>LPNX010930742.1:88045-156449 GCA_001517045.1 Pseudotsuga menziesii | reverse complement strand
AATTTAACTTTATAAATAATATATAAATATTAAATAATATCAGTTATATAATATAAGTATAATAAGTTTATAAAATTTATAATTTTAATGAATTATTTAAAAAAATTTAACTTTTTTTTTAAATTAAGAAAAAAAATAAAAAATATGCTTAGGAAGTCTCGGCGAAGTTTCGGAGTTTCGGGGGGGGGGACGCCCACAAGTTTCGGAGTTTCGGGGCGGGACGCCCACAAGTTTCGGAGTTTCGGGACGGGACGCCAGGAAGTCCCCCCAAGTTTCGCCACCCACTGAAACGTTTCGGCCTGCGTCCCCCCACGTCTCGCCAAAATGGGGACGTCCCGAAACGTTTCGGGTGGAGTTTCGGAGTCCCCAGGACGCCCGAAACGCCGAAACGCGTCCCCAACCCTTCGGGACGCGTCCCCATGTAACACTGAGAATATGTCATATCAATCTTGTATGAAAGAGAACTTGTTTGATATGGAATTTAGTCGACATTAAACAGAATCTTTGCTAACTCAATGATGTAATTATGATTGTGCCAGTGGCCTCACAGAAAAGGGATTTTTGGCATCTAAGATATGCAAGCATTACCGTTATCCTTAGCTTAAAGGAACTTCTTGAGCTTTTTTGCTGTAAACCTAGGGTTACCTCAAAGGAACTTTTGGGACTTGTCTAGTATATTCTCAAGGAACTTTTGGAATTATAAGGCCAAGCTTCAAAATATAACTTTTGGAACTTCGCATTCAGTGAAGAGATTGCCGTATAATCGTATTGCACCTCTCAACTTAGGCCATCTAGTGCAGACCTGGAATCTGCCTTAAGCCTCCCAACTAGTCAAGAGGTGCCAAAATTTTATCTTTCAATAAATCACATCTGATGATCTATGTTGATAAGTTAGGTTAATGCACAAGAAATATTATGGCTTGTAATCATCATTTGAACCAAAGCTTTGTATGTGTTAATCTCCTTTTATGCCCCTGTATCTCTAGTATTTTCAACACATCCAAAATTTTCTCGCTTTACATATTATATGTTTTTTTAATTTGAACTTAATTCGTTCGTATATCATGAAGGGAAAAGTTATGCTTGGTAGCTAGAAAAAATGGTACAAGATTAAGTTAGGTGGCACTGTTTTTCCCAAGATAACATTATAAATGTATTTTCCATGCAGGCTTGCACAGTTATGGCCAAGTCAGGTGCAAATGGCATTAAGTTGGAAGATGGGAAATTGGTTGCAAATAAGACATTCTTTGCTCCACATGTTCTTGTCATTTCCGCCACTCCAATTCCTAGGACCCTGGCTTTAGCTCTTCATGGAAATATGTCACTCAGTAAGGTTTGTAATATGATAGTCTAAAATGATTTTCGAGTTTTTTTCATAGTAAATGGAGGTCAAAGAATTGTTCTCTCAATGGATCTCTTTGACATTTTGGCACTGAATTCTTTTATAATTTATTAGAAAGCTGTTTACTGTACTATTTTCAGTTTTGGAATGCATTATTATATTTTTGTTTATGTCACCTAGGCTTCCTAGCAATAAGATTCATATAATATTCTTGGTTTTTTTGTCACAACCAACTAGAAAATGCACATTTGTATCTTACCAGTATATAAGAAATGGGCATAAACAAATATTTAGTTTGGACATATTTAGAACATGCTTCTTTTTCTTTCAATAAGATTCATACGATATTCTTGACTCTTTTTTGTCACAAGAAACTAGAAAATGCACAATAGTAACTTGCCAGTATATAAGAAATGGGCATAAACAAATATTTAATTTGGACAAATTTAGAACTTGCTTCTTTCACCCGTAGCCAAG
Organism: Pseudotsuga menziesii; assembly: GCA_001517045.1. NCBI lineage: Eukaryota > Viridiplantae > Streptophyta > Pinopsida > Pinales > Pinaceae > Pseudotsuga > Pseudotsuga menziesii. The sequence continues at coordinate 154,630 of LPNX010930742.1, read as the reverse complement.
GACCAGTAGGCCTTGACATCATCTCCATCCATCTCTGTCTCTTTCTCTCTCTCTCAGCACCAAGATCTCCTGTCTCAAGCCCTTCTATTGTATCACCCTACTTATACCACTGTTGTATCTTTTGGTTAGGTTTAACGATTCACTTAGCTAGACACTTAATTATGCTGCACTCTTTTTGCTTTCTTCCTTTTGCTTTCAATATTGAGATAGGAGTCTTGTTCACACTACCATATGGTATTCATACTGGATGTACCATTTAGTCTCACTGACCTACTTTTGTGGTCATTTGTTGGACATTAATAAAATTATCTTATCTTTTCTTATGATCCAGTTAAATGATTTTTGTTCTGCGGTTGAATGAAAAGTGATGATGGTTGTTGCTTGTGGTAGATAAATGAACTTCCGCCAGGTCGAACTCCTGTGAAAACACTTGCTCTCCATGGCAACAAAAAGGGGCTCATTAAAACCTACCAGGTGAGGATCACCTTGACTTCTCTCCTTTCAAGTCCTCCGTATAAGCTCAATTTAGTGAATGCTTTACTGCCCTATAAAGTATGGCAGAAAAGCTGCGACAGAACCACTACTTTTCAATATTAATCCATTTTCCATTATTTTTGGTTTTCTCTTTTGTTAGAGGCATGAGAACTTGAATACAATTTTTAGGACAATCATTTGTTCCAAAACTATTTATGCATGCATGACTTATGGCTTTTTAAACCATGAGGAATATTCTCCTGCATTTTTGAATTGTCTTGTTTCAAGCTTTATCTTGATATTTGTTTATTGCATGAATTGTTCAATAGCTGTTTCATTTTTAACTAGCTATTTCAGTGGTGTTTCTATTTGGATTCGTGATATGTTTCTCAGCTTGCTTGCAGATGGTCCAGAAAGATCTCGACAGTGGGGGAAGAGTTTTTCTTGTTTACTCAGCAATAGATGAAAGTGAACAGCTTCCAGAACTTCATGCAGCTGCTGCAGAAATAAAGAAAATATCAGAAGTCTTTAAGGGTTATAAATGTGGCCTTCTTCATGGTCGTATGAAATTTACTGAAAAAGAAGAAGCAATTAAACAATTCAGAGAAGGAAACACACGAGTTTTGCTCTCAACTCAAGTGGTTGAAGTTGGAATTGACATTCCGGAGGCAACAATGATGGTAGTTATGAATGCTGAGAGATTTGGATTAGCACAACTGCATCAGTTCAGAGGTCGTGTTGGAAGGGGCACGGGAAAATCTTCTTGTATACTTGTCTCATCCTCTGCACATGCATTACAACGGTTGAAAATATTGCAGCGGTCAATGGATGGCTTTGAATTGGCAGAAGAAGACCTACATCTCCGTGGCCCTGGAAGCCTGCTTGGCACACGACAGTCAGGACATCTTCCAGAATTTTCTATCGCTCGGCTTGAGACTGATGGTGATGTTCTTGAGCAAGCTCATTTTGCAGCATTGGTAGGTTATTTATTATTCCTATTTCCTACTGATTGTTAACTGACAAACATGGATGCTTTACATACATCAATTCTTAACTTGCTTTTAACAAGAAATGCTTATTTTGATTCTCTAGACTAGAAAATGTGTTACACCTGGATCAGACTTCATTTTGAAAGACCTCATAGAGGAAAAAGTGAAGTCATAATGTTGAAGTTGTGGGAAATTGGAATTTCACATGGAAGCTGAAAATATTCTGTAATAGTCACTTCTAGTGTTTGCTTATTCCTGAAATCAAAAGACCATCAATCTTCAATCTTCAATCAACACTTTGACCGCTTCGATCAGCAACAACTTTGACCGCTTCGACCAGCAACATCTTTGACCTTTCGATCAGCAGCAACATCTTCAGCACTTTGACCTTTCGATCAGCAACATCATCTTCAGCACTTTGACCTTTCGATCAACAACATCATCTTTAGCACTTTGACCTTTCGATCAGCAACATCATCATCATCATACTCTGATCTTTCGAACAACAACATCATCATCATCATACGTTGATCTTTGACCTTTCGATCAACAACATCATCTTCAGCACTTTGACCTTTCGATCAGCAACATCATCATCATCATACTCTGATCTTTCGAACAACAACATCATCATCATCATACGTTGATCTTTCGATCAGTACGTCATCATCATCATACTTTGATCTTTCGATCAGTATGTCATCATCATTATAATCTGATCTTTCGATTAGTACGTCATCATCATCATACTCTGATCTTTCGATCAATACGTCATCATCATCAGCAATAACCTGCAATCCACAACACGAAGACGAAAGTCTTCGGATCACTTTTGGACCTAAGTCCAGGGATGATACAATCCTATCACATTCTCGACAACCGAAGTCACTGGATTGATTACGGGATAATCAGTCCCTATCACTTTAGGACTAGGTCCAAGGATGATGCAATCCTACCGCATTCTTGACAACCGAAGTTACCGGATTGATTACGGGATAATCAGTCCCTATCACTTTAGGACTAGGTCCAAGGATGATGCAATCTTGCCACATTCTCGGGGACCGAAGCCTTCGGATACTATTTTGAACCAAAGTTCAAGGATGATGCAATCCTGCCACATTCTCAGGGATCGAAGCCTCCGAATACCATTCTGAACCGAAGTTCAAGGATGATGCAATCCTGCCACATTCTCGGGAACCGAAGCCTCCGGATACCATTCTGAACCGAAGTTCAAGGATGATGCAATCCTGCCACATTCTCGAAGACCGAGGTCACCGGATCACTTTAGGGCAAATGCCCAGGGATGATACAATCCCACTACATTCTCGAGGATCGAAGTCACCAGATCTATTCTGGATAGATGTCCCAGGATGATACAATCCCTCTTCATTCTCGAGGACTGAGGTCATCGGATCTATTCTGGACAGATGTCCCAGGATGATACAATCCCTCTTCATTCTTGAGGACCGAGGTCACCGGATCACTTTAGGGCAAGTGCCCGGGGATGATACAATCCCACTGCAACATCACTATTCCCCCTTTCAAGGAAGGTCTTTTCGAACAACACCAAGCTTGTCCCGAAGGTGTTCGAACTTTACTCGAGACAGAGGCTTCGTCAACACATCATCATCTAAACCATCATCATCTACATCTTCAGTATGTGAATACTGAACTATCACCATCTGTATCTCCAGTATGTGAATACTGAAAGCATCATCATCTATATCTTCAGTATAGAAATACTGAAAGCATCATCATCTCTATATTCATTATAGAAATACGGAATCACCATCATTTGCATCTATAGTATGTCGATACTGAAACATCATCTATATCTTCAGTATGGGAATACTGAAATCATCATCATCTATATCTTCAGTATGGGAACACTGAAACATCATCATCTCTATATTTAGTATAGAAATACTGAATCACCATCATCTGCATCTACAATATGTAAATACTGAAACATCATCATCTGCATCTTATCTCGTATGTAGAAATACTGGATTTCTATGTGTTACAACGGAACACAGGGTTCTCTGTCATCACAACTCTGGTTATCACTTAGAATCATTGTAGTATCCATCTTCAGGTCAAAGAGACCTGATATCAGCTTCTGAAGCCATATGGCTTCACAACTTAGAAGAGCAATCTGCTATGTATTCTGCTCCAGCCATGCTAAGAGAAACACTGGACTGTTTCTTGCTAAACCATGAACTCATAGCAGATCCCAAACAAAAGCATTTACCTGATGTGCTTTTTTTGTTTGAGATACTTCCAACCCAATCCGCATCTGTATAGCCATACAATCTGTAGTCATGGTTTCCATCATAGTATAGTCCAAAGTCGATAGTCCCTTTCAGATATCTCATCACATGTTTTGTGGCTATCAGGTGAACCCGAACTAGATATTGACTCAAGGTGTTCATAGCAAAACAAATGTCTGGTCTGGTATTTGTTAAGTACATCAATGACCCAATAATTTGTCTGTATTGAATCACATCCACTAACTCTGATGAGTCATCAGCTAACAACTTTAGGTTGGAATCCATGGGTGTGGCCATGACTTTGTATTCCAACATATCGAATCTTTTCAATATCTCTACTACATACTTTCCCTAGTTGAGAAAGATTCCTTCTGAATTTTGCCATACTTCCAGACCTAGGAAATAATGCATTAACCCAAGGTCTTTCATCTAAAATTCTTCAGCGAGCTTCTTCTTGCATTCTATAGTCTGTTTCTCATTCCCTGCCAGAAATAGATCATCCACATATAGTAATAGTATGACAGGTTCATCTTATACAACCTTGTAGTAAAGGTTAGGATCGTCTTTACTCTTGGCAAAGCCCATGCTCATCAGGAAACTATCTATTCTTCCATACCAAGCTCTGGGAGTTTGCTTCAGGCCATAGAGGGCCTTCTTCAACTTGCATACGTGATTCCATCTGTCTTCAACTTCAAATCTTCGTGACTATTTGATGTAAAACTCTTGCTCAATCATACCATTAAGGAAGGCTTGTCTTTACTTCATCATGGAAGAAACTACCATGATAGTTCAGAAGGAAGTGTACCTTGCTTCCTAGAGTAAGTGTCTCTTTAGAATTAATTCACAAGTCTTTTCTTACTTCTATCAGCAACATATTTTATCTTGCAAATCCATTTAAAGGATACCACATTCTTACTTTCTGGTTTGAGTACTATATCCCAAACATCATTCTAGTATTCTTTCATCATAACATCTTCCATGAGTTCATCTTGTCAGGTCATCAACATATCCTAGTCTTCTGCATTCAACCTTGAAGGTTGGAACCCACTTTAGTCTTGGTAAAGTCTCGATCCATCAAGAAGCTCCCCATCATGTCGTACCATGTCGAACTCAGATATCTTATGTAGTCACTCCCCCTGAAATGGAATATCATCTTCCCTCTTCATTTTGTACAGGTGGTTCTATGCTTGATATATACTGGTCAATAGAGTATGTCATGTCATAGTCTATTCTTTCTGAGGCAAATCATGAACCTTGCTTTGTACACTTGTTCTTGTAGATCCATATGGAAAATACTACGTATTTCCCTTTATGTCTCGAAATCATATCGTATACATCATTCCCTATGATCAACTGTTATTCTTTGATCACAGTTTTTTTCATAGCATTCTTTTCTTCATCTTGAGTTATCTCTTGTACCCATGGTGGTCTTCATCCTTCGAGGTGGATGTACCGCTCTCTGAAGCTCTTTCTTCCGTCATGGTGTCTCTGACCCTGGGAGCTTCAGATTCATGTTTATTGAATTGTCATCACTTATTCTTCGGAACAAGTCTCATCATTCTTTTCTTGTAGGAGGTTGTATAGGACCTTTCCTACAATTCAAATGCACCAGTTGCATGGTTAGAACTATTTCACAAAACATATGCATAACGACAAATTCTTATGCATCATGCAACTATTTAGCCAATACAACATCCATCCATATCTCACAGAAACTTTCTAGATGACAGATGCCTTCCATCTCTACCATGACATCATTGAGATTGTGCACTAATCCAATATGTCAGCAAAGAGGTTTGATAAGTAGCAATGGAGAGTTGTCTAGCACCATGAGCTACTTACCCATCACATGCATATTAGTAGTATACAGTCATTAATGCAAACAATCTATCATGCATAACACATCAACTGAATATAATCAAATGTATAACAAAACAATATCATGAAATGACAATTGAATACTTATCTTTTATTTGTTTCGTGGGTAGATTCCATCTTGATCATTCTGCTTTATCATCTTCTTCATTCATGAAATCATCATTTCTTATCCAAATGATAAGATGAATAAGAGGTTCTTCAAGAATTGAGTTCTTCGTATTCCTCATCGCTTGAGGGATCTTCTTTGATGGTGAGAGCTTGATCTTCAATTGCTCCCATCTTCTTCTTCTCTTCTTATGAGTCGAGCTGAAAGCAATTACTTCCTTCTGGCATACATTCTTCACATGAATGAATCCCATGATCCTGGGAGGCCATTCAAGGTGGCTATCACCACTTCTGCATTCTCCACTTCTTCTTCTACCGCTTCAAGTTGTTCTGCATTCTGGATCTTCACATTCTTCAACTATTTTCTCAAGGCCATCTTCTGATTTAAGTTCTTATCTTCAAATAGCTTGATCAAGGAAAATAAAACATCTTCGGTGTCTTTAGGGAAGACACTTGTGGTACAAGTTGATCCATGATTGAATCAACAATGATCTTCTTGGCCTTGATCAAGTTCTTCTTGTGTAAGGCTTTGAGCCTCATCTCCGTATGGAACTGGAACCTCTCTACTCATGTAGGTGTCCAATTCATTTTCTTCAGAGAGATCAAATACTTCCATGCTTGGAAGTTGTCAACTTTACCAAGCTTATCATCAAGCTGATGTAATAGATCACTTTGAAATGAGAACCTCAAATGCAAATAACAAAAGATTAGATCTCACCGATTTGAGTTGTCCGTCCTGCTTCCGGTGCTGGCTAATTTAGGGTTTGTCAGAGAAACCCTAATTTTCAAAACTTGGAATCTTTAAGATCTAATAAGATAGAACGATAGATCTCTTCAAATGGATCTGTCTAATGTACTCCTTTTTTGAAAACAGTGGAGGGAAGCTATCGGAACAGGAAGCCCTAGTTTTCCAATTTCTTTTGCAGAAATGCCTGTCACTGTTTCTGTGATATCTCTGAAATTACTGCTCCTCTATGTCTAAAATTTTGCACTGAGTCAACCTCGCATGTCTCTGATCCAACACCATAGGTTTCATCAGAATTGGTTTCACCAATTGGGATTTATGATCCTTTTCCCAAGGTGACCTGTTACAGGACTGTTCAGAACAACGAAGTTGTACGGCCTGCCACGTGTCACTGTTTCATCTTCTGGTTCTGAAATTCGGACCACAGAAAGTACAGTTTGTGCTCTTTCTGGAACATCTTCACGAATTCAATTTGGACCTCTGTAGCCCAAGCTATAGCAGTTTTCCCCAGGTGTCCTGTTTAGGGATGAATTCTTGAAGAGGCTGGAACCCTAACTTGGAGGGATCATATCTCCCAGAATATAGCGAATCTGAGGCTAAATTTTGGACACAGTGTACATCAGGATTTTATCTTCGGCCTCTGCAATTTTCAGCTCCTGAACCTTCGCCAATCTCGGGATATAGCGAATGTACCAAAACTTAGTAGTTTTAGTATTTAGGGTTTTTCTATCTCGGGGTCAAACTAGGGTTTGACTTTCTCGGAGTTTTACCCAACCAAAAATCTTGATCCAGGTCTCTAAGCTTCAATTTTGATGAGGAGAGCAATTCTATACCAGGCTCACTCAAAAATTCTTCTTCTGCAAGAAGCCCTAATTTCTTCCAGGGAGAGAGAGAGGGCTATTTTTCCTTGTGAAGGCTGTCCTGGGAAAACCCTAAAGGGAAAAACCCAGCAAAAGCTTCCTCAATATAGATGCCCGAAAAGATAAATGTTAAAACCAACAAGGAGATCAAAGCTTGATCCTCCTCCTTCTCCAGCTGCTTCTCTCTCTCCACTAATGCGCTACACAAGTGAGAGTGTGTGCTCCAAATGAGGAGCGCTACACCTCTATTTATATTCATCCGTTCACTTTCATTAACTCATTCGACATGTAGGCTCGAGTTAATCATGTAGGCTCGAGTTACACATGTGGTCTCAAGTAACCACACTGGGGTGCTAATGACCCACCTTTACAATTAGAGGGGACTACCTCATGACTCTTATTAGTTCTTCTGATTAGAAGCATCGGGGTACAACGTAATACAAGTGGTTCTCCCGGCAGGACCATCGGGGACCACAAAAATATACATATAGAATATTCTTCGAAGTTACAATATTTCAACAAATCCTACCTCACCAAACCTCCTCTGTGCTTGGTCTTTCGACAAGTACTGGTCCTCTTTTTGGAACCCTTCTGAGCACTTCTCTATGTCCCTTCTAGGCTTTCTCCCACAATTTATCTGCATGAGAACATAACAGTCCTCTTGTACTTCAATCCTTAGTTGAAATACTAGGTCCTTGGCCACACTTCAATTTCTTTTCAGAAACCCTCACTAGTTTCCTTCATCACCGTCTTCAGAGACTATGACTTCTTTGCTGAGATGTCTTCACTTCTACTGCTACCCCTTTGCATGCATACACTCCTCCCACAGTAGATATCCATGCCTACAACTTACTGCTCAGGCTACAAGCCGCTTCTCCACTCGCATACAAACTCTTTTTCGCATCGTCACAGAACACTCTCTTGTTCTCGCATTCTTTCTCTTTTCACCAGAGTAAACTTACCCTCTTCCATTGGACTTTACACGTGGTCTTGAACTTCTACGCTCATCGTTGGTTGACTGTTGTCATGACCTCTTGCACTAAGCTTCTCCTCCACACGAGCTTCTCCTCGCTTACTCACTCCCTCGGACAATGCTACCCACAATCACAAGTCTGGAATCGCCCAACAACTTCTACCCAGTTATACCTAGAAGTTGCTTCTATCTCCCAACACGTAGGAAATCTTTTCCCGCTCTGATACCAAAAATGGTGCAGGCCGGGATTGACCTCAGCCAACCCAACCAACACCTCTAGGATCTAGTGGCTCCTACACTTAGCAGGACTATCCAATTTAGCCGAATGGCCAAATTCTGCGCTAAAATCGCCTCCCCGCAATTGCGCCTTCGCAATCGCCATTCTGCAACTCTGTTCTTGCAACAGAGTTTCTGCAGTCGGGTTGGGGGACGCGGGATCTCGAACACCCAACATTGTGCTCTACAACTTTCCTTCTGCAACGGCCTTCCCGCAAGCGGATTGCGCGATGCGGGATTGCAACTTCCCAAAGTTGCTCCCCCGCAATTCTTCTCAACCGTCGATCTTTGCGGCCTTTACTTCGACGGTCGATCTTCTCTTGATGCAGACCTCTCAGATCTCCATGGATCTACTAACTCCGTCGCAAGTTCCGTTGCGGGCTTCTTCTGAATCGTTAGATCTTTGTCTGCGGACTCAACCTCGACTATTCATTCTTTGCAAAACTTGTCAATGGCAGAAAATCTGCGGGTTGCGCCGATTGATCATGGAATTGATCAATCCAACTTGCAATCTTCCCGATTCTTTAGACTAAGACTCTTATGCATGCATCTACACTCTACTTCAATCATTCAAGCACAAAATTGAGCCGTGAATTCAACAACTTCACAGAAATACACAATGTTCAGGAAAACGCCGAAGTCGGCTCTGCAAAGATACACAGTTCAACACAGCACATGCATTAATGACTAACAACCCAACAAACACACGGTTAATCCTTCTATTAAGCAATAAAGGAAAATGCACACAGCTTGGATCTCTCTTCTTCTGATTCTTCAAAATATTTACAAGTAGGAACCAGACACAGGTCTGTCCTCTTCTCTGCAAACTCGGAATTCTAATGCTGAAGAGCAGAACCCCCTCTACTTCTCTACTCTGCCTATTTAACCTAAACTGTTAACTCCTACTCTGAGTGGTCCTACAACCAAAACAAACCACTACCAGGCATGATGAAACGTACTTGTCCAAACAGCTTGTGGCTTGATCTCCACGCAGGGAGTCGTGATCTGCTATCATGCCTAACGCTTGCTAACAAACTATGACTCATCAGGCAACCAGAAAAGATTCCTCAGCATGTGACCAACTCATCACATTGCTGGCATGCCACTATACCCCTGCAGCATGACTCATCTAGTACTGACACCTATCAGTTTAGATTTGCTATCCTATCTAGACTTGTTAGGAAATAAAATAGTTTACATGAAAGTTTAGAATGGTTTTACAATGAACCCCTCCTTGGGCAGGTGTTAAGACCTTAGGGTTTGACTAGAAATCTAGTAGGTGGCCCTAAGAGCTAATGCTCCTGCATCACTAATTTCATAACATCAACATGTTGCAACGACAGGTTGTTCACTTTATCTTCCAAGTCAACATTGCAGTTCTGAAAATTATTTGAGTGTTGTAAGAAGGCAATGATTTGAGCATCATTGTCAAAGACTTGCCAATGATCCTGATTGTCAAGGACTGACGGTCTAAGTAACACTTTGACTTTACACTCCTCTTTAAGGTGGTTTGGGATTTGAAAAGTGCATGCTATCACTGGTAACGCATTAGCCAAGGTGTTCTCCTCTCTTGGAACTGCTCGTATTGCAAAGGCATCAAACATTTCAATGGTATCCCAAACAACATTTCTATAATCTCTAAGTCTATTGTTTTTGGTCGCAAATTGATTTTTCACCTGGGACACGATTAAATCCGAATCACCAATAGCATTCAGGCATTTGATTTTCTAATCTCGGGCAATCTCTAATCCCAAAAGTAAGGCTTCATACCAAACTTGTAGTTGCCTATATAAGATGGATCCAGGATGGACGGTAGAGGGACAAGCAACTAAGGAGGTGGAACCAAGATTACCTCGACTCCCAAATTGATGGTTGTCACGCTAATCAAGGCAGTCTTCACTTGATGTTGTCTTAACCCAAGACAAGAATGGGGGAGAGCCAAATCTACTCCCGACAAGAGAGATCAGACCTAGGCACCAGATTTGATCAAATTGACTTGAGGTATGTAAGGTGTAAGGTGATGGAAACCCTAGATTTATGGATGACGTCACTAGGTGAACCAAGCCTTTGGATCAGGGTTTAGGAGAAAGGAAATTTGATCCAAGTTGGGACATAAGTGACCTATATGGAAAATACTAGATCTAGGATTAAGGTACTAGAAAAAGATGAAGATGTCCACTGCCTTGGGAAACGTGACCAATGCAGGGAGGAAAAAAACAGGATTGGGGTTATCTAGTACCGAGGGATAGACTCGAAAGAAGGTATGACATTGTCAAAGCACCCGAGCCACAAGGAAAAAGTCAAATCGCAGGAGAAAAAGGCAAAAGGAGGGGTAGCGCTAGGGCTTGAAGATCAGTATCTTGGGATCTGGGCCAATGGAGTCACTTTTAGCCCAACGTTGAAGAAGACCCACTTAGGGTTGGACCCGATTTTCAAGACCGAGAAGCGGTTTTGCCGGAAAAGATTAGATCGCAAGAAAAGAAGGAAACATGAAGGGTAGCGCTAGGGTTTAGAGGACAATGCCTTGGGATTTGGGCCAAATGAAGCAACTTTAGCAAAATGGTTTTGGAGACCCACTTAAGGTTTGACCCGATCTACACAACCCAGAAATGGTTTGCCGAGAACTCAAGCGGTTTGAGCCATAATATTTTTTGATCTTTTAATATTTAGGGTTTTAACATGAAATGAAGATGCCAATGGATTTAGATCTAGAAAAGAAATGCTAACCTGGATTACCTTGTAGATACCTTGATAGTGATGGTCAGTGCTATCCCGATCAATTTGAGAAGATTTGAGTGAGTTTCTATGCACAACGTTTTGCTCAAAGAAGCCACTGCACCCTCTCTCCTGCACAACAAACGTCAACCATATTAGATTTGCTATGTTATGAGAAAAGAACAAATGCTACAGAAAAATAACAAGATGAAATCATAGATTGCATTGATATTAATGAAAACCCCTGATAGAAAACGCATCCAAGCTAAGCGAGTTGAGGAACCCCTGCAAAAATGCCCAAGTTGAAGTCGCCCTCCTGTAGACAAGACAATGTTCCCCGAAAAAATATATAGATCTCACAACAAATACCCAAATGCTAGGAAGCAAAATATTTTCCAATCACCATCGAAGAACACTAGATCCAAAGGAGATCCAAGAATTTCCACAAGAAAAGTTTTTCTATTATCCGGATATAAGAGCCAAAGACCACTTACAAATAAGAAGCTGTCTCCTTTAAATAGGAATGAGAGAACCAAAATCGTAACCACTTTTCAAATGAGTGGATAAGATTAAAAGATACAAATGTTTTAATCAACGGTTGCGATGAGCTCAACATAGAATACATGAATCAATACAATAATATAATATAAAAGTGGACCAAATCACTCTAGCAGAGGGGATCCCACACAATAAAAAAATAAATGAAGCTCATGGTGGGTCCAGGGAGTGTTAACTAACTCCCCTAGGGTGTCCCCATGGCACAATAAAAATAATATAATTTTTTAACTGCAAAATAGTGCTTCTCTGAGGAAATCATGAGCCTCCAAAAGCTCCAAAAAATAATAAAATATGCCCGAAAAATGGATGTGGGTCCATCCAAATGCTGCAACTGCAGGAGAAGGGGTGGAAGACATCACACTCATGATTAGAATTCATCCCATGCCATTTCCTTGCCTCAGTAACCCAAATTGAATTTTTCAGTAGCCATTTTAATTTTTTTTATCTGCCTCGAGAAAGGTGATATGCCAAAAATTGCCTCCTAGGTTGCTCACGTTATCCAACTGAGCCCACTAGGCTCTCTAGGAGGGGGGTAATATGGTACAAACAAGTGGCTGGACCCCCCATGCCTCGTACAACGCCCTAGGAGATCCAAGAAAATCATCTCCATGCTCAGACAGGCCATCCAGTATGGCAAAACTGCACCAAAAAGGTACAATGGGCTTAATAATCTCTGCAAGTGCCCGTAACTGAAAACAAGCTGTCTCATTGGACTCAGGGAGTCCAAATCTATCTAAAGTGCATACTCATACACCCTATAGGTCTCTGCATAGTCATCCACAATATCCAATATACCCAGATAGACAAAATAATAATCTGTAAATGACCAGATAACCAATAGAACCCAAGCTAACATCCATCTGCTGCAAGTGTTCAAATGTTAAGTCATGCTCTACAAATCATTCAAATAACAATTATAACAAGTAGCAATCATTTCACTGGCGATCTATCAACCAATATATAGGGTTTCATTTATTTATTACGACTCAGACCAGACTTTCAAGGCTATACTCACTTCATAGTTGTAATCAATTTGCTAGTGAAGGGTGAAGGGTAAAGCTCAAAGGGTTAGGCCAAAGGATGACCACCAACTCAACACTGTGACACTTTGGATATGGAAAGGGGATACTCACTCTAGCATATGTTGGACAAGCAACAACATAGGGGATGGTAGTGTCTCACAAATGGATAAGTTACGTTCAGAGGTGCATACTCATCTTGACAAATGCTCACAATCCAAATCAAATACAAGTAAGGCCAGCAATCTTCAGATAGAACTTTTAGGAACCATTGCTTTTTGGGCCTTTGATTTTCCATAGCCTTGGTTCATGTATTTATTACACGGACTTTTATTTGAGGCTTCATGCATTCATGTATTTTTAAAAACACTTTTTTTCATGAATGTTTTAAGATATTTCATTGTACTTTAAAGCCAATTTCATTAGGCATGCCTTGCATTCATGTATATTTAAAAACACTACTTTTCATGAATGGGCTTCTGTAATGGCCTCTTCCGATTAGGCCTTGAGGCCCAAAACCGCTAACCTATGTGATTCCTGTGGGTTCGAGCAATTACTGATAGTTAGGGAATCATCTAAGGATTGATGCCATCCATAAAAAATCTAGGGCACCATCATTAGGTCAAGAAGGGCCACCGGGGCCAAAGGCTAGCTTCGTGCATGCCATCCAAGCATTATTTAATGATGCATGCACTCATTTAAGTCTCTAGGCACATGCATGCACTCATTTAAGTCTCCAGGCACATGCATGCAAGTCAACTGCAAATTAGAAGATAAAGTGACCTAATTAGGTCAAAGATTAGGGTTTTCGCAATTGAAAGTTATAAAAAGAGGATAAAGCGAAAGGAGACTTCACTTTTGACGATTATTATTTTGGGAGCTCTTGAATAGCACCACAGCAGTTGGGGTTGGAGACGGCGTCTCCAACTAGCAGGGTTTCGGCAGTGAAATATTTGCCCTAGTCTCATTCAGGGTAAGCCATACAGGTTCACCATTTGCTCTTACATTCATTCATAGTTATCCAGTATACGGTGTAGATTGTTGCAGAGACACGTGTGCAGACTGTAAGGGGGGGTTTTCTGCCAGAAATCCCTAATCAGTTGCTGGGTCTTCAGATCTCAGTTTTACTTCGAAACTCAGGCACCATTCTCATCATTGGCATCTTACTCCGGTACCCGGTGATTATAAGATCCGACCGTGCTCTTCCGGAGCAGTTATTAGCTATTTTGGGATCAGGGGGGCGTGCACAACTGTCTCTCTAGAACAATTCACTAGCCTGCCTAGAGACCTCCAAAACTCCGCATGTACCAGGCATTCTCTTTGGCACGGGAAGGCTATCAGTCCTGCAAATCAGTAGCCCCATTGGACACCTCCTTCACTGAAAATGTCACCCTTATTTGACCTGGGTTCTTGCTGCTGGGGTTTCACCCGAAGCAAAATATATCAGTCCATCTTCGATTCAGTTCTTGATGCTTGCATACTCTTTCAGGAGCAGTCCAACCAGCGTATCAGTGGTAAGTGTTCATTCTATCTCACAAACCCTAACCCTAATTTTTGCTATAAAATAGGGATTTTTGCATGGCAGTTTGCATGCCTGGTTGTATCCGTATATTTGCATAGAAATAGAAAATATCGGGATTCGGGATATTACAGTGGTATCAGAGCTATCTTCTTGGCTAGTTGTGGGCTTAAGAAATGAGACATAGATGAACCCAGAGGGAGACCCTTTTGTAACCTATAGGAGGAGAAAGAGTAGATACACAGGGGACTTTGAGGATATCCAACTAGAAGATACCAATTCAGACATGGAACAAACAGGTATACACTCGGATAGGGGAAAAGGAACGGGAGAAGAGGAGGATAGGATGGAGTTTCGCAACTTAGTATTTGCATTGCAAGACTTAGCAATCAACAGATTATCGGCAAAACCAGAAATAGGTACCAACAGTACACCTCCATCACCGGTAGATCGGGGATCTACAAGCACAGTGGAAAGGTTGCGTACACTACTATGCATAATATTCCGCACATATATAGCAGACCTTCCAACAGGCCTACCATGCCTCACTTCTTGGCAGATACAGTAGGTGGTCCGGTCATGCAGGTAGAACCTAGCGAGCCTTTTGGGGCTTATTTACAGGAGTATAGAGACTTAGGGGATGAGTTTCATGCTACCATGTCTTTTTTAGATTTCTGCAACATGAAGAGTAGGAACAGGCCCAGGAATTTCAACAAGGGTTTCAATCACAACTATGAGTTGCAGAAGACCTTGGGCAGGTTGACCATCCCGAACTTTGATGGGACTCGCGGAGGATCAGCGAGGATATGGGTTCAAAAGTTGGATACCTATTTCCAACTCAATCGCATGACAGAGACAGATGCCATTAAATTGGCTACACTCCACCTGGACGGAAAAGCTCACGAGTGGTGGTACCACGGATTGGTGACATTGGGTCACAACACCATACACTCCTACGGTGAGTTCACTCAGAAGCTCATAGAGAGGTTTGACAGGAAGGATCCAGAGATACATTTCAGGGAGTTGGCTCAACTCAAACAGACCGGTAGTGTAGAAGCCTTCATCTCAGAATTTCAGAGGATAGCAGTCATGGTAACAGATGTATCAGAGAGCAGGTTGACTATGTTATTCACTGAGGTTCTCACAGAGCCACTACGAGGATGGGTGAAAGCTTACAAACCCCTCACTCTGCAGGATGCCATTAGCAGAGCCAGAGATCTTCAGGATTCAGTCCCAAAAAACAAGTTCCCACTGAAAACCAATTTTCCTGTTAGGGACAAGGACAAGAAACATTTCCAGCAGGATGCTCCCAAGAAAACATGGTTAGACGAGGACACTAGGAAAGATTTGAGAAGGAAGAAACTATGCTTCACTTGTCAGGAACCATGGGTACTGGGACATAGGTGTGCAGGGAAGGCGAAGGCTCACTACATTGAGGTATATTCGGATAGTGATGAGGATGACTATGAGTAGGAAGCCACAGAAGAACTACGAGCAGCTGAGGAAGAATCACATCAGGGTGATACACCAGAGGGAGTCATTGCTACATTATCTGGAGTACCAAGATTCCATACTCTCAGGGTCAGGGGAGTAGTACAAGGTCACAGAGTAGGAGTATTGATTGATGGGGGAGCAACCCACAATTTCATTGACTCCGCTTGGGTAGCCAAGAGAGGTATTCAGACCGAGAAGTTCGAAGGATTCACTGTAGCAGTAGCCGGGAACTCCAGCATGGAGTGCAACTACTGGATTCCAAAATTGAATGTCACCTTAGGTAAGTATCAGATGACAGATTCCTTCTACGTAGTGGATGTATCGGATAGTCACGTAGTATTGGGTGTTCAGTGGCTTTATTCTATAGGTAAATACACTATAGACTACAGGGCAATGGAAATGGAATTCCAGGGGCGAGACGACAAATGGGTCGTTTTGAGGGGCATGAACACTTATGCCCCAAAACCGGTCTCGTCACAGAGAATGGAGGCAGTACTCCGACAGGATGATATAGAATGGGCTGCAGAATGTTTTGTCACCTTTAGGAAGCCCCCAGAGACCAACACACAACACCCAAGTGACATTCAAACCTTGCTACAGAAACATGAAAAGGTTTTTCGGGACCTTCCATTAGGTAGACTGCCAGACCGAGGCTTTGAACACATCATTGAGCTAGAGGAGGGGACAAAAGCAGTCATCACCACTCCTTACAGGCATCCCAAAAGATACAAGGATGAGATTGAGAAAACAATCAAAGAATTACTGGAGCTTGGATATATTCGGCCCAATTCTAGCCCCTTCGCATCCGAAGTAGTATTGGTCAAGAAGAAGGATGGTACATTGCGAATGTGCGTCAATTATCGAGCACTCAACAAAAAGACCATTAAGAACAGGTATCCCATCCCCATAATTGACGAACTCATGGATGAGCTTCGGGGAGCTAAATACTTCTCTAAGATTGATCTTCGCTCGGGATACCATCAGATCAGGGTAAGGGACCAAGACATCTCCAAAACCGCTTTTCGCTGTCACTATGGTCATTATGAGTTTTTGGTCATGCCTTTTGGACTTACCAATGCTCCAACCACTTTTCAGTCATGCATGAACCACACCTTTAGAGCACATTCGCTTTATGCGAAAATGTCCAAGTGTGAGTTTGGCATGAAGGAAATGCTGTACTTAGGACACATAATCAATGCAGAAGGAGTACAGGTTGATATGGAGAAAATCCGAGCTATCAGAGATTGGCCCTCGCCAAAAACAGTTACAAAATTGAGAGGTTTCTTGGGTCTGTGCACTTATTACCGACGGTACGTTAAGGGATTCTCCCAATTTGCAACACCCCTCACAGATCTCACAAAGAAGGGAGCGTTCACTTGGACAGACTTAGCACAGAAAACTTTCGAGGAGATGAAGGTTATTATGAGTTCCTGTCCAGTTTTAGCATTACCAGACTTCTCACAACCCTTCGTAGTAGAATGTGATGCCTCAGGGGAAGGGTTAGGAGCAGTGTTGATGCAAAACCATCACCCTATTGCATTTGAGAGTCGTAAACTGAAGAACTACGAGCGCCACTACTCCATATATGACGAAGAGATGCTAGCCATCTTACATGCTCTCACAAAATTCAGGCAGTACCTGGTGGGAAGTAAGTTCAAAATCAAAACCGATCATAACAGCCTCAAGTATTTCCTGGAGCAGAAGGAACTGAATGAGCGACAGCAGAAATGGGTCAGCAAAGTACAAGCCTATGATTTCGAGATCGAGTATGTAAAAGTCAAGAATAATATAGTAGCTGATGCATTATCCAGACGTCCCGCCTCATTATCTCTCAGTAGTATATCCACAGATTGGAGGGCACTTCTCTTAGTAGAATACTCCAAAAATAAATTCATTTGCGAATTATTGGATGGACAAATTCAGGATGACAGGTACAGGAATGTTGATGACATCATCTATTACAAGAACAAGATATACCTCGTCCCAGAATCCACATTGAGGAAAAAGATCATTCAGGCAGCACATGATTCTCCTTTATCAGGGCATCAAGGTTTCTTGAAGACCTACAGGCAGATCCGAGAGAGGTTCTCATGGAAGGGCCTCAAGGGGGAAATTATGCAGCATGTACGGGAATGTAGCATTTGTCAACAGAACAAGATTGAGAACATCCATCCAGCAGGGTTACTTCAGCCACTATCGATTCCGGAATAGAAGTGGGAAAACATCTCCATGGACTTTATTACAGGATTGCCCAAGGTCCAAGGGCGAGATTGTTTATATGTAGTAGTTGACAGATTGACCAAGTTTGCACATTTCTTTTCGATATCATGAGACTACTCGGCAGCTCAAGTAGCTAAGTTATTCTTCAGGGAGGTCTTTAGGTTACACGGGTTACCTAAGGCCATTGTCAGTGATCAGGATAGCAGATTCACAGGTGCCTTCTGGCAGGAACTATCCAGACTAGTGGGGACTGAACTGGCTACCAGTACGAGTTATCATCGCAAGAGCGATGGACAAACTGAAATAGTCAACAAGTGGATCGAAGGATATTTAAGGAACTATGTAGCAGGGCAGCAACGGATTTGGATCAAATGGCTACACCTAGGGGAGTATTGCTACAATACTACCTATCATATGTCTATTAGGATGACTCCTTTTAAGGCATTATATGGGTACGAGGCCTTGGACTATGCAGATTTGGCATTTGGAGATAGTAGGGCTCCTAAGGCTAAGGATTGGATACAAGACAGTCAAGACATTCTGAAAATCTTGAAGGAAAACTTATAAACAGCCCAGAATCAACAGAAGTTGTATGTCGACAAACACAAGGTTGAGCAGAGCTTTGAGGTAGGGGATTTGGTATACCTAAGGCTCCAACCTTACAGGCAGTCTTCGCTTAAGAAGAAAGGAGCAGAAAAGTTAAAACGTCGCTTCTATGGACCCTACAGAATAATCAGGAAGGTGGGAGAGGTGGCATATGAACTAGAACTTTCACAGGAAAGTAAAATTCACAATGTGTTCCATGTGTCTAACCTAAAGAAGACCCTTGGGAAACACATTTCTCCATTTATAGAGTTACCTCCTTTAGATGATGAGGGACTGCTGATATTGATTCCCGAACGGATCATATAGATTAGAGAAAGGAAGCTCAGGAACAGGGTAATCAGAGAGTACTTGGTTCAGTGGAAATAACTACTACAAGAGGATGCCACCTGGGAAGGTGGACAGGCATTGCAACATCCCAGTTTGTAGTTGCTTGAGGACAAACAATCTCAAGCAGGGAGGACTGTAATGTCCTCTTTCGATTAAGCCTTGAGGCCCAAAACTGCTAACCTATGTGATTCTTGTGGGTTCGAGCGGCTACTGACAGTTAGGGAATCATCTAAGGACTGATGCCATCCATAGAAAATCTAGGGCATCATCATTAGGTCAAGAAGGGCCACCAGGGCCAAAGGCCACCTTTGTGCATGCCATCCAAGCATTATTTAATGATGCATGCACTCATTTAAGTCTCCAGGCGCATGCATGCAAGTCAACTGCAAATTAGAAGATAAAGTGACCTAATTAGGTCAAAGATTAGGGTTTTCGCAGTTGAAAGTTATAAAAAGAGGATAAAGCGAAAGGAGACTTCACTTTTGATGATTATTGTTTTGGGAGCTCTTGAATAGCAGCACAACAGTTGGGGTTGGAGACGGCGTCTTCAACTAGTAGAGTTTCGGCAGTGAAATATCTGCCCTATTCTCATTCAGGGTAAGCCATACAGGTTCACCATTTGCTCTTACATTCATTCATAGTTATCCAGTATACAGTGTAGATTGTTGCAGGGACATGTGTGTAGCCGTAAGGGGGGGTTTTCAACCAGAAAGCCCTAATCAGTTGCTGGGTCTTCAGATCTCAGTTTTACTCTGAAACTCAGGCACCATTCTCATCATTGACATCTTACTCCGGTACCCGGTGATTATAAGATCCGACCGTGCTCATCCAGAGTAGTTATCAGCTATTTCGAGATCAGGGGGGCATGAGCAGCTGTCTCTCTGGAACAATTCACTAGCCTGCCTAGAGACCTCCGAAACTCCGCATGTACCAGGCATTCTCTCCGGCACGGGAAGGCTATCAGTCTTGCATATCAGCAGCCCCATCGAACACCTCCTTCACTGAAAACGTCACTCTTATCTGACCTGGGTTCTTACTGCTGGGGTTTCACTGGAAGCAGAATATATCAGTCCATCTTTGATTCAGTTCTTGATGCTTGCATACTCTTTCAGGAGCAGTGCAGCCAGCGTATCAGTGGTAAGTGTTGATTCTACCTCACAAACCCTAACCCTAATTTTTGCTATGAAATAGGGATTTTTGCATGGCAGTTTGCATGCCCGGTTGTATCAGTATATTTGCATAGAAATAGAAAATATCGGGATTCGGGATATTACAGCTTTTTCATCAGATATTCATTTTATTTCCAAATACATTGTATTGATGGCAGCGCCACTTGCTTCAGGTTTAGCCAACACAACCTAGGCAACTCAGAGTCGAGACACAAATAAACAGGGAGGCTTGTCCAACAAAGGCTCTAGTGGCGAAAGGTCCTCCATGCTACAAGCCAAGTAGGAGGTCGGGTTGAAAACATAACTGGAAGGTAATGGATGGGTGGAGATAGTGAATAATGAAACCAACACTAGAAAGCCAAAGTATGGTGGGAATGACTACCTCTATTCTTCTTAAGGGGGGTAAAACCAATGAGTATAGATCAAGAACTTCCGTGTCTGAGTAGGGACATCAATACATAATATAAATACATCCAAGTCCACATATTTATATGACCGCAGATCATGACACTAAATGCTAATACATGTCACAAGAATGAGTATATGAGCAATGACAACCATAACACAAGATAACATAAGCTGAGTCATAGACATTTAAATAATCCATTTGAACCAACATCTGTGCAATGAGAAAACACTGATGCAAATCTGGGCGTTGCTAACTGCTATGCAAATGGCTAAATGACTACAGTAGTCCTCAAATTTGAGTGTCTTGAGACTCAGTCATGGCATGGGAGAGTACTATAGTCCATCAATCAAATAATGATTCATCACAAATGCTCATCTCAGCATCTCATATGTAGGGGAGCTGGCTGAAAAATGTACTGGAATCTGAAAAAGAGAATATGGTAGCCCGACTACTATATATGTGATAACAAGATTCTCAAAAACTTTCATCAAAACCCTTAGGCTCCGTGAAGAATTAATCATTACATTTCAATAATATGGCCAGTAGTCTTTATATTTAGCATTTGTTTATCCACTGCTTTGTTTGGGCCTTTCACAATTTCATTTCATAGCCTTTCTGATTTGTGTCTAAAGACACAGTTTACAATTTCATTTGCAGGCTTGCATTTCATAATATATATAGCATACAACTCATAATGCATGTAATGTTGGTAGACATACTACTTCAGGTTTTAGTTGACAACTTCTCGGGCAACTAGGCGGAATATCCACAGTCAGGACCAAACATCGGGGGCAACTTGCCAGAGAGGTCAAGGCTTCAAAACCCAACTCACCTAAGCTCAGGAACCAACACGAGCGGGTTCTCCTGCCCCAGAAGGATCACGGCTTCAACAAGTTTTGTTGCACAACTCAGAGCCGAGACACAAGACAACATGGGATCCATCATGCATAGGGGTCAGAATGGGGAAAATGATCTTCAATCTCACAAGCCTCCATTAGTCTAAGTCATGGGATAAAAACAAAAGTGGATGAACTAGATGGATGGGGACAAATGACATGGAACCATCCTAGCACCAAGGTTTACTCTTTGTTCAAACATGGCATGGGCAACAGTCTTCACATTGAATTCCTTAATAAATCATAACAAAAGTTAGAGCAATATAGAACATATAAGCATAGGTGACCATAATCATCTTAACATGACAAGCATAGGTGTTTGAGATATAGCAAAACCAAACGAAAGAAATATACATGATCTCACCATGTATACCTGTCTCCAATCTGATAAGCCCCTTTATAACTGTGTGTACCAACTCATGATCTGTTGCTCTGCTCTAATGAACTAGATCATCACCAAAATCATCTCAATGGACTCCTAAAACTCTGTCTTGGCGAGGCAAATATGATGAACAAGGCTCTAAAATGAAATGAAGCTGTAAAGATCCATGCAGATACCCCATGCAAAAAGTAGCCCGCAATAGAAAAAGAGACATGTCTGCATGCTGCATCATGGAAGCCTGACTACAAATGTATATGCGATAACATCTCGCTCCAATTGGGACAAGTGCTTTAATGAAGAGAGTGCTTGAGAACCTCAGAGATCTTTGGTCTGCAACACCATCAACAATAAGTAATCCATTATGTCCTAGCGCATCCAACATTCTGCTTCCTCTCTAGGTATTTACCTATATCCTATACACATGGAAGCAAGAAGAACTGGAGTAGCATGTAAGGAAAAAAAATATGTGCGTAAAACAAAATGACAGGAAATAAATGTTGAAAGTAAAACAGTTGAAATGTAAATTCTAATCTACTCAATTTAAATGCAGAAGAAAAACTAATCCCAAAAATAGAAGTCGCATGCATCAATCAGATAGAAGACGAACTCAAACTACTGCTCAAAAGAGTTTTTTTCATCCTACCTACTCTAACTGATGGCGAAAAAATGATATGCTAAGTCATGCCAAGGACATAGTCCCTTTAATCAACCTAATGTACATGAGTCTGGAAATTGCGACCATCTTCAATAGATAAGAAATACATGTTCCCTTCAAATCGTTCTACCGTTAGTGGTCCCATCTAAAGGTCTCCTGATTGTTGTGAAATATAATTAAAAGCATGATTCTCAACAATCACCTTATCACCACAGGAATACCTATGCCGGTTAATAGATGAGGAAATGACTGGAAAATCACGGGCATGGACAATGGAGGCATCAAAGTTGCCTTTGGTACGGGGTAAAGGCATCGTCCTACTTCTTTTAGGTATAACATTTACACATTGAGGACCCCTGTCTATAGGAAGGGCAATTCTTCCTACTAAAATCTCTCTTATCTCCCTTCTCGGATGGCTGGGTTGACTCTCAACGTCCTCTGGGTGCGTTGATACCACTTCTTTAACAGTTTCCGCCACAGTCCAAACATCGCTAAACAATTCACCAATACTAGCTTCAATGGGAGATACAATATTAGAATGATCCACTAGCTTACTAGATCCTTCTCCATGGGGCATAGGCATTTTTCCTTTTCTAGAGGCTTCGACTAAGTTCCTTCCAACTACCTCTTCCAAAGATGTCGAAGGCGCAATAGGAATGTGAGATGCATCAGATTGTTCATTTAGAGGACTCTCGGGAGGTAACAAAAAAAGTGGAAAATGAGAAACTAACGAGTATTGAAAATTACTTATGTCTGCTCCTTGATATGGGGGCTCATGTTGATTAATTAATTCAGATTGGTTACTAGAAGGAGCTGGATTTTCATTTTCGACTATGGGAGGAGAATTGTTAGCTTCAAAAGTAAGCAAATCATTTAGGGAAAATTCCTCCCCAAATGCATCATTAATTAGAACATCCTCTTCCCAACTTCGATTAACCAGATTTATCATTTCATGTCTTATGTTATCTCTCGGATCTTACCTAATCTCCTGAATAGGGTGGTGAATTCTTCTTGTCAAAGTATTAGAAATCTTATTCGTTACAGACACGGTCTCACTATGAAAGGTTTGTGCAAGGGCTTCAATAAACAAATCGTTATGGGGCTCGAAAGATTGATCAGCATTACTATCCATAATTTCCCCAGCCAATTGTTGATGAATAAACTCGTCTAAACCTAACATCATCTTCATCCTCAGAATCAGAACTACCTATTCCCATAAAGAAAAAAGGCGTATAATTATCTTCCTTTCTTGCCACGTTTGTTTTTTCAACACCCAGGGTATCTTTCACATAAGTATCTTCAACCCGTCTTCATAGGTTTAAAGATATCCATCGATAAATGGTTCCCTACAAACTCTTATCAAATTCCCGTTGAAATTAGGTATGCAAGCGTATGATAAATCCATCGTCAAGTATCCACCTAAACCAGCAGCCCATTTCCTAGATACCATGTAATGTTCCCAAAAGTGACATGCATGCAAACCCTAAAAGTGAGATGCATGCAAACCCTAAAAGTGATATGCAAACCCTAAAAGTGACATGCATGGCATCTAAGCATTATTTAATGATGCATGCACTCAATTAAGTCTCCATGCGCATGCATGCAAGTCAACTGCAAATTAGAAGTTAAAGTGACCTAATTAGGTCAAATTAGGGTTTTCGCCGTTGAAAGTTATAAAAGAAAGATAAAGTGAATGGAGACTTTACTTTTGGATTATTATTAATTTGGAGCTCTTGAGAAGCAGCACAGCGTGCGGCCACAGCAGTTGGGGTTGGAGACGACGTCTTCAGCTAACGGGATTTCGGTAGTGAGACATCTGCCCTAGTCTCCTTCAGGATAAACCATCCAGGTTTGTCACCGTATCTATTGCATTCATCATTATCTAGTATTCCAGTATAAGTCCGAAGGTTATTGCAGATTCATCCGTACAACTGGGGGCATTTAGCTGGGAAACCCTAGTCGTTCACTAGGACTCTGGATCACCGTATTTCTTTCGCATGCATCCTGCATCCTCACTGATAGGATCACTCTATTGCATTGGGTGATTATTAGCTATCAGATTGTCCATCCAGGGCAGCGAGCAGCAGTTTACAGGGTTGTGGGGGCGTGAGCAGCAGACTGGGAGATCAATTCGCTAGGGCATCTGGAGAGGTCAAAACTCTTGCATGCTACGATCATCCTCTTCGGCATGGGCACACCTTCCTTTCCGACTTATTTCCAGCTGAAACTGGCCATCCCTTCAGCAAAAACGTCACACTTGTTTGATTCAGCCAACCGGGGTATTGCAGCAGAAAACCAGGTCATTTCTTCATCAGCTCAGCTCATCTTGCATGCATAATCTCTCTGGAGCATTTTCAGCCGACTTATCATTGGTAAGTGTTCATTCTATCCTGCAAACCCTAACCTTAATTTCAGCTATAAAATAGAGAAATTTTGCATGGCAGTTTGCATGCCCAATTATTTTAGTAAAATTGCATAGAAATAGAAAATATCAGGATTTGGGATATTACAGTGGTATCAGAGCATGATCCGTGCCAGCTGTGGGCACATAACAATTGAATAAAAGTGCATGTTCATGCATGCGTGTACATGCAAATGCATGTCATTGATGTTGGTGAAGTGCATATCAGAACAAAGGTTTTTCTTTGCCAACTTGTGAGAACATGAAGACAATGAGAAGGATCTTGACTAGAAATTGGCAGAGGTTAGCAGTACTTCAACACTTGCCTTGATATCCGGAGTATCTAGCCTTGGGTGATGAGGTATGTGTAACATTGTCCTTTCAAGATTATTACACCATCAAGTTCAGGAGCCAGCCCAAGGATTTGGATGAGGATCTCCTTAAAGGCATAGTTGGGGGAGGGAAGAAAGATGAGCATGAAGTATAGGTTGTTGGTGAGCTTCAATTGGAGTTAACAGATTATGATGTGGATGTGCATGAGGAGATCACATTAGAGCCATCTTGTGAGTCTAGCGGCAGAAGCACATTTGCTAGTCAGATTGTGGACAAGTCGTGTGATGAGTTGGAGTTGGTACGGTCTTCATCACCTACAGCAGGAGTCCAGACAATTATGATAGGCGAAATACATGAGGTGCAAGGCAATGAGCATAGCAGTCGAGACAGTGAGCAGTCACACATGGAGGTTAGGGAGAGTTTATACATGCATGAGATAGAGCTTCCAGATGATAGTCACCGAAAGAAGGTTGAACGGGTTAAAGAAAGCATTCTAGCGATGAAAGAGAGGACCAAGATACTCCGAGACACCATAGTACAATGAGATGTTGAGCTTGCAGTTCTTCGAGTTGTATGTACTGAGTCAGAGGTCAGGCTGTCTAGTGTTGAAGAGCAGTTGGATTCCTTGATGGGGCAGCAGAAGAAACATACTATTGCATTTCAAAGCAGTCCTCTTAAGGAGTACATAGACAAGGCTTGCAGTAGCTTGAGTCCCCATTTGCATAATGGTGGATGGTTTTTACAGGTTGGCCAGGATCGAGAAATTGACCAGCAGTATATGAGCATTCCAGTTGAAATCAAAAGGGTAGAATGTTAGCTTGGTAGGATTATTCTTTGTGATGGTGCTTATGGACAAGGTACTTTTTGGGGGTTGGATTGGAGAGAGATTAAGAGTTGGTGTCCTATTGAGTGGGCGATTATTGGGAAGACATTCCTAGCCAAGGGTATAGTCCCACAAGAGCCTTAAGATATTTGGGATGAAATATGCACAAGTTTGCATTGGGATCTAGGCGGAAGACCTTTTGAGGGATGGATACAGTATTTACTGATGGCGTTACTTGGGAGTATACATGATGCTCCTTGTGTCGATACTATGCAGGGTAGCGGTGGATGCATTTTGACCTCTGCAATTCTCAGATTGATTTGGGACCTTGGGATTACAATGACTGCCAGTTTAGTGATTGCTAGAGGGTGCTTTCAGGAGGTCTTTGGTGATGGTACCGTACAGTGCAGTGTTTTGAGCAGAGGGTGCTACAGATCTCCTAGGATAATTTGGGACCCTGGGATCATCCTCGGATTCAGTTGGTTCAGTTGATTGATTGTGGATTTGCGTTGGCATTGCTTGAGGACAAGCAATCTTTGGCGAGGGAGGACTGTAATGTTCCCAAAAGTGACATGCATGCAAACCCTAAAAGTGACATGCATGGCATTTAAGCATTATTTAATGATGCATGTACTCAATTAAGTCTCCATGCGCATGCATGCAAGTCAACTGCGAATTAGAAGTTAAAGTGACCTAATTAGGTCAAAAGTTAGGGTTTTCGCAGTTGAAAGTTATAAAAGGAAGATAAAGTGAATGGAGACTTTACTTTTGGATTATTATTATTTTGGAGCTCTTGAGAAGCAACACAGCGTGCAGCCACAGTAGTTGAGGTTGGAGACGGCGTCTTCAGCTAACGAGATTTCGGCAGTGAGACATCTGCCCTAGTCTCCTTCAGGATAAACCATCCAGGTTTGTCACCGTATCTATTGCATTCATGATTATCCAGTTTTCCAATATAAGTCCGAAGGTTATTGCAGATTCATCCGTACAGCTAGGGGCATTTAGCTAGGAAACCCTAGTCGTTCACTAGGACTCTGGATCACCATATTTCTTTCGCATGCATCGTACATCCTCACTGATAGGATCACTCTACTGCATTGGGTGATTATTAGCTATCAGATTGTCCATCCGCTGCAGCTAGCAGCAGTTTACAGGGTTGTGGGGGTGTGAGCAGTAGACTGGGAGATCAATTCGCTAGGGCATCTGGAGAGGTCAAAACTCTTGCATGCTACGGTCATCCTCTTCGGCACGGGCACACCTTCCTTTCGACTTATTTCCAGCTGAAACTGACCATCCCTTCAGCAAAAACGTCACACTTGTTTGATTCAGCCAATCGGGGTATTGCAGCAGAAAACCAGGTCATTTCTTCATCAGCTCAGCTCATCTTGCATGCGTATTCTCTCTGGAGCATTTTCAACCGGCTTATCAGTGGTAAATGTTCATTCTATCCCGTAAACCCTAACCCTAATTTCAGCTATAAAATAGAGAAATTTTGCATGGCAGTTTGCATGCCCGGTTATTTCAGTAAAATTGCATAGAAATAGAAAATATCGGGATTTGGGATATTACATACCAACATACCGTATACAGGAGGAAGATCAATCACTTCTACGTCCATCATGGTAATCAAACAAATCAGCCTTTAAATTTTTTACTAGGCCATATGCTTGGACGCTATTGGAATCAATTCCACAAACATTTCGATAAGGACGAGTGATTTGTAATCCCATTTCTTTCATAATGCTCAGAGGCATAACATTCATAGCGGCTCCGGAGTCTAACATACAATTGTGGAGTAAGAGGTTGTTGATTTGTAATGTGAGATAGAATGGAGGATGCCCTCCACTCTTCCTCTCTCATATACAACAGTGTGAATCTGGATAGGAGGATCTACCTCTACCTCTCGACCTCTAACACTCTGAATGTGACAAGATTGATAAACGATCTTGGGAGCATTAGCCACAGGGATATTATAAAAAAATTGTTGAACTCGATCCTTGACAGATGGTAGCTTTACTAACTCACCAAGGGATACATTTTGCATAACCTTATGCAATTCTTGTTCTATGTCTATCCCTAGGTCATGGTCACAAAGATCTTGTTCTTCCCATTCTTCCTCTTTTAAAGTTTTATGCTTATCCAGGAAAGGTGTTATGTCTTGCTCTTTATTTCTGCGTTGGTAAACCTGTGTAGTAGGTTTTGTTGTTGCACACACTAGTTCTTCTTCTTCTTTCCAATCATCCTCTTCTAACAAGATTTTGCCAAAATTTTCTTCTTCAATAAAATCTTCAACAAGGTTCATGCCTTGATCCTCTATTAAAAAATTTGAGGCTCTTCTTCAGGTTCCTCACATATGTTCACATTCCTACCCTCAGTTGGCTCATTTCTTCTAGGGTTTTGTCTGTTTTCATCTACAGGCCCTCTTTGGTTGTTCCAATAAGGTCTCAGGCCATAAGTATTTCTGTTTCTTTCATGATCCCTAGTTCTTGCTATGTCCTTTGTGAATAATGTGAGGCTTTTCATCATTTCAAACATCGCCTCTAAAGTGGGGTTTTCCTCTGCGACAAGTTCCTTAGCTCTTCTGGGTTTTGGATCACTACGGGAAGATGGAGCATAAACATCTAGAAATTTTTTCTTTCCCATATAGGCTATGTTGGCTTCCGTTTTGTTTGCCCAGGTTTGAGCGGTTTTAAGGTCATTTGTGTTCTTTTCTTTAAGATTTAGACCGAACCAACCATCAAAAGAATTCAAATAAAGTATCAGGATAGCTTGAGCAGTCTGTCTTAAATCCTGAAAAACGTTTGAGACAAGGTTGTCAAATCTTATATTGAACTTATGAATAGTCTAATTTTCTTTCTTTTTAACCTCAAATAATTGATTTAAAAGGAACCTATTGTCTGGCTTGGTGGACCAATCTTCTATAAGTTTTATGGTAAAAGCATCATAACCATCTACAAATCCTGGGGGCAACCTATCAAACCAACTCCTGGCATCTCCTTCTAAGGATGCGTTAAGGGAAACCATATAAATATCTCCAACTTCAACCCCATAGGCATCCATGTAGTTCCACACTGATTCAATGTGTTCTTCGATAGGAATTGCTGACGAACCATTGAATCTGGGAAGCTTATCGAAGTACTTCTTAGGCAAATCATGAGGAGCACCATGGATCATTGAAAAATCGAAAGGAGAAGGCTTGGCTCGACTTCGAAATTGTCTAGGTCCTGCGGGAGGATTGGTGTGAGCCATTGGAGAACTTACACTGGGAGGGCTACTCGAAGGAGTGGCAGAATTCAAACTCTTTGTTGGAGAATTGGGTTGGATAAAAACGTGACTTGATTGAAAAGCTTCTGGAGAGTTATTTAAGATTGTCGAGGTGAATTGATCACCCTCCAATAAAAGCTCGAGGATTGATCTTTAATATTTTTATTATGATCTCGAATATATGTGAATGAAGTTTCAGGAATGTTTCGTCTTCAAAGGTTATACTCGTGGGTAGGTCCCTCAGGGGAGTCGTGTTGTGGAGTCGCCAGGTGAATGAATTGCCGTGTTCAACAAAATAAAATGTCGTAGGAGAGATAGAAACAATACAGTGATTGTGTTATATTATATATTGAAATATGATCACTAGATTTAAAACCAGATGTGATATGAATGATTGTAAAGGTAAACGCATTCACAGACACCGGAGGTACGTAAAATGAACCAAGGTAAGCCTCTACCTCCCCGACAACGGCGCTAAAAATGTTATCACGAATCTTGTAGTTGCCCCGTGAGATGATCCTATTCAGGAGGGCAGAGGAAAGGCAACCAAAGTCGTGACCTATGATATCCAAGATTTCTGAAAGAACTCAGACACCACATCAGTCAAGGATACCGACACTTGAGACAAGTGAGAACACAGGCCCAGGGGGCGCCCCTAACGAATGAGTAGCTGAGGGAAACTTGGTGGAATCTCTTAGTAGGATGGATAATTAGAATTTAAAACTAAAACCAAGAGATTCAGAGCATCCAGGTGAAAAGCCCCAATTTTGCCTTAGGGTTTTAAGCAGGAAAATGGGATCGAAGGCAAAATGGTGAAAATTATTGAAATTGGATACTCAAAATAATTGTTGGGTGTGAGATTTGGCGAATGGTAATGAAACCAACAATACCCAGTTTGCGGTTTGTGAAAATGACCACTTTCCGCAAGGGGGGCGTTTTTCCCTAATAGCCGACCAGTGCTTTGGATGGGCAAATGGAGTCCGATTAAGCCGAAAATTTAAATCTAGGGGTTTTATGTTAAATCTAAAGTGGGTTTTTAGTTTTATTGCTCGTCGCAAGCTAGAACCTATGGATCTACGAAACGAGGGTTTTAATGTAAATGGAATGATGGACAAGGCATATAGAAAATAAAACAAGGAGAAATTACCTATGAAATGGACCAGGATTTTGTAGAATGCAACTTTTAGGACAAAATGAACGTTTCCGAAATTAATCTTGACTGAGTTGAGGTCCAGCTAGTCACCCTAGTGGCCCCTTCTATTTGCCAAACTAGAGAAAACCAAATGCTAAGGAAAATGAATGAGATCTGTAAGATAAAGAAAGAAAAAGGAAGTAAAAGTTCATAAGAAAGAGTTACTCCCTAAATCGGACACCGGAGAGTGGAGATGGGGTGAGTTTCCCCACAATTGCGTCCTCCCTAGCGTGCCTCTTCAACTTGCAGATAGATGGGTAAAGGAAAAAAACAAGATATGTCCCGAGCAATGATTAGTATAGAAGAGTAGCAATATCAGTCATCAAAACATCAGATCAAATCCACAAAATACACAGAGAGTAGTCCTAGACAAAACCCTCTTTATTCAAATTTCGGTGCCAATGCTGATGATTTACATTGGGAGCGGGTCACCTCTCTAAAATAGTTTTAGAGAGACATAAACCCTAACTCACTTTATCATCTAACGATTGAGATTAAAACATCATCAACGGTGGAGATCAATAATACATAACTTATCACATGGATCAAGTGACTGAGTCAACCAAATGGGGCGCACTTTGCTCAAGGACGCCTATCCTTAGTCAAACTCAAAATATAACATAAAGTGTGATACAATATTATATTGAGGGTTTCACTTAGGGACTTAATTCACCCTAGGCCCTTTTACAACTTCAAATATATGATATAACAATAAAAAATACATGAATAGCCCCTTGGGGGGCTTTCTTCACTGGTTGAGCCATAATAAAATAATCCGGACATATGCTAACTGTAAGCTGCTGAGGACTGTCCGGGATGCTGAGAAACATCATCTGTTAAATTTCCAAGCGAATTCGTTGACTTAGGAGGCCAAATCGATTTTTTCAGTGATTTACTAGTTCATTTTTTGTTGGTACAATCTCTTGAAACTGATAAATCCACCATAACTCTGTCCAGCGTGCAAACTGGGGCAAACTGCCTGCTCTAGAGGATATGGAGAGATAGAAGAATGGCTTAAATGACTACTCATACCCCTTGGAACACTGCTCTGCTCTAGGAGAACCAATCGTACTGCTATCTGGGGTAAAATTTGATCATTTGGCCAATAATTAAGCGATAATAATCACTTTTTTGAAGAACCAGGGCCAAACTTTCAAAACTAAAACTGCAGTATTGGTCTTGGGCATGTTTGGAACAAATATAGACCATGTTGTATTTTTGAGTCATTGCCTTGCGAACCGTGATTGACTTAGTCAACTGGGTTAACCAGGTCAAACTACCCAAAATCAAGGTGAGATACTATATCAGTATGATCCTGCAACCATCCAAGGTAAGAAATGCTCCAACAATGTATATCAAAACCAAGCTTAGATGAGTTATTCATAATCATGGTGACAAGTAATAATAATAATAGTAAAATGTACCTTTGCTTCTGAAAAATCTTAGAATCTTTTGGAAGTCTGCGTTTTCATGCCATACTTACAAAGTGTAAAAGATGTGCTACAGATGAGTGAGGATGGAAGAACCAGGTCAAGGCAAGGGGAGATGACTTTTGACTGACTTTGACTCAGTGATCTATCTGAATGATAACCAATACACTCTACCAATGTGACATATACATGATGGATGAACAATAGGGAATGGTGGTGTCTCAGAAGTGGATGAGCTGATCTGAAAAAGTGTTCATTCAACCTTAACAATCATGTCTACAACTCACATCCAAGCTAAAGAACAAGCTCCGTGAGGATCTTTTCTAGGACCTTGGCGTTGAGTACACAAGAAACTATAGTGAAGAGATCCTAGGGGACACTTATAATTAGTTGTCCCTTACTCCATCTTACATCAAAACCCTTGGGCTTCGTGAGGAATTAATCATTACATTTTAATAATATGGCCAACAGTGTTTAGATTTAGCATTTGTTTATCCACTGCTTAATTTGGGCCTTTCACAATTTCATTTCATAGCCATTCTGATTTGTGTCTAAAGACATAGTTTGCAATTTCATTTGTAGGCTTGCATTTCATAATATATATCAGTGAAGCTCCACTCGCCAGGACTCGGCGAGTACTCGTGAGTCTGGACGAGTGCATCTTTGCCGCTAGTAACCGGTAAAGACTCGACCACGAACTCGGCTACTCGGAAGACTCGCCTACTCGGCTCGCACTCGACTCGGACTCGATAGACTCACCACACAGTCGCCGGAAAAAGGAGCTTGCTGGCCTCGTACTCAATCCTGTCGGAATCGCCGGAAAAAGACGTTGTGGACGTGAAATGCGACCTCGCGAACGTGAAACAGAGTCACAGTCCTCGCCGATGCGATTTGGAGGGAAATCCGACCTTGCAGAGGTTATATATTGTAGGAGACGTCCCTATTGGGTCATCGCCGGCTGAGAACTTAGAAGAAAACGAGCTCTGGGGGACGAGGCTGAGGGTGCTTGGCAGGTGGTCTTCCCAGGTGGTGCTTCGAAGTTCCAGGTTAGTGAATCGTAACTAGTTTTAAAGTTTTACAATTTAGTGTTTAAGAAACTGTAAATTTGTTAATTTGCACTAAACTGTAATTTTTTTTAAGAAAATTGTGTAATAGTTTATTAGATACAAACTATAGTTTTAGTCTGATCCTGTTTATAGTTTTAGTCTAGACTCTAAACTGTAAATTTATAGTTATAGTTTATAGTTTTAGTCTAAACTGTAAATTTTTTAAGTTACAGTAAAGGTAATTTAAAAAAAAAAATTATGTAATAGTTACAAACTATAGTTAACAACTTAACAGTTTTAGAGTTTAGTTTAAAAAAAATTATGTAATAGTTTAAACTTTATAGTTTAAAGTTTAAAATATAATATTAGCATATAATATTATTAGTTTATTAAAATTTAGCATATAATATTTTATTTTATTTTAAATTTCATTTCATTTTATTCTGATAAAATTTTAATTGTTATTAGTTATTACTAATTAGGTTTAGAAGGGTAAGTGGCTGAGTATCTCAGCCACACAGGGGACTGTGGGCTGAGATACTCAGCCGTATGGCTTCATTTCATTATGTTTTGAATTTTAATTTTTAATTGAAATTGTTTTTTCAGCCACACAGGATACTGTGGGCTGAGATACTCAGCCATAGGGCGTCATTTCATTATGTTTTGAATTTTATTTTTTAATTGAAATTGTTCTTAAAATTATAATTAAATTTTAAATTTTAAATTATTATTATTTAATTTTTTTAGAAGCGTTGTGGCTGAGTTTTGTGGCACCTGTGTGGCTGAGATACTTAGCCACAGGGCATGTGTGCTGAGTATCTTAGCCCATTAGGTGCCACACCCCTGCCCACACGCCCAGTGGTTGAGTATCTTAGCCAACAGGGCCACAATTTTTTTTAAATTCTTTAAAGTTTAAGGCTTAAGCAATTAAAAAAATTTTAAAATTTTAATTTTAATTTTAAATTTTAGAATACTAAAGTTTAAATTTTATTAAACCTTTTTTTTCGTAATCCAGAATCCAGATTCCATGGCACCTAAGGCCAAAAGGCCTCTTGATCCGGCATAGAAGTATTGTGTCCGAGTGAATCGCAATGATGACCACAGGGTCATTTGTAATTTTTGCACTGCCCAAATGTCTGGGGGTATAAACAGGTTGAAGTACTATCTAGCAAGAATTGTTTGCAAAGATGTGGTGGTTTATGACAATTGCCCTGATGAAGTCACATCCGAAATGGTAGCTGCTTTGGATGCCATTAGAGAACAAACTGAAAAGAGGGCAAGATACAAGTTTGAAACTTCTATGATAGGAAGATCTTCAATGGGACCACCGGATGCAACTCCAAGTATAGGGGGGTCCACATCCGCTATTGCAGCAAAAAGAAGTGTAACTTCTTCTTTCTTCCTTCCACGTACAACTCTGGGATCTCAACCATCCTTGGAGAGCTTCAATGAAAAGCAGAGGAAAGAAGTGGATATGGCTGTGAGGAGGTTTTGGTACGATAACAACCTTTCATTTAACTATGCAAAGTCTTATTTTTATCAGCCCATGGTAGATGCCATTACAAGTGCTGGCCTTGGATACAAAGCCCCCTCCTATAATGCACTTAGGGGGAAAGAGTTAGATGAGGAGCTCGAGTGTGTTAAGGAACAATTGGAGACCATTAAAAAGTCATGGATGTTTACAGGTTGCACGATTTTGTCGAATGGGTGGACAGATCAAAGGGGCAGAACAATCATTAATTTTGTTATAGCTTGCCCTAAAGGAACCATGTTCCTAAAATCCATTGATTCATCCTCACATGTAAAGGATGCACATCTAATTTTTTCATTGTTGGCTGATGTTGTGGAGGAAGTTGGGGTGGCAAGTGTTGTCCAGGTAGTCACGGACAACGTT
Source organism: Pseudotsuga menziesii (assembly GCA_001517045.1). Taxonomy (NCBI): domain Eukaryota; kingdom Viridiplantae; phylum Streptophyta; class Pinopsida; order Pinales; family Pinaceae; genus Pseudotsuga; species Pseudotsuga menziesii. The sequence goes on along the minus strand of LPNX010930742.1, from coordinate 119,708 downwards.
GCAAATTATGTGGCAGCTAGAAGGTTTCCTTCTGCAAAATATCCCACCATCTTTTGGACTCCATGTGCTGCCCATTGCATAGACTTGATGCTGGACGACATTGGGAAGATGGAATGGGTGCAAGTTGTGGTGCAAAAGTGCAAGCAAATAACCAAGTATATTTTTCCAAAGTAATAACCAAGTATATGCATAACCATGCTTGGGTCTTGAACTTGATGAGGGAATACACATAGGGTTAACATAGTCGCCTTGCTATCACACAGTTTGCCACGACCTTTCTTTCCCTTCAAAGCCTTTTGAATGAGTACCAAGCTTTGAGACGGATGTGTTGTAGCCAGGAATGGATACATTGGAAAGATAGCACAAAAGTAGATGCAATTGTTGTGAAGCTGTCTCTCTTAGGAGATGGTTTGTGGGAGAAAGTCACTGAAATTGTCAGCTTCACTGAGCCACTTGTAAAAGTCTTGAGGATTATGGATGGAGAGAAACTTGCAATGGGATACATCTATGAGGGCATGGGTAGGGCCAAAGAGGCCATCAAGGCTTTCTATAAGGGGGATTCATCAAAATATCTCCCTATATGGCAGATTATTGATTCCAGGTAGGAAGAGCAGCTACATTCACCATTGCATGCTGCAGGAGCATATCTCATTCCGAGCTTATTCTATAATCCAGACTCTAGCATTCAAGGTGATCTTGAGGTGATGAGAGGTGTCATGATATGCATTGAGAAGATGTTCCCGGATCCAGAAATTCAGGACAAAATCAACTTGCAACGTGATATGTACAAAGCAACATCTGGCATGTTTGGATTCAGCTCAACCCAACTACTCAAAGACAAGAAAATGCCATGTAAGATTCAATTTGTAAAAACTAAATTCTTATAACTTAGAAGTTAGAACTTAGCTTTTAAATTTGCTAGTTATCTTTTTCAATTTTGGCATTGCAAAACTTGTAATTTTTTATGTTTTTAATTTTTGCATCCAATTGGTGGATAGATTGTGGCACTGAGGCACCACAAATACAAGAATTTGCTATCAAAGTTTTAAGTCAACCTTGTAGCGCTTCAGGTTGTGAGTGCAATTGGTCGGTATTTGAGCACATCCACAAAAAAAAAGAGGAACAGGTTGGAGCATGAGGGGTTGGAGAAGTTGGTTTTCATCTACTACAACCTTTGGCTGCTCAGAAAACAAATTAAGCCGAAGGACTTAGATCCAATTTTATTGGATGATATTGATTTAGAGTCTGAGTGGGTTATGGAGGAGGAGTTCCCTGATGATTTGAGTTGGCTTGATGAAGAGACTCAAGATCCCTTTAGTTTGCCATATTCTCAAATGGAAACTCCAAATACACCTGCTTCACAGTTGCTTCAGTTTGTCGATGTTGGCACTAGCTCCTCGAGGGCATATTTCAGGTGTACTCGTAGTTAGGCATGAGACTCGAGTACATGGAGACATTGTCTATTTTTGTTTTCTATTTCTGTTATGAGACTGAATTTTGAACTTGCTGCCATTTTTGATTTTTAAATCACTATGGTATTTCTTTTCTGGTATATGGTATATGGTTATGGTTTATGGCTTATGGTTTATGGTTTATAATTAGTGAATCTATGATCACTATTTAAATTTTTGCATACAAAATTTGATTATGTTTATGAGATAATGTGCAGTATTTTATTTTTTTCCTGATTGTAGAGTCTGGCCGAGTCTGTCTCGAGTCTTTTTCAAGTCGGCGAGTCATATGCCAGCCGAGTCTTTGTTGAGTCCGAGTCATGCAACATTGATATATATAGCATACAACTCATAATGCATGTAATGATGGTAGACATACTGCTTCAGGTTTTAGCTGACAACTTCTCGGGCAACTAGGGGGAATATCCACAGTCAGGACCAAACATCGGGGGCAACCGACCAGAGAGGTCAAGGCTTCGAAGTCGAACTCACCTAAGCTTAGGAACCAACACCAGCGGGTTCTCCTGGCCCACAAGGATCAAGGCTTCGCCAAGTTTTGTTGCACAACTCAGAGCCGAGACACAAGACAACATGGGATTCATCATGCATAGGGGTTAGAATGGGAAAAATGATCTTCAATCTCACAAGCCTCCATTAGTCTAAGTCTTGGGATTAAAAAAAAAGTGGATGAATTGGATGGATGGGGGAAAATGACATGCAACCATCGTAGCACCAAGGTTTACACTTTGTTCAAACATGGCATGGGCAATAGTCTTCACATTGAATTCCTTAATAAATCATAACACATGTTAGAGTAATATAGAACATATAAGCATAGGTCACCATAATCATCCTAACATCACAAGCATAGGTGTTTGAGATACATCATAGAGCAAAACTAAACGAAAGAAATATACCTGATCTCACCATGTATACCTGTCTCCAATTTGATAAGCCCCTCTATAACTGTGTGTACCAACTCATGATTTGTTGCTCTATTCTAATGAACTAGATCATCACCAAAATCATCTCAATGGACTTTTGAATCTCAGTCCTAGCAAGGAAAATATGATGAACAAGGCTTTGAAATGAAATGAAGCTGTAAAGATCCATGCTAATACCCCATGTAAAAAGTAGCCGGAATAGAAATAGAGACATGTCTACATGTTGTATCATGTAAGCTTGACTGCAAATGTATATGTGATAACAAATGCAATCAAAGTCTCTATTGATAACCACACATGAATATCTTTTATAGTATGCAGCGGAATACAAAACTAAGAAATAAATCAGAACATCACATGACAATATTGACACAATTATTTTGGGTATGGAAACCCCCGAAAAAAACCAAGATGGGAATATTGGTGCAGCAATAGAGATAGATTTTATTATGAGAAAATATGGAACGTTTACGACTCTGCAAATTCACCCAAACCCGACGAATGCAGTTACACGGCAGAGTCACTAGGCAAACCCCTAGCTAAACATCAACACGTGTAGATTCGTATGGATGTACGACTTCTCTACGGAATCCGTACGGTCTGTACGACAGTTGTACAAAATCTGTACGGTATTGTACGACCTCCCTCTGCAGGTCTTGCCTATCGACCTGTGTGAGATTTGTCCTGCCTGTCAGCTTGTTATGCATTGATTTTGCACTTAGTGGATTTCCAGTGAGCCGCCGAAGTCATGAACAAGCTAGTTGTTCATTATTAGTGATCAGAAGGTTACGCTGTTCATCAGGGCTTTTTCTGGGACTCTGTTTTAATAAAATGCATGTTCATACCCCTTGGGGGCATTGTAATAAATGCTCTAACACGACAAACGTTTTCTAAAGGACCTGGCTTCGTAGGATTGGGCTATCAATCGGATTTTTCCAAGGTGTTTTCTTCCCTTGTCAATTATGCAATGTTAAATAAGCGTTGTATAATTTTCGAGTTTTTCACCGCTCCTCCAAAGCTAGAATTTTTGTCTTGGTGGTTAGGCCTTAGGAGGCTATTAAAGTTCATGTGTCGATGTATATAAGCGTGTTAGGCATTGTTTTTGAGTCGTATGGACATGTATTAGGTCCACTTGGAGTTTCGTCTGATTCCGGAAAAAAAATCGTTTTTTAAGCCATTTTTTAATGGTTTAAATAGAAAATTTCAAAATATAAAAAAAGTGTGAACTGGAGTCCGTTTTTGTCGTGGTTGGGCTCATTTTCAAGCTCATAGTAGCATCTTTACCCCGGTGGCCACTTTCACTATATTTCAGGCAGTTAAAACATCTCGGAAGGCGTCATTTGGCTAACATAGCATCGAAATGGCATTTAAATGCTAAATTATGAGAAAATGCACTAAAAGTCAAAAAATTCGAAGAATTCAAAAGTCATTTTTTAAGGGGTAAAGTGACATGGCATGATGTCACCATAAGGCATGCGACCTTTTTTAAAGTTATAACCACTCTTGCAAACATCGGCGCGGCGAAAAAATCGACAGGGTCCAGGAAACATCGTTTCAGGATATCTCGGCAACAAATCGGCAATAAATCGGCAATAAATCGACAAACTTAAAAAAATACAAAAATATTCAATTTCACCTTTAGAAAAAATCGGGAAAAAATCGACAATATCTTGGGATAAATCGGGAAAAATCGGCAATATCTCGAGAAAAGACTACCTCGAAAAAATCGGCAATATCTCGGGATAAATTGGGAAAAAATCGGCAATATTTGGGGAAAAAATCGCCCCGATTCCGAGCTGAAAAACTCACAATTTCTCGAACATCAGCGATTTCTCGACCGATGTTGGTAACACTGGTTATAACTTAAACTTTGGGTTATAATTTTTGAAGTGGTGAATAATATGAATTGGTTGGTGACATGAAGCTTTTGGACTCACGCTATTATGGAGGAGTTGAGTGGGAATGGGGTGGACCCCTCTACACATAGAAAATGTAAAATCAAGCCTTGGTATATCGTGTGAGTTTTCATGCAAGCGAATGGTTGAGTTTGGATGGTGACGTCAATGGAAGATCCACGCTAGCTTGTTTGGTGGGTGACGTCAAAGCTTAAATACTCACGCTAACTTTGTGAAGGATGCGAATGGGGTGAGGGTGGACCCTTCCCCATTTGTTAATAAACTTTTATTATTTCAAGCTTTGGTTTAGCCCAATGTGTGGGTCAAGCGAATCTTTCATCAAGTCAATCCTTCACGCCAATATTTGTACAATCGCGCGAGGATGAGGAATCTCGCACCAGGGTTAATTTTAGGGGCGAAATTTATCCCATGGGCTATTTGTAGGGGTTTTTCTCCAAAAAAAGATTCGGCATTTTGAATTTTTTGAAGCCCTCTTTCGCCCAATTTTGATGGTGTTGTCCGCCCATTGCACACCAGCAGCAGAAATCTTCCGAAAGCTGTCTCCTCACTTGAGAAAGTGGGAGAGGTGTGACCTTGGGGGCAAGCACAGAGCTAGGTACTGTCATCTACTCCTAGCTCCTCCGTTTAGGCTAACTCCTAACGAAGCCAAGGGGGGTAGTCCCTAACAAAGAGTTTTCTATGGCTCAATGTTTAAGTTAAGTTTTGGATGCGGATGGGTGTTGTTTAGGAGTTATTGTGATTTAAAATGATTAATATTAAGGGGATGATGATTAATTAAAGCAATCCACGTTGCTAACAAGAGATCACACATATAAGCAAAGATTCTAGACTTATAACTTAAGCATTCAAATATAATCAATTGAAATGGACCATAGACAGTTGATCAAGATAGAAAATTAATCAAATATAACAAAGGACCAGTGCCTTATGGAGTCAAATAAGCGCGTGAAATAAAGTCTAGGAATTTAAGCTAGTGAGTATTAGGTTTTGCAAGTGCTGTTGGTAGATTTTAAGAGTTTTTTGTTTGTGATCTTCACTTATGGTGGCTGGATGTCCTTACCGGTAATACCTTCAGTGGCTCTGTTCGAAGACATGACGGACCTGTCTGGGGTCAAAGGTAAGTGTTCAATAACTTAACTACCAGTGCCCAGATTAGGTAGCCCGACGCCCACACTTGGAATTTGCCCACATGCCTCGGTATTTATCGAACAACGCCGGTGCGTTGGTTATGGGGAAAAGTGTTGAACATACCAGGAACACAGAGAGGGGGGCTGAATCTGTGTGTGCAGACTTTATTACTTTTTCAACAACTTATTCAATATTATGCATTGTTATCATCATCATAACATCATCATCACATAGAAAGCATAGCAACACAGTACACAAGATTTTTACGTGGAAACCCAAGTCTTGGGGGAAAAACCACGGAAGCCTTTTTAAAATAGTTTTCCAGAAATAACTGGAAGGAGGCAACTACCCCCTTATTACAAAGACTTCAATTTTCCAGCTTCAACTGGAAGGAGGCTACGACCCCCTGATTTACAGGCTACGACCTGAAGGGAGCTGCCACTCCCTAGTTTTCCGACTTCTACCGGAAGGAGGCTACGACCTCCTCTCCTTGCCTCGTCCTGCCACCCTAATAAGAAGATAGACACTGAACTATTGAACCACAACCGCACTGATCCTGCGGACCTGCTAATCAACACATGTACTATACGGCACAATCTGTACCACACTGCACATTCACTGCCACTACTAACCACTGATCACTGTCTGCTGCATCATACTGCTCATCAACTGATCACCGTCTGCTGTATCACATTGCTCATCATCTGATCATTATTCATAAACTCATCACTTGCTCATTACTGCACTAGAACTAAACCAGTAGCCTGTCCAATTACGCTGTACCAATCAATCATCCAACCGAGTCAATCTGAGTTTGCACACCAAACTCTATCCACCTGAATCAAGCCAACTGCTCATACAACTTATCCAATCTGAGTCAAACCACTTTCTCATAGGCAACCTGTGTCAATCCAATCTCTGAACCTGCTGCAGATATCACTGCCACATACTGCTTATGTTATCACGGTCATGCTGATCAAGCTGCTCATCAACACTGCTGGTTACTGTCAAGTCAATCTTATCACTGCCACACACACTGCTCTATACACATTCATCAGACATGCATCATCATAGAATTTGCATCAATGTCATCAAGTATGTGCACTCATCATCATCCGGTAATATGTACACATCATAGTGCTTAGAAGTGTGTCATCATACCGAAGCAAGCTTTATACCATGTAGCATCATATCATTGTCATCATAGAATGTAAGCGTGTATCATCACTTTACAGCATACATATCATCATACCAACATACCTTGGACTGTACTGTACTTATCACTGAGAATGTGTGAGCATTATCAAGCATATCTCAGGAAACATATCACTCCATATCATTGTATATTCAACACTATCAAATCATGTCATTGTGAGCATTTTATCATTTGTCAAGTTCACCACAGTTCAGCATTAATACAGACTTCATCACAAAGGTTCTAGGCTTTTAGCGTCATAGTCAATCCCAAACAATAACTGTTGACTTCTTCAAATTTGGACTGCTGCAAATTGGTTTCTTCAAACTGCTGTCTAGTATACTGTAATATGGTTCAGCTAACATAGGGCTTTGGGCTCCTTAAAACCGACAGGAAACTTCTCAAGAGAAAAGGAATCTTTGCTACAAAAGAACCTCTTACTGCTGCCACTTGAATGCATCAACATCATAAAATCACATCATAGAGTGTATCATGTAGCATGTATGTAGTATAAGCATCATAAACATCGAGTGAACATCATTAGATCATATTCACAACATTTCATCATCATCATATAGTATGTCATGTATAGGAGAGTGCAAAGTGTTCATCAAAGAGCATGGAAGTGCATCATCAATATACCATTGTAGTCAATATAGTTTATCATTGCTTGCACACCTTACCCAACACTTCATTAACATACAGTATATTCTTCATACAATTCTGTGTATACTCTACAGCACTGTATATCCCAATCACTAGCCTCTTTATTAATAACTGTACATGTACACTAAAACACAATGTTGTTCACACCATTGCCTGATAGAATTATACCCTACTGCATACTCGTACTTACAGCCTTACTTTGCATATATACAATTCTACTTTTACTGTATGTCACATGTTATTATTGTACATCACTATTTTACCAAATGTAGCTGTTTATGCATACCTTGTTTTGCTGTAGATGACCCAAGACTTGTTCATTCATGAACTGTCCATGTCATTTGTCATTGCTGTGTATTTTTTGAGTGGCTGCCACAATACACAGTCCATCCTTCTTCAATTCGTCTGCTGCTGTAGAATTCCCTTAGTCCATCAGAAAAGAAGAAACCTCAGAGAGCTCACTTGTCTTCTATGCAATTCGTGACTAACCAGAATACCTTTGTCAAATAATTTGGGTCAGCGAATCTTCAATCCATCTCTGCTCAGCCAACGAGCTCTCTCCTCAGTCCACAAATTGCTTCAGTTCAGTGAGTTATCTTATTACTGCTTCAATTCACCCATAAATTACACACAACAATGCGTGAGAGAAGAACAGTGCAATCGCAGCCTGTCTCTCCGAATTTATTCCTCGCAACACAGCCCCGCGTTTATTATATCTTCTCCAGCCTTTACATATCCTCTAATTCATTTTCGTTGCATACAATGCAAATGCTTGATTTAAATTTCAACCTAAGGGTTCCCTACTGCATATCTATCTATCGAGCCCAGTTCAGTTGCCTTGAAAAAGAATGCATTGCAGCGATAGTGAGACCTTGTCTTATCAACAAGCACAATGCCAGGAATCAGCTTCCCGGGAAGAGGAAATCCAGCTAAAGCCAGATAACAAAAATATGCCAAAATAATTCCGGCCTGCAAATAACATAAAACTGTCACTCTCAAGATTTGAACTCGAACATAATAATAACATAATACATCTCGCTATTGGATTTATTAAAACCTGGGAGTATATACTTCTTCTTTAGAACGTGACAAATATAAGTGTATTTATACACAATAAGGAAGCATTTAGGAAAAGGCCGACCTCTTGAAGGTTTTTATTATTATTTAATATGTCACCACTTAAAAAGTATCTTTAAAAAGATTTGTAAATTATAAATTATAAACTAATTTCACCTTTAACTTAATTTTAAAAGGTAAAAGGTTAGCACCATTTAATAAGGAGTTATTTTATTTATTAAATATTTTGATGTTTTATTTTAATATTAACTTTAAATCTTTTATTAATGTTTTGAGGTTTTAACAAATAAATTTTTTATCATTTAAACTTGTTCATATTTTGATTAAACCAACTTGGGGGTACTTGACCACTCTCCAGGAAGTACAGGGCTTTTGGCATTGTCCCAAGGGCTCCAAGGGCTTCAGACTTGGGCTTGGACAAGGTCAAAAGGTCTCCTTAGACACTGACACTTACTCAACCCTCAGAGACTCCTCAAGGGGCACAAAAACACACTAACACACACCAGTTGGCATCAATGACAATTTAGTCAACAAAAAGTTTTAGTTAAGTTCCTCTTGTGGGGTTTAGAGATCCAATGCCGTTTCTGGGTATTCCGATTGAAGATCGGTTAGAGCATACTCCGGCAAGGAGGGAAGGGGGTTAATTAATTAAAGGGGTGTGAGTTGCGAATTTTATTAAGTTAATTAATTAAAACTCTCCGACAGAGAGCGCTCTTGACCTTGTCTTATGACAGTGGTTCAAGAGACTTAGCTAATCTAGATGAAACTAATGTAGGGGTTATGCAAACCTAAGATGCTCTCCGATAGAGAGTGCTCTTGACTTGTGTTTCTGCAAGTTCAAGAGTCTTACTTATGAGGATTAATTGATTAAACAAGCACAAGATGAAATTAGTTGATTGGACTTTCCGACAGAGAGCACTCTTGATCCACCTTATGGTGTGATTCAAGAGATTTGCACAGTTGATTTACTTAGAAAGATACACAATTAAAAAAACTGAGTAATCAACTTAATTAAAAAGTGATGAATTGACAATTAGTATTCTAAGATTAATAAGCAAATCTAATTTAAGCATGAACAAGTAAACACAACACAATCCTCCCCAAATGGGGGAGGATGAGAGTGGGGACTTAAAAACCCCACTCAAGCACAAGATCTTTATTAAACTTTATTGCAATATGCCTTAAGGATTTTAATCCTTGAAAGGACTTTTCCAATGAAAACAAAGTAACTCTACAATTATTAAAACTTGTAAAAAGGAGAATGCTTTTTCTTTACTTGAAACTTTTCTTGAAATTTTTCTCGAACTTTGTGAAAAGGGAAAAGAAAAAGCTTGAATGAAAACAAAATAACAAGATAAAGGAAGGTTGAAAATAAGAATGAAAGGATAGGAAGAAGGAAGGAAAACAAAAAGAAGGTCAAAGACAAGAACAGGGAAGAAAATGACAACCAACTATGAGGCCAAAGGAGTATAAAAAATGATGAAAACGGGGCAGCGATGAAAAAGGAAGTTGGCTGTCATAAAAATCAAAAAACAGGACAGCGAACAAAAATGGGAAGAAAAGGCCAAAAACAAGATGGAAAAAAGGCCCAAAAACTAGGGCAAAAAGAGGCAAAAAAGGGGCATAAACTAGGGCACACTAGGGTTGTCCAAAAAGAAGAAAATGAGTGGTAAAAAGAATAAAATGGGGCAGTGATGAAGAAGGAAGATGACTGTCATAAAAATCAAAAAACAGGATGGCGAACAAAAAGTGGCCAAAAAGGCCAAAAACAAGGTTCAAGAGGGTCCAAAAATTAGGGCAAAAAAGAGGCAAAAAGGGGGCATAAACTAGGGTACACTAGGGCTGTCCAAAAGGAAGAAAAGGAGTGGTGAACTAAGGCCAAAAACAGGCAGCGAAGAAGAAAGAGTGAAAAAAGACAAACAAAGCAAAAAGGAAAGGGGCTAGCAAGCAAGGAAACAAAAGGAGGTCAAAGAGGAAAAAGAGAACAAGAGGAAGGAAGTTCGGTAACCAGGTGTATTGTTTAATCTTTGTTGATGGAAGGAAGGAGCAACCCTGACTGTTGTATTTCTTTCTTGGATGGAGAAGCGCTTAGGAGAACCTGCAAAACGAAGGAATTAGATGAAAATAACCACCGGTTCATGAAGAAGAGCTTGATCTTTGAGCTTGTCCTTCACCTTTGATGATCTCTGCAAAACCCTTGAAAACAAAATTAAATCCGAACAAAATACTCATAAACTAGATTGTTAGCCCTTTAAGAGTATATATTGAATAATGATTTAATAATTGAAAAAGAGAAGGGTAAGAGAGATATCACCAAAAGACGGTGTGAATCCACAATTCCAATAGCTCATACATAGACCTCCAAAGTCACAACTTTATTCCAATCTTTAAACAAATATTACAATAATTTTGGCAGAGTGTTCATACCCAAAATATCCATCCAATAGAGCTAAAAGAGCCTCTATTTTAACAAATGAGAGAGTGCTAAAACCCTAAAACCAAAAAACCAACGCTAACCAACTTAGCCACCTAACAAAGAGCCCAGACCTAAACTGGAGAACTGGGAGTGAGGGACCTAAACTGGAGAACTGGGAGTGAGGGGAGGCCTCCACCCAGGCAAGGCGCCCCCACTCCAAACCTGTGCACTGAAAACAACACAAGGATGAGGCCACACGTGTCAGTCTGGATGTAGGTAAGCTCATCCTTTAGGTTTGGCAGGAGCCTGAGCTAGGTTTGGGAAGCCCACTGATGGTGTAAGCTTCAGTCTTCACCTCGATCAAATCACCGGACCAATGAGAGCTCTCCATCTCATCTTTAGCTGGAGATGACATGTCTGATTACTGATAATAAATTAATTACTCTCTTAATGATGACTGAAGCTGAGTTATGATAACTCCAATCATCATAAGTGTTCCATGAGATGTCATTTAGGCTTTTATTTTACTAAATTTGGATTAATTTGGAGAGTTTTAGTTTTCTCCAAAATAATCATTTTTTTTAATAAAAATCATTTTTTACTCAAAACTGACTTTTTTGAGTAAAAAGGCATTATGTGTCCGATTGCTGATCTGAAAGTTGGTTCTGACTGGCTGGCTTATCAAGAATGATTTTTGGCTTAAGGTTAGAGCCTTCAATCACTGAATTTTGAGTCCAGATCACGAACGGGTTTTTTCCATTTAATTTATGGAAAAATTAACCCAAAAAACTTAGGAAAAGTAATTAAAATTTAAAAAATAATTTTTCACTGTTCGAAAAAGATTTTTTCGAATTTTTTTTTTGTGTCCAGAAGACTTAGGAGATGACCATGATCTATCTAAATAATGTCTAGTAGGCTTATAACACTCAGTTGGGCTCTAATATCCCCCCAAGGCCCAGAATTCAACATCGGGCATTCCAGCTTTGGAGGAAGCGGGAGAAAACCTCGTCAATTATACTCGGCTGAAGGCAAAGCATAATTGTCAGGGGCAAAAAACTCCCTGGAATACCCTATTTGCAATTCTACGTCTTAGGAGACCGAACCACTCAAAAATATCTTACTAGCACATTTTATTACAAACCCCGCGGGGCCATGGTCAAAATTATTCAAATAAAAAAGTGACTAGCCAATATTGGCTAGACAAGCAGACAGATGAACTGATACACTGGAATCAGACTTTGAACAAGTCTATCAACTAACGGCTCCTTAGGTAACCCAACTTATGGTACAAAAAGTTGGATAACAGATGGACTTTTTACACCCTAAAAATCGCCAAATTATTATATAAACGGTATAAAATCTTTGGAAATTAAAATGTTTTTTGAAAAATATTGCCAAACTATTTATAGTTGGTGTTTTAAGAATTGGTAAGATTCGCCAACATTTATACACTTTTAAATAAGTATGGTTCCTTAAAATCATCCCTGTCTCGCACGTGTGGAGAGTTTGGTGAAAGTTGGTGGTGTGTTGGAAAGTGTGGAGAGGTTGTAGAGTTTGGTTTGAGAGGTGTCAATCACCTCCTCTGATTAACTTAGTCCAGGTTCAGTGCAACTTAGTTACACTCCAAGTTGATCTTCAGTTGGTTGGTGCCCCCCTGGGGATCGGTTTTGTTATAAAAGTGAGGCTTTCTTCCTCATTTTGGAAGGAAGCAAGGGACCTCTGCTCATATGATTGTAATTGTTTATCTTTGTTATGAATAAAGTTGAGTCTTTGGAGGACAATCTGCTGGTGCAAGAATTTTCATGGTGAATGCTTGGCTTATAATCGAGGTGATATCTATGTAGCTTCATTATTGTTTATGCAAGTCTCATTATCTAGTGTAGAAGATTATATTCTAATCCATAGAGTAGGCATTTGGAGGTTCAATTTTCTTACTTATGTGTAGTTATATAAGATCTAAGAGTTGCATTTTGTAGTCGATTATACTTGTGCACTTTTGTTCTTGTTTAATTTACCATACTAGATCTAATCACTTGCTTAAAGATTTTTGTAGATTTGCAGATCACCAAACATGAAGTAGAGATCGGAGCTCGGTTGCATCTTATCTTTCTTCACTATATTTTTATGAATCTAACATTTCTTGTTCCACGGGCTCTCTCCTTTCTCAAATTTTTTAAGCTTGGGCTTGAAATCTTCCTTCTTCCTCAAAACTTCAAACTTTTTGTTTCCAATTACTTTTTTGCTTCATAACAAGTAGATCTAAGATTTAAAGTTTATCATTTTATCTCTTGTTATATGGATTTAAGAAATTTTTCAAGTTTACTTTATCAAAATCTTAGATCCAGCCTTTTAGCTTTAGTACTTGAAGTAGTATATTCTTTCTATCTTTCGACAAGTACTAGGTTGTATTTTCTAATTGTATTTTATTGACTAGCCCACTAATTTACAAATACATAGCTTGCTGGTTTTTTTCCTTTTCGTGGCAGGTTAAGCGGGAATGTTGGCGAAATTTTGAGGTTCAGGCTCCTCAAATCGGTTCTAATTCTCCCTTCTTCATTCCCCTTCTCTGGCAAGCTTTGTAAGCCCTTTTGATCACTTTCCAAGATTAAAAGGAAACCCCATTCATAAAAAATCATATTGTAATAAAGTTAATAAAAAGCAAGTGGGATTACAGCTCCCACAATCCCCTTCCCCCATTTGGGGGAAGCCTATATTGCCCAATGTGATTGATTTTGGATTTACTGCTTTCTTTTAAGTTCTATATTAGTTCAAGGTTTTGCATCTAGTTAGATCTATTTTCCAATATTTATGTGCTTGCTTTCTTTGTAGATCTAACCCAGTCTTGACCTCCCGAGTAAGGATTTTTCCTGAAAGAGATCCTTGATTGTAGTTTCTTTATATGCCAAACTGATATACTGTTTAGAATAAAGCACAAGCACACAATTCGTCTGTCAAGGGATGTATAGACTAGATTTTCCTTTTCTTCAAATTTGGAATAAACATTTGCCTCTACCGTGTATGCTCTACCCCTCGCGGCTTAGTCTGAAACTTGGGGATATCAAAAGAGGTATTGTGCATTCATTAATCCCTCACATCTAATTAATCAATTCACATTGATAAAATTTACAACCCTCAAACATTACGGAAATCCTACGTAACGAATCTAAGAAGTAGTGGGCAAATTCTTCAGGGAAAGCCGAAACAACTAGAAAGCGACCGTGGGGTCCCGTTAGGCTACATCATTGTTGGTGTAGTGTTGAACACCCCCCACGACTCCATCTAGCCCACATTTTCCCGTGCGGAGCCACTCTTCTCAGAATCCAGACATATTCCTAGTACCTCACGGTATATCGGAATCCCCTTTTCCCCTTAACTCATTCATCATTGAATAAGATTGAAACTGACCAAGTAAACTGCAAAACATTTCTCATTCTTAGCAACAATTATTTTACTTTGACTCCTTTTTGGCACTGGTTTAATTGGTATCCTTATTTCTTTTTCAGTCATATCATGTTATGATTGCCATATCTTTTTATGCTGTCGAACTAAAATATAAATTTGTAGTATCTTGTTTCAGTGAATCACTTATAAACTCCTAACAACCATCTCATCCATAACTAATGAACTTCAAGAGCCTTAGAAACTCTTTCGTAGGGACTACCCCCCTTGGCTCCGTTAGGAGTGGCTTAAACGGAGGAGTCAAGAGCAGGTGAGTTGTGTGTAAGGCGACAATATATTTTGGCGTTGTTGCCGAGGATAAATCTTTTTATTCTCGGGTTACGACTTTTGTTTCTTTTCTTCTTTCTTTTTGCTTTGTTTGATGGATGTTTAGAGTAGATCTTTATTTTTCATCTGGCTACTCCACTAACCCTTTTTCCTTTTATTTTACAAAGAAAAACAAAAAATAGAAATTTTTGTGAAAGATTTATGATATATATTTTTCTTTTCACTTGGCGACTCTATTGAAGGGATAAAACCTTGTTTCTCATACAGCTTGTTGAGTTGATTGTGTGTAGATGAGCCCATGCAAATAGTAAAATTTTAAAGCTCTTTATTTGACAACCCTACTCTTCCAGTACCAGGCATTCCCATGATCACTGATTCTCAATATGGATATCAAATGGAGGGAAACTGCGGAGCGGATTTCCCGTCCACATCCTCCGATTGATCTCTTTAAAATTTCTGCCTTCGCAAATTGTATTGATGGTGAACAAACACATTGTCCCCTTCCAATCTTTCGAGGGCATGATAATAATCACTCTGCTAGATTTCATGTTATGGTTTTCCTTTCACGGATGAGTGAATTCAACATACGTCATGAGGATCATATGATGTTGATGTTTTCCCATTCTTTGTAGGGGATTGTATCATGTTGGTTTTATGAGGGCCTTCCTAATAAATATATTACTTCCCTTGCCAATTTCTTTGAGATATTTCTAAAGCAGTGGCATTATGACGAAAATGATGTTGAATTATTCATTAAGACTAATTTGGCTCACTTCTTTCCGTGGAAAGAATATCGTGTGGAAGAGCTTGAGCTAACTAGTATCAACATGGAAAACAACACTCATGTTTTAGAAATCCATGATGATCCCATTGAGTTTGTGCATGAAGAGCCATTAATTGAAGATATTGTTGAAGACCCTCATGTCACATCAACAGACAATACTGAAGATTAAGGACCCTCATTATCATTTTAGTGACGAGGATCACA
Source organism: Pseudotsuga menziesii (assembly GCA_001517045.1). Classification (NCBI taxonomy): domain Eukaryota; kingdom Viridiplantae; phylum Streptophyta; class Pinopsida; order Pinales; family Pinaceae; genus Pseudotsuga; species Pseudotsuga menziesii. The sequence goes on along the minus strand of LPNX010930742.1, from coordinate 104,201 downwards.
TTTGTACTCCAGATCAATATCAAGATGAAACCGTTACAAAAACTTATGAAACTTATGATGAAATCTGTAATGAGCATAATGATAATAGTTTACGAGGTTTACTACCTTGTGACCTTTTTTCTAAGGAAGATGATTATGGTTCGGAGGAGGACAAGTACAATCAGGAGCATGATACAAGTGATGAAGAGGCCCTTACATCTGACAAAGAGGATGACTATGAGACTTTACTTGAAAATCCAATCTTTGAAGTTTTGTGTGATGATAATCCTCCATGCTCTCCACTTCATGACGAATATTTGGAAAGTTGGGACCCTTCTGATATCTTTGAAACCCAACTTTTTAAAGAGGATTGTTATGATCATAAGGAGGATGAAGATAGCCGTGGACTTGGTACCAGTGATGAACACTCCCTCATATCTGACATAGATGGGGATGATGACTATTTGACTTTTATTGAAAATCCAACCTATGATATACTCTTGAAAATCTTTTTGAGAATCCCATCTATTATGATATGTCTAGTGAGGGGAGTGTTTATTCAGAAATTTGTGGAAGTTCGATCTATGATGCATCCAACAAGGGGAGTGTTTATTCTGAGACTTATGAAAGTTGTAAAGAAGGGTAGTCAAAGTTTTCATATGATCAGTTAGAGCTATATTTGAGTATCTGTAATGAGGATTTGGAGAAGCAATGCAGTGAAGAATCAGATTGGGTGCAACTAGTTGAAGATTTTTTTCAGCCATCATCTTCACATACATATGTTCCTTATGATTTGGAGCAGTTTGGGGCTTACACATAGAGTTATCAGCGGATAATCCCATGTGATGAGTATGATGATCTGCCTCATCATACAGATGTTTACATCAGTCCTATCCAATTTGTATAGAAGAAGCCTGCAAGAAGACTTACCAGTTTGGGAAGCAGTTCGATGACCTTCTCCATGATTATAATCTCTCGTCCAACCCTCCCATCTTGGAGTTTCATGCGGGTTTGCATTTTTCGAAAAATGTTTCCGTAGTTTGCCTGGTAACCAAAGATAAGGAAAAACATATTAAAGTTGATAAAATGCTTAGATGATTACATTGGATATTTGATTTTACTTAAAAGTTTATTTTTCCATGCTTAAAGTAGGAAAATAAGCTCCTTAAAGTGAGCATTTACTTTCTGCATTTTATTTCAGTACTTAGGAATAATACTCTTTCATTAATTAGTTTTTTGCTCCTTTCAATAAAGCAACTTTTGGATCATTGGTTCTTCTCATAAAACCTGTGCTACTAAGGTTTTTTCTTGTCAAGTTGAGATGTTTTTACAAATTATAAGGACCGAAGATTTTGGTGTTCTCGTATGGTCTCCTTGCCTAAGAGACTAGATTGAACACACGTTCCGTAGTTAGAGCCAGATGTTATCTACTGATTTTGCACTTAGTGGATTTCCAGTGAGCCGCCGAAGTCATGAACAAGCGAGTTGTTCATTATCAGTGCTCAGAAGGATCCGCGGCTCATCAGGGCCTTTTTTGGGCCTCTTTTTTAATAAAATGCATGTTCATACCCCTTGGGGGCATTGTAATAAATGCTCTAACACGACAAACTTTTTGTAAAGGACTTGGATTCCTAGGACTGGGCTATCAATCTGATTATTCCAAGGTGTTTTTCCCTTGTCAATTATGCAATGTTGAATAGCAATGTATAATTTTCGAGTTTTTCATTGCTCCTCCAAAGCTGGAATTTTCGTCTTGGTGGTTAGGCCTTAGGAGGTTATTAAAGTTCATGTGTTGATGTATATAAGCATGTTAGGCATTATTTTTGAGTCGTATGGACATGTACTATGCCCCCCTAGAGTTTCAGCCTCTCATCTCCTGTCAAAAAGAGATCATCCACATATAAGACCAGTATGAGAGCCGCTTCACCTGTCAAGAAGTGCAGGTTGTGGTCAGCCTCACTTCGCTGAAATCCCATTTGCCGTAGATAGTTGTCTATCCTCGAGTACCATGCTCGAGATGCCTGCTTGAGCCCGTAAAGAGCTCGATGCAGTTTGCATACATGCGTTTCAATGTCCTCCACATCAAACCCCTCTGGTTGCTCAATATATACCTCCTCCTCTATCACTCTGTTGAGGAAGGTAGTCTTGACGTCCATCTGATGGACTCACCAACCCATCTTTGCTGCTAAAGAGATAATGGTCTGAATGGAAGAATACCTGGCAACAGGGGCAAAGGTCTCCTCATAATTAATGCCCTCCTTCTGTGAAAACCCCTTTTCCATGAAGCATGCCTTATACTTTTCCACACTTCCTCCTGCTGCATGCTTCACTTTGTAGATCCACCTGGTTCTTCATGATTGAGTCATACTCCTCAACCATGGCCTCTTGTCACACATCATGTTGTGCAGCCTCCTCAAAATGGGAAGGTTCAGAGTTAATCAACTCTGTCATCAGTTCCATATAACTGAGTCTCACAAGTGGTTTGCTCCGTCTCATGGAGCTTTATAGAGGATCCACTTGCCTAGAATCCTGAGCTACGGACTTGAACCACTTAGGCCTTGGCCTAGTGTCTACCTGTTGCGGTTGATGGATATCTGTCTCCTGCTGCAACTCATCCTCCAAGTCAATGTTTGAAGGATCATGTCCACCTGACTCCCTCTGACTACTAGAACCTGTGCCCTATGTCTTTACCTGTACCTATACATATGGCTCCTCCAACTTGATCCCTGTATCATGTGCTGGCCACTGCTCTGCTGGTAAGTCCATAGATCTCCACAAGGCCTTGTCCTCATCGAATTGGACATCCTTGCTCACAATGATCCTCTTGCGAACAAGAATGTAAACTTTGTATGCCTTCGAAGTCTCGCTGTAACCAACAAGTAACTCCTTCTCTCCAGAAGGGTCTAGCTTCTTCTTATTGTATGCATGAACATGACAATAGCAAACACTGTCGAATATGCAAATGTGACTCACAATTGGCCTAGTGCCTTTGAAGATCTCATCTGTTGTCTTCCTCCCCAAAGCTATGTGGGGACACCTGTTCTAAATGTACATTGCAGTCTTGTATGCCTTGGCCAAAATGAATAATGGTAATCCCTGATCAAATAGCATGGCCTTGGCTGCTCCTACCATAGTCCTGTTTTTCTCTGGCAGATAGAATGTTTATAATAGTCAAGCTTTCATATTCTCTTGCAAATGATATATACCAAGTTTTGATAGGAAACTTTAATATCTCCAATTGCGGTCAAAATAACAAACTCTAGTTACAGGTTAAAAAAAGAACATAGATATAACTTCAACGAATTTTTACATGTGAGTAAATAAATTCAAAGTGGCTACAGGCCTTGAATCCTCTCCATTTCGTTAAGAAAATGGGAAAAAAATTGTGAACAAAATACTTCGAATTTCCAGAATACAAATTCCAATTCCGAGTTTAATAAGAATAGTTCCACATTGCACAGTCCAGAATAGGGTCGGGGTCGTGGAATAATGAGCAGTGTGGACTCCGGAGCGGATGAAAAGGATGGGACAGTGGCACGCGTTCTTGAAATTCGTTTTTGAAATTCGCCAAAAATTCGCCTGAAATTCGCCTGAAATTCGCTTGAAGTTCGAGTTCGTTGAGGTTCAATTCGATTCGATACGGTTCGCCTTGAGGTTCGGCGTTGGAATTCGCCGAACCTAAACGAATTTCGATTTTTTTTTAAAGTTTGGCGAATTTCGAACTCCAAGGATAAAATTCGCCGAACCCTGTGACATAGGTTAGAACCTATACCGACACATCCTATTTCTTTAATATTATTAGCATGGGTGTCAGTTATATGCCTAACTGAGATCTATCATTGATCTCTTACATTTTTAATCTTCTGTTAAAAGTGATGTTTATTCATTTCCTGACACTGCTTGGCATCGGCAAAGCAGACCTACTATGGGACCAATTTTTGTAAGTGCAAATAGTACCTATCATGACACAGATTGGTGCAGTCACATAACTAGCAGAATAGCAAATCCAGGGACATGATTCAATTTATGCATATCGCCTCCCAAATTTTTTCTTTAGACATCAAGAAATATTTGTAATTCATTTTCATATACTTTGTTCTACTGAGGCATATTTATGTCGTTTTAACATGACAGTATCTAGTAGAGTAATTTGCAATGCAATGTTTGCCATTGTGAAGTGAAGTTAACAATAAATAAGTTACCTGACAGGAGGATGCAGGACGCAGAAATATGAGTATCCGACATAGGACATCATGACCCTGGAAACAGGACATGGGGACATGGTTATATATATATATATATATATATATATATATATATATATAGATAGATATATATATATATATGAAAACTATAGACAAAGATCCAAACTTTCTAGAAACTATAACATTTACAAAACACTTAAAATCTCAATTTTTCCCTTTACCTGCACAATGAGAGACTGGCAGCTTTTTCCCTACAGCTAAAAGTGAGAAAAAACATTGAAAATATGTTTTAATAGTGGGATACGTCTAGGGCACATGTCTGACATGTGAAAATCAGACACGGAGCCCCTAAGGGACATGTCCTACATTTTGAGGGACACTTTTCTAAAGGTAGTTGGCCTACAGTTGACTCTCTCCATCCAAACATTATGGTGTATGTGGGGATTGAAATTGCAACATAACATCCAACCAGCTTGATCACTTGGCCAGTAGACAGCAAGCTTGTGTTTCATTGCAGTGCTTGGTTCAATTTATGCCGATTTCTTCTTCAATTTGCTCTTTAAACACACTAGAAAATCTTTATGCAGATTTCTTCCTCAACTTGCTCTTTAAAGGCACCATAAAATCTTTGTAATTCTTTCTCACAAACTGTGTTTATTGTGGCATATGGTATGTCCCCTTAACATGACAAACTATTTAGTAGAGCAATTTGCAACGCAGTGTTTTGCCATTATGAAGTTAATGATAAATAAGTTCCTTTCCCCATACATATATCACTAATTTGTTTCTCCTTGTGTCCTAATAGTTTAGATCTGTAGAAGTGGCTATTTTGCTTTTTGACCACCGGTTTTCAAAATAGATACTTATCTTTGAAGTCATCCTGCAAAAGCATATGTAGGGTGCATTCATCTATATTCAAAAACACTATTAAGTGAAAGAATGGTTTGTGCAGGACATTCTTGAACGGCACCCTTGCTTGGACAACGTACCCATGCTCAAAGCTGAAATCAGTATGCGACATCCTCTCAACTCACTTGGTGCATAAGCTTTCTTGGAGCTAGTTTGTAAATCTGCAATTGTTGGCAAAGTGGGACAACAACTACAAAGTAGTTTCTCTACTTTGGATTCAATTATATTGGTTTTTGGGAGAATCATTATGTAGCCCATGTACAGCTTTGTACCATGTTTAGAGCCATATATTTAACAAAATTGTTATTTCTTCATTATTCTTCAAGTAATGGAAAATGTCATTTTGACATTCAAAGGGAAAGTAAATGCAGAAATTCTCCATATTTCATGTTCAGGTTCTTTAAATTTGATATTCTAAGCTCAAGATTTTGGACCATGTATTCATGCTTCATGAAAAGTACTAGACATGCAACAGGTAAAGATTGCCATCTATCGTAATCTGATTTTGACCAACATTCCATGATTCCTGGAAATCAGATGTAGAGATATTATAATGGATATGAGAATGTCCATGTTATTTATGTCAAAATTGTGCCAGATAATGTTAAAACTGTTGATTTCAAATTCCGTATTGCTGTCAAAGGTAGCATGTTTAGACTAAACTTTCAGTACTTTCAAGTGTCGGGTGTATTATTTCAGGATTTCATCAATATCTAATGGGATGGCATTGATAATTCATTCTAGAACTTAAACATTAGACAACCTACATGGTTTGGTGGGATCTGTTAAATTTTTCCTCATTCCAAACTCAGTTAAAAGTCTCAATCATTTATTCATCCTCAACAATTACATTCAACCATTAACTGCTGAAAATGATAATTGAAAACACATTGGAATCTTAATTCAACACGCACAACAAGAATAATACAGAAAATCACATCATTTGACACAAGTATTACCTTGGAAACCCAACTTGGGAAAACCAACATTCAAGTGTATCTTTCAATTTCAATCTCAAATAACCATTCAAAACTACAAGCGCGGAAACTTGATTCATTGATAAAATTCACAGACCCAATTTGTTGCACTAGCTTTGCTTCAGATTGCCTCCTCGATCCCTAAATCTTCTTATCATGAAATGATACATTCCTGCTTGAGAAAATATCATTCTCAAGTGAATGTGCCTTTCACACACTTGTTGAATATGGTTGTCATTGATGTTAAAGGAGTTTATGAATGACAAAGGATAACAAAAGGATATGATGGCAGGGCAAACTCAGTGAAAGATAAAAGAATAAAAAAAAAGAGTAATGGCATGGCATGTATGATGAGGTTGCAGTGGATAAAGTTGGCATAGATAAAATCAACATGTTGTCCCCCATGCTTTGTATACTTCACCTTCCAAGTTTGATGAAAGTAAGAATCCACCCTAGGCGGCCTAAGGTTTTGAAAAACTATCTAAATTTGTTTGATAAATAAATTTATCAAACAACATGGGTGTAACACCCCAGTTTTGACCTCGTTTGCATTAATGTATATGATGTAAATATTATATGGAATCATGGCATGGAGCTCAAGACCAAGGCCCTGTCATTGATTAATGTTTGGAATATAGGCGATCGTGGTTGATGCCTATGGTTTCTGTGCAAAAGTCAAGCATGTTTATAAACATCATGTAAATATGCAAATTAATGAAAAACCCACAACTAGCTATGTCAATGCAATGAATAATGAGACGGGGGCATGATTTTCCCAAGGATACGGGGGAGAGAATGTTAACCTTGAGCTAGTTTGGGGAAGGGCCATGTGTTATGGGGAAAACCTATCAAAACTGTCAACCACCATTTTTCTTGTCTTTCTTCCCAACCATTTATTTTTGCCAGAATATGGTTGAGGTAGTTATTGCATGGAAGGGAAAGAGTATGGAAAAATTCGAATTGGGTAGAGCACCCAGTTTTGAATGTCGTGTTTTGCTTGCATGGACAAGAAAACACTAGAATTGTATGCCATCTTTTGCCTCGTGCGTTCACGTCTTTGGGGGGATTCCCGTTTGGGAGCTAGCGAGGGACGTCTTGCTCAGGGGATCATTATTCTCCATTCGCGTGGAAGCTCTTCGACAACTTAGTTCTTCCTGTGTGTAGCCTTCACGTTCTGCAAGTGTCTTCCCTTGGTGAGATGGTGGTTGCTGTGTTGCAGCGTTAACTCATACTACATAGTGTATGAGACGTTGTTACTCGTGTTCCAGAGTATAGCCCATGGTGTGGAGTCTCCCCGTGGTTGTTGTGTTGTGCGCCCTGGTTTTGGGTTTGATCTATGTACAAGACTTAGGAGTGGGAGAGACATAGAATGTGCTTGATAAACCTAGTGTGGAACCTCACAATAAGATAAGAGTGGCTGGTGAACCTGCTATGCACATCCTGAAGAGCACTGGAAGGTAAGGTGTAGCCTGAGGGATTGTGGAGCAGAGAAGGGGACACTTACTTGTGTTGGGTGTGTAGGCAGTGGGGAAACCAGGCCAGATAGGTCTTGTGAGGGTTTTCTTAGCTCTGTAGATGAGCTCACTAGCCTAGCAGTTCTTCCTTCCTATTGCCTTAGAAGCCTAATAAACCCAACTAGAAGGATGGCTTGGTTGATAGCCTGATAAACTCATCGGTTGGCTTGGCTGTGTCTTATTACGTTTGACCTTGTGAGTAACCTTTGGCTGGACAGTATGATAAACCTAACTGTGAATGTTGGCTTGGCTAGGTAGCCTGATAAACTCAACAATGAGATGGCTTGACTGTGTACAGTCTGATAAACCCATATGTTGGCTTGACTGGTCCTAAAGGTGAATGTTGGCTTGACTGTGAACAGTCTGTGAAACCCATTTGTTGGTTGTTTCCCCTTGCAACCTGATAAACCCAACTGTGTTGGCTTGGCTGAACTTTGTTGCACCCTTGGCTATGTATGTGTCTGCTAATGTTCCCTTACTCTTTGAGGAAATCATGGCCAGCTCGGGGGTGGCAGTGTTGCTGAGAGATTGATGAGTGCACTGGCTTATGGTTGGGTGGAACGTTGCAGTGACGTAACTGGTTGCAAGACAAGTTCTTCTCAAGATAAGTGTTCTTGTCTATGTTAATCTCTGCATTTGTATTTCTTGCATTGTAATTGCTTGCTGGAATATGATAAACATGTTGGTTGTGTTGAATTAATGAATTGTTCCTTTGAATAACTGCAATGATAGGCATCTATGTATGTTTCCTTCAATGCAATGTTAAACTAAGTTGCATGATTAGAATGCCGGATTGTTGTTGGCCTGGATGGCCAAGTCTGTTCAAAGACTTCGATTAGCGAGTCGAAATTCGAGTAGAAAATTTCTTCCGCAATGGTTTATTCCGCAGGCAGGATGCAGAATGCGGAAGACATCCTTTGGCAGATTTGGACTTCTGCAAATTCATTTTCGCAATTGTGGGATGCGGGATGCAGAGATGTCTTTTTGTAGATTACGGCTTTCCACATTTTTCGTTCTGCAACGCACCTTTCCACAATATGCGGGATGCGGGATGCGGAATGTGGGTCCGTAGATTTTGATTTCCGCAACGGTCATTTCCGCATGCGGATGTGAGATGCAGAATGCAACTTTGCAGATTTTGATTTCCGCAACGGTCATTTTCGCATGCGGGAATGCGGAATGCAGGATTGCGGTATCGCGATTTCCATATTTCCCGATCCTGCAACTAAAGTTTTCCGCGCCGTCGATTTTTGCAAGATGAATCTTAGCTGTTGATTTGATTCCAGATGCGGGACCGTTTGTGATCGTTGATTTTTGTCGTTATTTATTTCCGCCCTTCGATCTCCTTTGAGATCTTTTCTTGCAGATTATCGAATTGATCAATGGAAGACGAGAGGGAGCGTGATAGTGTTGGAAATGTCGAGAAGTGGTTCGCGGCCATGCCCCGTGTTTAGATGAACAGTAAATGTTCTCGATGAAATTTTTAATTCCGCATGATAATGGGGTATGGGTACGCTACATAGTGATATTAGAGTTGTGGGTTGCAGCATTGGGCCTGGATGGGCCAGAATCAGTTGTTAAAAGGGTAAGAGCATCCTCTGGTACCAGCATTGTAGTACGCTATAGAGTGGTATCTACAGAATGGTGCCAGCACTACAACATGGTATCAGCGTTGTTGGTTGCATCGTCGGGACGAGTTGAAAAGTTAACAGAGCTGTCGGTTACAATATTGGGCCTAGATAGGCCAGGTGACAGCAAGTAAATGGTTTTAATTTTGAATTACCGTGTGTCTAACAAATGGTGTTTGATAACAAATTTTGCAGAGTCATAGTGCATTTTGGAAGAGTGGGTTGTTGGCTCAACCATGAGAACCTACGTCATGAATGATACACAGGATCCCTACGAGCATGAGGAAGATGCTACGGGGGGGGGAGGATTTTCGAGTTGGAAATGTTGAAACATTAGAGAGAATTTGAGGTCAAAAATGGGCCTCCTAAGAGATGTACTACAGAAATATAAGTTATATTAAAATATTACGAGTTAAGGGTTTTATGGGGTAGGTATATATGACAACTCACCTCCTACACTACTTTTTATGCACAATATAAATAACCATGGTTGAGTTACTTTTCTAAATTGACTATAAATAAAATTAATAAAATAACTCTAGAATGATGTGACTAAGATTCATTGTAAATTCTCAAAAATTTATTGTCTTTTAACATTGATTTGTCTTGAACTTCTAAATAAAATTAAACAAAAATGAATTTAATTTATATGCATAACTAACATATTTTTTTCATATAAATATCTTTCATGAATTTAATTTATTTTAAAAGTACAAGATTATATATATATATTAGTTTGACATTATGATATTAAATACAATTGAGTGAATATATAATTTAAAATTAAAAAACATGAAAATGACAATATATTATTTTATAAAAAAAATGTGAAAAGACATTTTTATGAATTATGAGTACTTTACTTGAAAATGACAATAATATTACTTTATGGGAAAGTGAATTGTGAGTACTTTACTTGAAAATAACAATAATATTATTTTATGAGAAAGTGTGAAATGACTTTTATTGTGAGTACTTCACTTTATAACTTAAAAGTACTTGTACCACTACCTTGGTTAACTATGGATTTTCATCCACCATAGAAAATGTGACAAATAAGCATTCTTAACTCATGCAATGCCACCTCAACCATGGGGGATGATGTCATCTACTAGAATGTAATTGGTTGATTTTTATAGTACATTTTGGTCCTTTTGAGGCCCATTGTTGACCTCAAATTCTCTCTAATGCATAGTCTAATGGGAGAAGGTTTCACGATACTCCCCCAGATTTTGCAGCCACCATGAGAAGCCTCAGAGTAGAGATGCAGAGCTACAGGGTAGATAATGAAAGGTTGGTTAAGGCTCAGGAGGAGCATAATCAGCTGAATGCAGCCATGTTGCAAAGTCTGACAGATATTCAGAGGCAAATGAACTCTGGGGATTGGTCATTAAGGCCAGAAGGCAGTAAGAGCACTGCTAGAAGGGGAAAGAGATCTCCTAGTAAGTCATCTGAATTTGAAGGATCCACTAGTGATTCAAGTTCCTCTTCTCACAGGAATGAGAGGAAGAGGCGTTATCGGAAGGATTCACGTGATGAGTTTAAGAAGGTGAGGCCGCCTATCTTCAATGGCGAGATAAAGAATGGTCAAGAAGTTGAAGCTTGGCTTCTTGGGATGAAGAAATATTTCCAACTTCAGTATTATTCAGGCAATATGAAGGCTAGAGTAGCCATCTTCAATTTGACTGGAAGAGCATCCATATGGTGGGAGCACTTCAGGCAAGTGAAGAAGATCAATGAAAGGAAAATTGTGTGGAAACAGTTCTAGAAGTATTTCAAGCAAAAATACCTCTCTGACAGGTACTATGATGACAAGATCAAAGAATTTCATGAGTTGAGACTGGGACAACATGCCATGGAAGAGTATGCAAACAAGTTCTTGGAGCTGTTGAGATATGTCAGGTACATCAATGATGAAAAAGTGAAAATTTAGCGTTTCTTGAGTGAATTGCCTCAGTCTTACAAAGACAGAATTGAGTTTTATGAACCTAGAACTCTGGAAGAAGCAATAAAGAAACATTAGAGGAAATTTCAACTCAAAATGGGCCTCCTAAGGAAAATTAATAAAATAATAGTTAAAATAATAAAATAATATTTATTAATTTTGGAGGAAGTAAAGACAAAACTACTTGTTTGTTCGTATTTTTGACATATCTCCATGTGTTTTTACTCAAATTTCGATCAGGAGAGCTTGTTCGATGCATAATTAAATTTCACATCCAACGAGTACCCACTCAACATACTTTTGATGGGCCTCGCTACCATAAAAACAAGAAATACCTAAAAAAACGTGATGATGACATTCACTCGATCAGCATTAGTTACTCCCCGTCCATTTCTATCGGGGGTGCTTGGCATTAAACGTTTATATGGAAAACTCTTGTACGTGCGTGTGAGCATTTAATCTTCCTCCCTTTATTTCGATCCAACAGCCAAGGATTGAGAGCAATAGAAATCTTCTATTGGATGAACACCGACTTGGCAAGATTCAGATTTTATATTAAATTAGTGGAAGTGATTCGGTTTATTCAGTTGACCAAGAAGAAAAGGAAACACCAACTAGAGAGGCACTTTGTAAAGTTAGATGTGTTTTCGTTGCCTACTACCATTTCATATAATGAAGTTTTTTAGTGGGGTTTTATTATCATCACGTTTTTCCAGGTATTTCTTGTTTTTCGGGTAACGGGGCCCGTCAAAAGTATGTCGAGTGGATACTTGTTGGATGCGGAATTTAATTCCGCATCCAACGAGCTCTCCCGATTGAAATTTGAGTAAAAACATAGGGAGATATGTTGAAAATACGAACAAAAAATAGTTTTTTTTTATGATACATATCCCCAAATTTATATTAAAAAATTGTTTAAGAGGTGCTCCCTTTTTGAATTTTAAAGCATTTTGATTCGCTAATACAAGATGACATAGAATTTGTATTATTTTTCGAAGGCTCATTTTAAATTGAAATTTTCTCTAACGGCTAAGTATTGCTATGAACAAAGCAGAAGCAAACCTGACTATCATAAGACATGGAAGGACAAAAAGAATGATAAGTCTAACCAAATGAGGAAATGTTTCAAACTTTCTAATTTCAGGAATCAGTAGAAGCAACCATCCAAAGCTGAGAAACAGCCAGCTAGGGTGGTGGGAGAAAAGCCAAGAGATCCACAATAGATTAGAGAACCACTCCAATGTTGGAGATGTGGATGACTCCACATGCGCCAGAATTGTCCAGTTGAGAATGAGAATGCAAAGCCAACTTACAACATTCAAGAGGCAGAAACAGTGGGTCAATTAGAAAGGGTCGTCCCTAGGATTTACGCAACGCTGGAGGACCGCCAGGCAGATCATCAGTCAACTGTGGTTGAAGTTGCAGGTAAGATTGTTGAGCAATCTGTTTCTATTTTAATTGACCCTGGTTCTACTCACAGTTACATTACCCCCTAGAGTAGTGGAGATTTGTGCTTTTAAGAAAGTAAGGCATAACAAATCTTGGTTAGTTCAGCTAGTCACTGGAACTAAGAGAAATGTTAGTGAAGTGGTAGAGAAATGTTCATTGGTGATGAATGGATGGGTTACTTGTGTAGATTTGAATGTTCTACCCCTTGGCTCTTATGATGTCCTCGTTGGAATGGATTGGTTAGAAGCTCACAGGGTAAAGCTTGACTGTTACTGTAAGACTTTTGAATGTATGGATGAAGAAGACAACACGAGAGTGGTAGAGGCATTCCAAAGGTAATTTCAGTGAGACAGATTTCAACGATGCAGTTGAAGAAATTTTGTAGGAAGGGCTGCCAGTTGTATGCAGCTCATATTGTGGAGGCAGCGGAGAATGAAACCCCTAGGTTGGAGGACTTTCATGTGTTGCAGGAATTTAGGGATGTTTTTCCTGATGAGATCCCAGGGATTCCTCCAAAAAGAGACATTGATTTCATGATTGAACTTGTGCCAGGAGCAACACCAGTGTTTAAGACACCCTACAGGATGAGTACACCAGAAATGCTAGAGTTGAAGATGCAACTGCAAGAGTTGTTGGAGAAGAAGTATATCAGGCTGAGTGTGTCTCCTTGGGGCGCACCAGTTCTGTTTGTGAAGAAGAAAGATGGTACACTCAAGTTGTGTATTGATTACAGGCGGCTAAACAAAGTCACTATGAAAAACAAATATCCTTTGCTTAGGATTGATGACCTTTTTGATCAAATGAGAGGAGCAAAGGTATTTTCCAAGATTGACTTTGAGGTCTGGTTACCATCATGTAAGAATCAATGATGAAGACATTCACAAGACAGCCTTCAGGACAAAGTGTGGACATTATGAGTTTGTAGTGGTACCATTTGGTCTCACAAACGTGCCAACGACATTTATGTGCCTTATGAATAGTGTCTTCGGCAGGTATTTGGACAAGCTTGTTCTTGTTTATTCTAAGAATGAGGAAGAGCATGAAGAGCATCTGAGATTGACATTACAATTGCTCAAGGAGCACCAGTGGTATGCGAAGTTGAGCAAGTGTGACTTCTATAAAGATAGAATTCAGTACTTGGGTTACATTATCTTAGAAGAGGGTATATCTGTGGACCCAGAGAAGATTGAACCCATAATGAATTGGCCTACTCCAAGAAATGTGACAGATGTAATATCTTTTATGGGACTTGCAGGATACTACAGGAGGTTCATTGAAGGATTCTCCAAGGTTGCACATGCCATTAATTCTTTGAAAAAAAAATGGAATAAAGTTTGAATGGACAGTGAGGTGTTAAAAAAGCTTCCAGTAGTTGAAGAATCTTTTCACAAGTGCACCAGTTTTGAAGGTTGCAGACCCAGAGAAAGATTTTTGGTGTGTACTGATGCATGCAGACAAGGGCTTGGAGGAGTTCTTATGGAAGACAACCACGTGATATGTTATGAGTCAAGGAAGTTGAAGGAGCATGAGAAGAACTATGCTACTCATGATCTGGAACTTGCAGCGATGGTGCATGCTCTCAAGATGTGGAGGCATTACTTAATGGGTAGAAGATTTGAGCTTAAGGACAAACCATTGTGGTCTGAAGTATTTGTTCGATCAACCTACTCTAAATGCTAGGCAAGCTAGATGGCTAGAGTTTTTATGTGAGTTTGATTTTGAGATGAAGCACATAAAGGAAAAATAGAATAAGGTAGCTGATATACTCAGCAGGAAGGTGCAGGAAATGCATGTGGCATCCATTAGTGTTTTCCAATCGGAGTTGAGGAAGCAGTTTGCTAATCGTGTTGCTGAAGATGAATTGTATGTCCAAGTCAAGGTAAAGTTGCAGTAGCAAAGCCTTGAAAAGAGGTATGAGGGATATAAATTGGAAGAAGATGGACTTCTTACTTATAAGAACAGAGTTTACATTTCAAATGTAGCAGATTTGAGGAGAGTTGTTATGGACGAGATTCATCAAGCTCCATATTCTGGTCACCCAGGATATCAAAAGACAATTGCTACAGCTAGAAAGCAGTACTTCTGGCCAGGAATGGAAAAAGACATTGCTGAATACATTTCAAGGTGCATGGAATGTTAGCAGGTGAAGGTCGAGCATCAACACTCAACATGTTTGTTACAACTTTTTCCAATTCCAGAATGGAAATGGAAGTTATTTCCATGGATTTTATTACAGGATTGCCAATGACTTGGAGACAACATGATTCCATCATGGTTGTGGTGGACAAGTTGACAAAGGCATCCCATTTCATCCCGTTCAAGTCTACTCATAACACAGATGGCATTGCAAAAATATTCATGAATGAGATTTTCAAATTGCACAGATTGCCTAAGACAATAGTCTTTGAGAGAGATGTCAAGTTCACTTTCAATTTTTGGAAGGGATTGTTTACAGATTTGGGTACAAAGCTAAACTTCAACACTTCCTACCATCCTCGGACTGATGGTTAGACATAAAGAGTAAATCAAGTGCTTGAAGACATGCTTCGCATGTATGTGATGGACAAACCAACCAAGTGGGAAGATTATTTACACTTGGTAGAATTCACTTATAACAATGGATAGCAAGCATCCTTGGGGATGAGTCCATACGAAGCTTTGTATGGCAGGAGGTGTATGACACTAGTGACTTGAGATAATCCAGTGAACAGAGTTGTGATTGGTCCATAATTGCTCAAGGAGATGGAGCAAGAGGTTGTAAGGATCAGGCAGAATATGAAAGCATCCCAAGACAGACAGAAAAGCTATGCTGATAAGCATAGGGTGAACAGAGAATTCAGTGTGGGGGATCATGTTTACCTCAAAGTGAGGGCAAGGAAGAGTTCCTTGAAACTTGGAAGTTGTGCCAAGTTGTCACCTAGATATTGTGGGTCATTTGAAGTGCTTGAAAGAATAGAGCTAGTTGCATATAGACTTGCATTGCCAGCTAGCACTAGGGCTCATAATGTTTTTCATGTTTCTTTGCTTAAGAAATATATACATGACCCTAACCATGTGATAAATTGGGATGTGATTCAGGTGGAACCCGATGGAGAGTTCCGAATCGAGCCAATGCGCATCCTCGACAAGAAGGTCACCATGCTCTGGAACCGGGCCATAGGATAGGTAAATGTGTAATGGGAGCACTATGGTCCTGAAGAGGCTACATGGGAGCTGGAGGATTCCATGCGAGTGGCACATCCATTTTTGTTTGAATCTGCAGACCATTGAGGGCGGTACCAGTGTAACATTTTTGTTCAATTTTGTAAAGCACTGAGGATAGTGTTATTGAAGGGGGAGGGGAATGTAACAACCTGGTTTTGACTTCGTTTGCATTAACCTTGAGCCAGTTTGGGGAAGGCCCATGTGTCATGGGGAAAACCCATCAAAATAGTCAACCACCCTTTTTCTTGTCTTTCTTCCCAACCATTTATTTCTGCCATAATGTGGTTGAAGTAGTTATTGCATGGAAGGGGAAGAGTATGGGAAAATTTGAATTGGGCAAAGCACC
>LPNX010930742.1:15868-87970 GCA_001517045.1 Pseudotsuga menziesii | reverse complement strand
GGGGGGGGGGGGGGGGGGATTCACGTTTGGGAGTTGGCGGGGGACGTCTTGCTCAGGGGATCATTATTCTCCATTCACGTGGAAGCTCTTCGACAGCTGAGTTCTTCCTGTGTGTACCCTTCACGTTCTGCAAGTGTTTTCCCTTGGCGAGACTGTGGTTGTTGTGTTGTAGCGTTAACTTGAACTATAGAGAGTATGAGACCTTGCTACTCGTGTTCCAGAGTAAAGCCTGTGGTGTGGAGTCTCCCTATGGTTGTTGTGTTGTGCACCCTGGTTTGGGGTTTGAACTATGTACAAGACTTAGGAGTGGGAGAGACGTAGAATGTGCTTGATAAACCTAGTGTGGAACCTCACAATAAGATAAGAGTGGCTCGTGAACCTACTATGCACATCTTGAAGAGCACTGGAAGGGAGGGTGTAGCCTGAGAGACTTTGGAGCAGAGAAGGGGACATTTCTATGTGTTGGGTGTGTAGGTAGTGGGGAAGCCAGGCCAGATAGGTCTTATGGGGGTGTTCTTATCTCTGTAGATGAGCTCACTAGCTTAGTAGTTCTTCCTTCCCATTGCCGTAGAATCTTGATAAACCCAACTGGAAGGATGGCTTGGTTGATAGCCTGATAAACCCATCTGTTGGCTTGGTTGTGTCTTGTTGTGTTTGACCTTGTGAGTAATCTTTGGCTGGACAGTATGATAAACCCAACTGTGAATGTTGGCTTGGCTAGGTAGCCTGATAAACTCAGCAGTGAGATGGCTTGACTATGTACATTCTGATAAACCCATCTGTTGGTTTGACTGGTCCTTAAGATGAATGTTTGCTTGACTGTGAACAGTCTGTGAAACCCATCTATTGGTTGTTTTCCCTTGCAACCTGATAAACCCAATTGTGTTGGCTTGGCTGAGTTTTGTTGCACCCTTGGCTATGTATGAGTCTGCTTTTGTTCCCTTACTCCTTGAGGAAATCATGCCTAGCTCCGGGGTGGCAATGTTGTTGAGAGATTGATGAGCGCACTGGCCTATGGTTGGGTGGAATGTTGCAGCGACATAGTTGGTTGTGGGACAAGTTCTTCTCAAGATAAGTGTTTTTGTTTATGTTAATCTCTACAATTGTATTTCTTGCATTGTAATTGCTTGATGGAATTTGATAAACATGTTAGTTGTGTTGAATTAATAAATTGTTCCTTTGAATAACTGCAATTATAGGCATCTATGCATGTTTCCTTCAATGCAATGTTAAACTAAGTTGCAGAATTAGAATGCTGGATTGTTGTTGGGCTAGATGGCCAAGTTTGTTCAAAGACTTCGATTATTAAGTCGAAATTCAAGCATAAACCTTCTTCCGCAATGGTTTATTCCATAGGCGGGATGCGGAATGCGGAAGACAACCTTTGGCAGATTTGGACCTCCGCAAATTCCTTTCCGCAATTGCGGGATGCGGGATGCAGGATGCGGAGATTTATTTTTGTGGATTATGACTTTCCGCAGTTTTCGTTCCGCAATCTGTAGGATGTGGGATGCGGAATGTGGCTCTGCAGATTTCGATTTCCGCAATGGTCATTTTCGCATGCGGGAATGCAGAATGCGGCTCTACAGATTTCGATTTCCGCAATGGTCATTTCCTCATGCGGGATGCAGGAATGCGGAATGAAGGATGCGGGATTGTGATTTCCATATTTCTCCATCCCGCAACTCAAGTTTTCCGCGCCGTCATTTTTTGCGGGTTGATTCTTAGCCCTTGATTTGATTCTAGATGCAGGACCATTTGTGATCGTTGATTTCCGTCGCTATTTCTCTCTGTCGTCTGATCTCCTCTAAGATATTTCCTTGCAGATCGTCGAACTGATCAATGGAAGATGGGAGGGAGTGTGACAATGTTGGAAATGTCAAGAAGTGGTTTGTGGCCATGCCCTGTGTTTCGATGAATAGTAAAGGTTCTCGATGAAATTTTAATTCCACATGATAATGGGGTATGGGTACGCTACAATGGGCTTGTTCTTTGGTAATATGTTTGTCTACCCACATTTTTTAGCCTTCTTTCTTGTGGTCACATGTGCAAAAGTAAACCTGCCAAAATGAGAAAAACCATGTTTTGACAAGTGTCAGGTACATGAGATTAAGAGGACATTTTCAGGTGCAAATCAATGAGGATTGATAAATTCTTTAATCAATTAATTGAGTTTTGAAATAACTATGGTACAAGGTCATTGATCGACCAACGATCACTATAAGCATAGATATAGATCTAAACACTAAATAATGCTTTAAGTCTTACATGGATGAACGGTTGAGGACGAGGCAAGGTACAGATCAATGGTCGAGATTGAATCTGACACAAAAATATTGAGCCAAAATAACACAGTTGGCTAAACATAATTGGAAGCATTATAACGCTAAGTTTTTATGAAGTGAAGATTTGGACGACCCAGATCATAAGAGAGAGAAAGATCAATGGTTAAGAATAGTTTCCGCAATCATTAGAGGAAATTTCAACTCAAAATGGGCCTTTTAACTTTAATTCAAATTCCATGTCATCATGTGTTAGCCAATGAAATTTCTTTAAATTTGAAATACCGTATAGGTTTGCAACACCTTTTAATATAAATTTGGGGATAGGTATCATAAAAAAAAACTACTTTTTTTGTTTGTATTTCATCATCACGTTTTTTTAGGTATTTCTTGTTTTTCGGGCAACGAGGTCCGTCAAAAGTATGCCGAGTGGGTACTCGTTGGATGCATAATTTAATTCCGCATCCAACGAGCTCTCCTGGTCGAAATTTGAGTAACAACACTGGGAGATATGTCAAAAATACAAACAAAAAAGTAGTTTTTTTCTTTCTTCCACCAAAATTAATAAATATTATTTTATTATTTTAACTATTATTTTATTAATGTTTTTTAGGACGCCCATTTTGAGTTGAAATTTCCTCTGATGACCAAGTTACAAGCTTGTTAAAGTTGTGGGAAGACTATTGCGAAAGTCATTTTTTAGAGTTTGGAAAATGCGTACCTGCAATCCGCAATCCTTAATTACAGAAGAGGTTTGTGGAAGTCATTTTTGAGAATTTGAGAAATGTATGCTCGTAACCACAATCCGCAAGTGCGGAAGTAATTTTTGAGAATTTGGGAATGCATACCCGCAATTCGCAATCCGCAATTGTGGAAAGTTAATTGCGAAAGAGATTTGCGGAAGTAGTTTTGAAAAAGTTGAAAAATAGCCCCACAATACGCAATTGCGGAAGGAAGGAGTTCCCGCAAATTGCAGAAGGCTTTTTGTTGCAGAAAGATAGTTGCGGAAAGGCAATTGCGTAAGTAATTTTGTTGCCAAAAAGCAATTGCGGAAGGATTTATTTTGTGGAAAAGCAATTGCAAAAAGATTTTTGTTTGATGCTCTGAAATCGTGGGAGAAATTTCTAAAGAGTCACAAACACATGCCTAGAATGAAAGGATGTGAATGATTAAAAGAGTTATGACTGCATTAGTTAAACAAGGGGGGTGATTGAGAGATCTAAATAAAATATAAACATTGTATGTTAATAATTAAACTGAGAGGGAAACAGGTTTGATGAAGAGACATGTTTTATGAAGTGATTTGTTTGATGAATAGGCGCGACTCCAGATTGAAAGGGTGCAACTATGAAACTCTAGAATGAAGAGGCACATTTTATGAAGGGTTGTGTTTGATGTTGAAGAGAAATGAAGATTGGATGAATGTTGTTACTAATAAAAGATATAAAAGGATATGCCTGAATTGGAAGTAAGGTGTCGTTGTAGTCCAGACCCATGTAGCAGCAGCAACAGAAGACATAGACCAAGTAAGTGATGAGAAACCAATGACAGTATTGAAGACATAAGAATATATGGAAGTTGATACAAACATATGAGGGTGGCAGGGTGGTGCTAGGGCAGGCTACATGCATGCAAGGGTGTCGTAGCATCCTTTCAGCAACAGTTGATAAAACTAGGGGGTTGTAGCCTCCTTTCAGTGGTAGCTAGTAAATAGACTGCTGTAGCATTCTTTCAGCGACAGCTGATAAAACCAGGGGGATGTAGCCTCCTTCCAGTGATAGCTGGTAAATAAGGTGTCGTATCATCCTTTCAATAGCAACTGATAAAACCAGGGCGTGTTATCCTCCTTCCAGTGGTAGATGGTAAATATGGTGTTGTAGCATCCTTTCAGTAGCAGCTGATAAAACCAAGAGGTCGTAGCCTCATTCCATTAGTTGTTGGTAAAGAGGGTGTAGCAACATCTTTGTCTGTAGTAGTAGGCGGAAACTATATTGTAAATATAATTTTGCAGTAATAGAAAATGTTGGTGGTTTTCTCAATTGGGCTTCCATGATAAAAGTTTTTTTGCTTGTATCTTGTTGATCATGTGTGTTAATGAATAAGTTAAAATTTGTTTTAATTGTTAAAAGCTATCAATAGTGATTCACCCTCCCCTCTCAGTATTGTCCAATATTCCAACAATTGGTATCAACTCAGGTTCTTTCACTACAATTTAATCACTGGAAGAAAGATCATATTAAAAAACCACTATGGATCAACAAGGGTTAGCCACAAAAAAAAATCCATTATTTATAGGAGATAAATATGTATACCAGCGTGTAAGAATGAAGTGCCATCTAATGTTTCTTGGATACAAATTCTGGAGGTATGTTGAAAAAGGATACAAAATACTAGACAACCTACATATAGACAGAGATGAACTAGATCAATATGAAGCCAATGTTAAAGATCTAAATGCAATCTTGAGTGGGTTAACAAATTTAGTGTTTGTGAAAATCATGCAATGCAAGACAGCCAAACATGCCTTGGAAAAATTAAAAATTGTCTATGAAGGAGCATCCACATTTAAACAATCCAAACTTCAGACATACTAAGGACAGTTTGAAAGCCTAAAAATGAAAGAGGAAGAAAATATTGCGCAGAATATATTCTAAGAGTAGATGAAATTGTCAATGTTATTAGAGGTCTTGGAGGAGAAATAAAGGAGAGAGTAGTTGACAAAGCACTAAAAACTCTGTCAATGAAGTATGACTCAAAGGTGTCCACTCTAGAAGAACGAGATGATCTTAAATTCATGACAGTGGATGAACTACATGGGATTTTCATTGCCTATGAGAGGAGAACATGACAAGATGGGCCATCAAAGAAAGAAGCAACATTTAAAAGCCTTATCCAAGAACCAATTAGAGAACCTAGATGATGAAAAGGTTTTTTCATCAAGAAACTTGAGAGAGGTACTGGAAAGTACAAAGGAATGCTACCCTTGAAATGTTTTAATTGTGGAAGGATTGATCACTTTGCCCCAAAGTGTCCTTTCCCAAAACAAGAAGATAGTGATGATGATGAAGAACCTTGTTGTCATAAGAAAGATCAAAAGAGTAAGACCATGTACAAGAAGAAATTTAAGAAAAGGAAGAAAAAATTATATTCCAAGGAAGACAATGAAGATGAAGAAATCATATTCACGGGGACAATAACTCAAGAAGATGATTCAGATCTGGAAGAAAAGGTGGACCTAAAATCTGAACTCATAAGTGCCCTTGAAGAATTGAGAAAGAGCAAAATGAAGAACAAATATTTGAAAAGACAATTGTCAAGATACCAATAAGAGGCCGAGGTTTTAAAAGAAGTAGTTGTAAAATTCAAGAAAGAAGTAGATAGGCTAAAAGATCAGCAGTTTGTTCATGAACAGTTCAAGGAGAAAATAGAAGACTCTAAAAGACTTGAAGCAAAAGTCATCCTACTTGGGAAGAAGCTTGATGAGAAATTTGTTCAATCAAAATTTGAGAACAACTCAAGAATTTTAGATGACATCTTAAGTAGCCAAAGACCATCAAGCGATAAATCTAGATTAGGATATGACAAAGAAAAGGAGCCAAAATATTCATCTTTCATAAACCAAGATGAAAGAAGTTATGTTGTTGCATTCAAGAAGGAAGAAACTAAGAAATCTACTCCTCTCTTACAAAGAACATATATGATTCCTAGAATACCAATGACAAGTAGATATCAACATATCTTTTTTGGTCATCGCTACTCTTGTAATAACTTCGGACATAAAGCCTTGAATTGCAAAGCATATGAAAAGTTTCATACACCAAAGCAACAGAAGAATTACAGGAAGAGTAAAGACAGTCATTAGAATTCTGCCCAGATAAAAAAATTGAGAAGATATGAAAATGAAAATAGGCATTACAAGCAGAAAGATCAAAGATTCTCTAAATATAAAAAGGAATTCTTTGGATATTGTCATTGATGTCATAAGTTTTCTCACAAGGTTGTTGATTGCAGAACCAAGGGAAAATATCAAAGTTTGAGAAGGAAACAAGACACAAACACATCAAATGATAGAAGACATGTAAGTAGGGTACCTCATGGAAAGATGTGGAAAAGAAAGTTAGATGAAACAAAAATTCCAAGCATCAATGAAGTTTCCAAAGATAATGTTGAGCATAATAAGAATGACATCCATTATGTTGGAAAGCAAGATGAAGATGTAAAAGAATATATCGATGGAGATGAAGAAGATGAAGAGGAATATAGTGATGATGGTAGATGTTTCTTCTAAAAACTCTCATGACCTAGAAGATAACCTTGAAATGAGCATTAGAGGGGATTATATACTCAGAGGGAGTTAATATCGAAAAATTGCAATTGGTACTTGAAAAATATCAGTTGGTAAGAAGAAAAGAATGTTTTGAGGTTGCCACCAAAACAAGAAGAAGAATAGTAGTAAGAAATACTTGGTAAAATCTATATCCCTGAAAGACAAAAAGTGTAGAAATGACAAATTGAAAAATAAGATTTTGATAGAGACCATCCATGCGACAAAGTGAAAGTATTAAAGTGTGTGATCCATGAAGACCTTGAATTTTGTGATCCAAAAGTCATAACTAAGTTAACATAAGTTATTTTATGGCAATAAAGACTCCTTAAAAGAAAAACAAGTTATATGATGCATCCTTAAAAGAGAGATCATGTATAGAAGGAAACTAAAGGTTGGTTGAAAGATATCAAAAGTAAAAATGATGATTATAAACTCTATTGCAAAAGAAAGGAAAGGATGACAAGGGGGGGATTACTATAGGGGGAGTCTATAAACTTAAACATCCAAGTTTCCCATTTAAGAAGGGACAACTGTCAAAAAGGAGAAAGATTGGGAATTCTATGTCAAATATGGTTACAAGCAAGGGCATAACAAGTTATCTTTTGTCATCGTTGTCAAAGAGTGAGAATGTTTAGGTGTTGCCATCAATGCCAAAGGGAGAGAATGTTGAGTATAGTTGTCATTGATGTCAAAGGAGTTCATGAATGACAAATGATAACAAAAGGATATGATGGCAGGGAAAACTCAGTGAAAGATAAAAGAATGAAAAAAATAGAGTAATGACATGGCATGTATGATGAGGTTGTAGTGGATAAAGTTGGCATAGATAACATCAACATGTTGTCCCCCATGCTCTGGATACTTCACCTTCCAAGTTTGATGAAAGTAAGAATCCACCCTAGGTGACCTAAGGTTTTGAAAACTGTCTAAATTTGTTTGATAAATAAATTTATCAAACAACATGGGTGTAACACCCCGGTTTTGACCCCGTTTTCATTACTGTATATGATGTAAATATTATATGGAATCATGGCATGGAGCTCAACGCCAAGGCCCTGTCATTGATTAATGTTTGGAATATAGGCGATCATGGTTGATGCCTATGGTTTCTGTTCTAAAGTCAAGCACGTTTATAAACATCATGTAAATATGCAAATTAATGAAAAACCCACAACCAGCGATGTCAATGCAACGAATAATGAGACGGAGGCATGATTTTCCCAAGGATATGGGGGAGGGAATGTTAACCTTGAGCCAGTTTGGGGAAGGGCCATGTGTTATGGGGAAAACCCATCAAAACTGTCAACCACCCTTTTTCTTGTCTTTCTTCCCAACCATTTATTTCTGCCAGAATGTGGTTGAGCTAGTTATTGCATGGAAGGGGAAGAGTGTCGATGAAATTGTCATTGATGCCAACATGGTCTTGATGTCATTGATGCTACCACCTTGCTGAAGATGTTGAAGAAGCCCAGCTGAGGTTGATCAAGACCCACAAGTTGGTCATGAATCCCCCACGCACTTAGATGCGTCATTGGATGTTTCTGGAGCCCCACTGCTTGCACTTGATGTAGATCTTGATGAAATTGTATCCTTGAAGATGTCGGCTTCAAATGAGGTCATGTCGGCTCAGCATGAGGCTACGTCGGCTCAATATTAAAATAAAAAATAAATGTGAAGTCGACCCATACAATATCTACAAGTCGGCTCCATTAAAAAATAATGAAATTTAATAAGTCGGCCTAGATCATTTTTATGTCGACCCAGAAATAAAATAATAGGAAAAATAGCAAGTCAGCCCTGAAATTATGGAGGAAATTTAATATAAATAACCTCTCAATCTTCATTTTTAGGGTGTGAATTTAGTAGAGCTCTGCGATTTTATGTCTGAGGTAGCCAGAGGAAATTCTTGGGACAGTTTGGACAGCTCGCTGGCTGAAGGAACAACAGTCTGGAAATTTTTTTTTGTGTGGTTTTTGTGGCCCTAATTTGATAGCAGCAGAAAAAAAATGAAGTGAATGAACTCGTTGACTGAGGAAAAGCTTGCTGACTGAGGTAGAGATGGATGACTGAGGCAACATCTGAATTTTATTCTTGGGGTTTTATGACAGTCCCGAGCTGTCTACAGTGAACATACAGTCCGAATTTGCAGTGATGGTTGCTGCTGCTTTTATGAGTATGAACCTGAATTCTTGAAGTCTTTACACAGTCTGAATTTGCAAGTTTAGAGTGACTGAGGCAACCTTACCTGATTCTTCATGGAGATATTTCTTTGGGGTCAAAACATAAACAAACAGTCCTCAATTTTGTAAGCCCTAAACTCAGGTTCAAGTCTGCAAATACATAGTGAGAAGGTATGTACAGTCTAATTTTTTTTTTAGCGAAGGTTGACGCTGTCACTTTCCCTTATCTTCTAATTTTGAAGCAGTCCAAGCTTGACCCTGGTACAAGATTGATGTGCTCCAAATTTGACAAAATTTGCAAGCATTCTCAGTCCAATTTTGGCATGATTTGAACTTCTTCCCCACCATATACACAATCTGGTTTTAATTTGTGTGGGAGGTTTTGCACAGCATAACAATGATGATAGCCCTTTGGAGAATGTGCAGTGCTAGAGTCTAAGTTGAACACACAGTCTGAGTTTTTGCAGCAGCAGAAAGAAAGGGGAGCGTGCCCTAATTCGATGACTGTGGAAATTCATACTCTACCAGCATACACCCTGACACTTCGAACTTGCATAAGGAGACACAGTCCTAGTTTGAGACTTGGTTCAGGGTCCCTTCTTAGCACACACAGTCTGAGGTAAACAATTCAAGGTTGAACAACTTGAAGTCTGAGGTTGAAGTCATACACATCCCAGGTAAAAGGTTGACATGCAAGGTATGTATGATTACTCAGGCATGATAAAGTATGAGTAGTGAATGTATGTGATATACAATGTATGTAAAGTGACATGCACAGGCAATGTGTGAAAAATAAGGTGAAAAATACAGTGTTTGGAAGCAGCAGATGTATACCCTATGATGATATGATGTTGAAGAATATGGACTGTGATTTCGCTGAACTGAGGAAGAAAATTTCAGATGAACAGTGGATTGAGGCAGCAAGAAGCAACACATGAATTTGGTTAAAATTTGGATGATGCCTTGCTCTGAAATTCGGGTAGCAGCATATGACAGTGAGCAACAACATATGTAACCTTTCTTTAGGTCTGATTTTTAGGTATACTCGGTGAGCAACAGTCTCTAAATCTGAATTTTAGATTGGTTTAGCACAAAACATTGAATCCTAAAGGCACTTAAAGTCTGCTTGTAAACACAGTGAAGATTCTCTAGCTTGAATAGAACATCCACCACTTGTACAGTATATAAAGAAGGGTCATCTACAGCCAAAGGGTTGAAGAAACACAACATAGATTTGATGAAGTATAAGGATGACACAGTTTGCAAATTAATTCACTGTTCACTTCTGAGTAAGGATGGCATATATATCTTCAGCTTGATAAACAACCAGTGAAGAAGTTGATGATGATGACAGCTTGACATCTATAGCAGTAGTAACTATGATGTTCATAAACAATGAATGGTAGTGAAACGATCAATGATTTGATACAGTGATGACTTGGCAGTAATGGGGCCTTGAATGAAAGCAACAGACTTGATGGTTGATTGACATAACAATTGATTTGACAAAGCAATGACAGTGACAAGAGATACATGAGCAGTGTAGACTTGACATAAGCTGTATAGCAACAGACTTTTTGGTATTGTGTCTTGAGCAATGAATGAGAAGACTTCTTTGATCTAACCAGTGACATGACCACTGTTCAACAGTGACATGCATGAGTATATGAAGATGACAGTCCTATGATATGAGCAGAATGTTGATTTAACAGTGTGACAAAAGTAATATCTTGATACATTGACCCTGATGTTGAACTGTGTGATGAGATGAAAATGTCTTTACTCTGCCAAGACTTGACAGGTGCAGACCTTTGAAGGCATGAGAAGATTGCTGAAGAGATGAGCAGTAAGTGTTTGAGAATACCTCTTGATCAAGTTGTGATAATGACAGTTTGAGATCTATAGCAACAGACAGTGATATTTGATTCAAGAAGTGACAGACTTCATGACAGTCACAATATTGCAGCAGATTCATCCTTTGGGATAAACACTAGAAAAAGGAATATATGTGGAGTGAGCTAGGCATCTTCGTGGAGTCCAGAATTGAAGACAAAAAGGGGTTCACTGAGTCTGACAGAGGACACCACAGAGTTGGCTTTGATCCACTTGTGCAACAACAAATCTACACACTCTTGAGGTGTTACATACACAGGTATTTTGCATAGAAGAAGTACTGATCAGCAGTAGAAGCAGCAGGGATGATAAGCCAAGATGATGAGCAACATTGATGAGAAGAAAAGATGAACAGAGATTAATGAGCAGCAGTGAGCAGTGTTACAGTAGAGTTGATGTGATGAGCAGTAAAGATGAGCAGATTGAGTAGCAGTGAGCAGTAGTACAACAGAGTTGATGTGATGAGCAGAGAAGATGAGCAGCTTTGATGTATCAGAGATTTCTTGATGGTAACATGTTGTAAATGCAAGCTTATCTTGCTTTTGAGGTTAGGATACCTCAAACCCTTCTTAGCAGGGTCTAAGAAAACCAGGCAGGGTCTTGGATACAGAGTAGGTGCTCTATGTATTAGTAAGTGCTGGTTTTGCCTAACGGTTGTAGCTGAACCAAAACTAATATAAAAAGATTACAAATTTATATGGTGTGGTGTTCTTCTGTGTTATGGTTCTTGATGAGTTAAATGCTATGATATGTGAATGATGAAGTTTATGAAATGATTATGATATTGGTAGAATAATGAAATGATGAATTGGTAGTTAAGTGTGACAGGTCAAGAAAAATTGTAAAAATTGCTTTACACTGATTCACCCCCCCCTCTCAGTGTCTACAACTGGTATCAGAGCCAGGCCTTCGTCACAATACTAGCAAGCTTGAAGGAGATCCTTAGACACAATGGAAGAAAAGAAAGAGTCATCAAGCAATGATGTCCCTGTACTTGTTGTTACAGATTATTTTAGTTGGAGGAGCAAAATGAAGGCTTATCTGAAGAAGTTTGGGATTTGAGAAATTGTCATCAATCCACCCGCTCCACAAACAAGAAAGGAAAACCAGCTGCACAGAAGGAAGCGAAGAAGGACAACACTACAGCTTTGAAGTTCCTAATGGATGGACTTGCCAGTTCAGTGAAGGAAAGTGTAGGAGAGTACACTTCGGAAAAAGACCTATGGTTCAAGCTGGAGAGTGAGTATCAAAAGGCGAGACCAGAACCCGAAAAGACAGATCAGAAATCAGAAGACAAGCCTCCAGAAGAGCTCAATCAAGAAGAAGATAAAAAAGAAGAGGACTCCAGTAAAGGTATGAACTCTTGTGATTATGATAGCTTGTGTGATGAAATTGAGAAGGTTCTTGCAGATGATGATGAAGCAATGTTGAAAGCTAAACAGAGAATTATAAACTATGTATGTAACATAGATCTCAAAGCTGATTGGTTCTTGAACAAAGTTGATCTTAATCAATCTGATTACAAGGCATTTAGGATGACAACCTTTGATTATATGGATAATCTCCAAAAGCAGAATGTTGAACTAAAGGAGTTGCTTAAGAAACTTAAGCATGAAGGAGTAGGTTGGCTGAAATTGCTGAAGGAAAAGGAAGTAGAAAAAGAAAAGCTAAAGATTGATTTGATCGATCTAACCCTAGAACAAAAGAACCATGATAAAGATTCAAAAATAATTGAAGAAGCAAGAGAGGTAAAGAATGAATTGAAGACTCAGTTGGAGGAAGCCAAGAGGACAAAATAAATCTTGAAGAGATAGCTAGAAGAAAAGGAGGAAACAGTCCATAAGTTGGAAATGGAGGTAGTTGGTCTCAGGAAGAAAGGTAAGAAAAACGAAGCATTGGTCAAGCTCTAGGACAGTTCAATTGTCCTAGATAAGATCTTAGATTTCCAAAGATCTCCACTCGACAAAACTGGTCTTGGTTACAAGAAGAACAAAGAAAAACTTGAAGATGACACTTGGTCTCTGAAGACTCCAAAAGCAGGTCCATCAACGTCCAAAGCTGCCCCCCAGGCACCTGCACATGACAACAAGGATTTTGGAAGTTCAAAGGTGAAACAAGGAGTTAGGTTTGTTCATCAAAGCAAATTCATAAAGGAAACAACTACAAGACCTAGGTATGAAAATGGCTTCAATGGTTATTGTTATTTGTGTTCTAACTTTGGTCATAAGGCTATGGATTGTAGGTTCTATGGAAGAAGAAGGGTTGGAAGCCCCAATGTCTCAG
Source organism: Pseudotsuga menziesii (assembly GCA_001517045.1). Classification (NCBI taxonomy): domain Eukaryota; kingdom Viridiplantae; phylum Streptophyta; class Pinopsida; order Pinales; family Pinaceae; genus Pseudotsuga; species Pseudotsuga menziesii. The sequence continues at coordinate 75,005 of LPNX010930742.1, read as the reverse complement.
TTAGATGTTGGACATGTTGCTGCCACATGTCACACATTGAGATGCTACACCTGCAGTGGGTTTGGACACAAAGCCCATGAATGTGCCAGTCAAAGAAGTCAAGCAAGAAGGAGTACTCCGTACACATCAGCAAGAAGATTTGAAGATCAGAATACAAATGTCTATAGTCAAGGACACTCTCAAGCATGGAGAAATGAAGTTGATCAAAGAAGTGTTGGAAGCTCCAACAGCTCAGTAAAATGTTGGTCTTGCAACAATGTCGGTCACATTGCTGCACATTGTCGTACGATGAGGTGTTATAGCTGCAGTGGCCTTGGGCACAAAGCTCAAGATTGTTGGAGTACACAGAAACAATCCTTGAGAAGTTACATTCAAGCTTTCATATTCTCTTGCAAATGATATATATATATATATATATAATCTAAAGGCGTTATGAGTTAAACCTATTATTAGTTGAATGAACTTTTCCAAGTTTTGATAGGAAACTTTAATATCTCCAATTGCGGTCGAAATAACAAACTCTAGTTACAGGTTAAAAAAAGAACATAGATATAACTTCAACGAATTTTTACATGTGAGTAAATAAATTCAAAGTGGCTACAGACCTTGAATTGTCTCCATTTCGTTAAGAAAATGGGAAAAAAATTGTGAACAAAATACTTCGAATTTCCAGAGTACAAATTGCAATTTCGAGTTTAATAAGAATAGTTCCACATTGCACAGTCCAGAATAGGGTCGGGGTCGTGGAATAATGAGCAGTGTGGACTTCGGAGCGGATGAAAAGGATGGGACAGTGGCACGCGTTCTTGAAATTTGTTTTTGAAATTTGCCAAAAATTCGCCTGAAATTCGCTTGAAGTTCGAGTTCGTTGAGGTTCAATTCGATTCGATTCGATACGGTTCGCCTTGAGGTTCGGAGTTGGAATTCGCCGAACCTAAACGAATTTCGATTTTTTTTTAAAGTTTGGCGAATTTCGAACTCCAAGGATAAAATTCGCCGAACCCTGTGACATAGGTTAGAACCTATACCGACACATCCTATTTCTTTAATATTATTAGCATGGGTGTCAGTTATATGCCTAACTGAGATCTATCATTGATCTCTTACATTTTTAATCTTCTGTTAAAAGTGATGTTTATTCATTTCCTGACACTGCTTGGCATCGGCAAAGCAAACCTACTATGGGACCAATTTTTGTAAGTGCAAATAGTACCTATCATGACACAGATTGGTGCAGTCACATAACTAGCAGAATAGCAAATCCAGGGACATGATTCAATTTATGCATATCGCCTCCCAAATTTTTTCTTTAGACATCAAGAAATATTTGTAATTCATTTTCATAGATACTTTGTTCTACTGAGGCATATTTATGTCATTTTAACATGACAGTATCTAGTAGAGTAATTTGCAATGCAATGTTTGCCATTGTGAAGTGAAGTTAACAATAAATAAGCGATTCACAGCTTTGTGAGAAAAACAAAGGAAAACAGGGTAACAACCCAAAAATGGTGAACGCAGCTCAGGCCAAGCAAGGCGATTCAGAGTTGTTCTTGTCCCTAGTATGACCAAAAAAACTCAGCAGCAACCCCAAAAGGTAATTGCACCCACATCAACGAACGACGTGGAGAAAACCACAACCTCGGTCTCAACAATGAATTGACGGGAAATTACATAGTCCGGAATTGGTAAAGAAAACATACACCCAACAAAATACACCAAATCGGTATGGAAAACACCTATACACACAGAGATCATGTCCTGAGGCTGCCCTTCCAGCTTGTTGCATGAAGAAAAACCAGGAAGAATCTTGTGCGTGAAGAATGAAGAGAGAACCGTCCCTCTGCGTGAAGATGGGCCAAAACGATGGAGAGAGTGGGAGAGTCGAAGAATCCTTTCCCACGTGAAGTGGTGGAGTCTGTTGGTGGAGTGTGCGTGTGGGAAAACCTACCACCCACCACTAACCAGCAATAACTGCCCCCAACTAACAGCAGAATCATTTAATGGGTGGTTGACACATAGATTTTCCCCATAGGCTCAAGGTTTAACAATCCCCCCCCTTATCCTTAGGAAAATCATGCCCTTTTCAATATAGTTGCATTGACATAGCTGGTTGGGGTTCATTTAATTAAAAATGCATATTTACATGATGCCAAGACCAATATGTGCCATATCTCACAATACACCATCGGCAATGATTCCCATCGCTGAAACATAACAAAACCAAATCGATGGTGGGGATTTTGCCTTGAGATCCACAGCATGATTAATTAAAATATATATATCATGTATATTTAATGCATTGGGGTCAAAACCGGGGTGTTACATATCATCTCTGCAATCCAGATCATAGCAATAGCTAGAAGAGGCAGAGACCAATGACGTGAATACGTATTTGTGACAGATATTGAAGGAAAAAGAGTTCTGGAAGATTGACAAAAATATATTAGGGTGGTAGGGTGGTGCAAGGACAGGCTACAATCCCGCAAGTGGGTCGTAGCCTCCTTCCAGTAGTAGCTGGTAAAAAGGGTTTGGTAACATCCTTTCAGCAACAACTGATAAAACTAGGGGGTCATAGCCTTTCCAGTAGTTGCTGGTAAATAGGTTGTAGTAGCATCCTTTCAGTAGTAGTTGATAAAACCAGGGGGTTGTATCCTCATTCCATAAGTTTATGGTAAATAGGGTGTAATACCATTCTTGTCTGTAGAAGCAGGCATAAACTATTTGTAAATATAATTTTGCAGTAATAAGAAGTATTTATGGTTTACCAAATTGAGATTCCACGATAAATTTGTGTTATGTTTGTTCTTGTTGATCATGTGTGTTAATGAATAAATTAAAAGTGGTTTAAATTGTTAAAAATATATCAATACCGATTCACCCCACCTCTCAGTATTGCCCAATATTCCAACAATTGGTATCAGAGCGGGTTCCTTCACCACAGTTTAACCACTGGAAGGAATATCCTACTTAAAAACCACGATGGATCAACAAGAAGGGTTGGCCACCAACATACCACCATTATTCACAAGAGAAAATTATGCATATTGGAGTGTGATAATGAAGTGCCATCTGATGTCTCTTGGATGGAAGGCTTGGGATACAACTGAAAAGGAGTTTAAAATAGCAGATAGCCTACCTACAGGTAGATTGGAACTAGACCAATATGAGGGTAATGCAAAATCTCTAAATGCCATCTTGAATGGATTAACAAACTCTGTGTTTGTAAAAGTCACGAGCTGCAAGACTACCAAACAAGTTGGGATTAGGTAAAAATTGTCTATGAAGGGGCATCCAAAGTCAAGGAATCCAAGCTTCAGACATATAAAGGGTTTGAAAGTCTGAAGATGAAAGAAAAAGAAAATATTGGAGAATACCTTCTAAGAGTATATGAAGTTGTCAATGCTATTAGAGGCCTTGGAGGAGAATTAAAAGAAAGAGAAGTGGTTGAAAAGGTACTAAGAACATTGCCAATGAAGTATGACTCAAAGCTTTCCACTCGAGATGACCTTAGTCTCTTAATAGTAGATGAAATACATGGAATCTTCACTGCATATGAGATGAGGATGGGACAAAATGAACCTTCAAGAAAAGAGGTAGCATTTAAATCCCTATCCAAGAACCAATCGAAGAACCTAGATGATGAAGAAGCTATTTTCATCAGAAAACTTGAGAAAGGTACTGGGAAATACAAAGTAAAGCTACCCTTGAAATGTTTTAACTATGGAAGAATTGGACATTTTTCCAATAAGTGTCCTTACCCGAAAAAAGAGGAAAGTGATCATGAAGAATCTTGTTTTCATAAGTGTAAAACCATGGATAAGAAGAAGTTCAAGAAAAAGAAGAAGAACTTCTATTCCAAAAAATATAGTGAAGATGAAGACTCAAGTGGAGATGAAGAAACATAAATTATATTCATGGGAGTAGATACTCAAGCTTATAATGGTGAATCAGATGAGGAAGGTGTAGTAGACTTAAATGCTGAACTCATTAGTGCTCTTGAAGAACTTAAAAAATGCAGGAGAAAGAACAAACAATCAAACCATGTCATTAGAGAGTTGGAAACTCAAATTCTTGAGGCCAAAAGGATAGCAGAGGACCTAAATTTGCAGCTCAAAAGAAGTATACAAGAATCTAAAAGGCTTGAAGAAGACATCATGTAGCTTAGGAAAAAAATTGATGAAAAATCCTTGAAATCGAAATTTGAAAGTAGCTCAAAGATCTTAGATGATATCCTAAATAGTCAAAGATTATCAAGTGATAAATCTGGATTAGGATATGGGCCAAAATATTCATCTTTCATAAACCAAGGTGGAAATAGGAAAAGCTATGATGTTGCACTAAAGAGTCCAGTTAAGAAGGAAGAAAGAAAGAAATCTTTTCCAACCTCTCATGACAAAAACATGACTAATATGATGCCTAAGAGATCATTGACAAATAGATATCAGCAGATCTTCCTTGGTCATTGTTACTCTTATAATGATTTTGGTCATAAAGGCCTAAATTGCAGAGCATATGAAAAGTCCAGTGGCTACAAGAAGAATGTATCTAGTAAGAAGCCAAAAGTAAGTAACCATAACTTTTATGCACCTTTTGAAAAATATGACATAGAATGTTACAAGTGCAACAACTATCGACATATGGATAGAGAATGTAAGCTGAAAAAGAGTGATTTAGTAGAGGCTCAGAAACAATAGAAGGAGCAGGAAGATCAAAGATTTCCTATATATAAAGGAAATTTCTATGGATATTGTCATTGTTGTCACAAGTTTGGTCACAAGGCTATTGATTGCAGAACCAAGGGAAAAATCAAAGTTTGAGAAGGAAACAAGACATAAACACATCAAATGATAGAATCTCAGTAAGCAGGGTACCTCATGGAAAGATGTGGACGAAAAAGTTAGACTACAAAAACTTAGAGGAAACACAAATTTTAAACATCAGTGAGGTTTCCAAATATGATGATGAGCATAATAGTGTCATAGATAAAAATGACATCCATTATATTCATCTTGTCTATTGATCTAGGAACAAAGCACCAATCTCATCAAAGAATAATCAACCAAATAACTCATGAAATGGTGTAATCGGTCTACAGGAATAGTAGCCGCTCAATAATTCAATAAAGAATGAATGATTTACCATTACAATGACATTCTACAAGCATGAATGAAGAGACAATTTGAATTCCTTAGTAGGTCATTTGAATTGAATGAGTGAGTCTAGCTTAACTGACTGTAAGCCATGGTTCACACTTAGTTAACCACTGACCAAAACCCTAATTGACTCAACTAACCCTAACTGAAGTCGAAGTGCAATAAATGACTGAGTCTCAACTGAAAGAGATCAAACACATGTCACAGCTCACCAACCATCAAGAGGTAGCACTACATTGACTCCAAGGAACCCCGATGCGGTTAACTGAAGTTGAACTACATATCAGAAGTTGGTGGAGGCGCCCCTGTTGACTCTAGTTCATTAAATAATCATTAAATAATATATTTAATGAGAGGAGGCACCTTAACTAACTTGTTTAACTGATTGTAACCACCAGTTAGCAATTAGGTGCATTAATATCACTCAGATCACCCCCGGAATGCTTTATTTAGCCTCCCCGAATGTAGGAGAAGGCTATGTTAGCCTCCTTTACTGAAGGTAGGCGTGGGTGAGACTGGATGATGACATTTAATGCTCCAATGATGTCAATTAATGTCAATAATACTTAGGATAGTGGTTTAAACTAGGCCAATTTGACCAAAATAGTGTGTATGGTGGTAAATGTCTCCAACACCCCCCCTTAAGCTATACTCAGGAGGAGTTAGAAAACATAGATGCATAAAAATGCTAGGGCCCTGGCAAATAAGGCCATAGTTCGCCCTGTACAATGCTAAAACTGAAACAATGCTCAAAACAAACTAAGTGAGGAAAAGAGAGAAAACCCAGTGGGAAAACCCCCCACTCAAGCTGAACACTGAAGGTAGTCTGAATCACGCTGATGAACTCACCCCCAACAGTGAATGGAGGTAAGTGAACTTCTTTTCTGAAAATTTCTTGGTGAAGATGTTTGCAATCTGCTCATCAATTAGGTAGTATTGCAGAATGATAGTCCTGTCATACACTAGCTCCCTGATATAGTGCATGTGGATCTCTACATGCTTGGTCCTCTGCCTAGTAACTGGATCCATGGAGATCTTAATAGCACTTTGATTGTCATAAAATATGACAGTGGACAAAGTACTACCAAGATCAAACTCTGAAAGAATGCCTTGCAACCAAACTGCTTGGATGCAAGCATTCACCGCTCCTCGATACTCGGCCTCTGCTGAAGATAGTGCTATGGCAGCCTGATTTTTGCTTGACCAGAAAATGGGGCCACCACCAAACATGAATACATATCCAGAAGTAGAATTCCGATCAATAGAATCACCCGCCCAATCAGAATCTATGTATTCAACTAGCTCTAGCTCGGAGTCTGCAACATAGTGAATGCCGTAGGTCCTGGTTCCCTGAATATACTAGAGGATCCTCTTGGCTGCCTTCTAATGAATAACATGAGGCTATTGTATGTATCTTGATACAGCATTCATGGAATAACAAATATCATTCTTAGAATGTGTCAAGTACAACAAGCTACCAATCAGTTATCGATAGATAGTGCAGTCCATGGGAGGTGTGCTTTTTTCTTCTTCAAGGCTGATTCCTGAAAGGAAAGGGAATGGTGCAGGCCTACAATCAGCCATGTTAAACTTGAATAATAGGTCTGAAATGTATTTGTACTGAGTAACTATAATCCCATCAAAATTTTGCTCAATGTCGAGCCCTAAAAATTGTTTTAGAATCCCCAAATCACTCATTTCAAAGGCATTGTGGAGAGCAGTTTTGATGGCTGAAATGGAGGCAACTATGCTACCTGTGATCAGTAAGTCATCAACATATAAAATAGTGATAATTAAATGACCATCATACTTCTGTAAATACACATTTGTATCTGATATACATCTCTGAAAGTTTTGTGAGAGAAGGAAGGCATCCATCTTGGAATACCACTCTCTTGGGGCCTGTTTTAACCCGTATAGTGACTTCTTTATCTTACAAACCAAAGACAAATCAGTGATGTAGCCCTCAGGCTGCTTCATGTATATCACCTCATGAATATATCCATGCAGAAATGCTGACTTAACATCCATGTGATGCACTTCCCAGTGCTTGGATGCTGAAATTGCCAAAACAGGGCAGATGGAGTCCATTTTTGCAACCGGTGCAAAGGTCTCATGGTAGTCCACTCCTTGGACCTGAGAGAAACATTTTGCTACCAGCCTTAACTTATATTTTTAGGTGCTTCCATCAGCAACAACCTTATTCCGAAACACCCACTTGCATTGAACCAATTTCCTTTTCGGAGGAAGAGAAACTAGCTCCCAAGTAGTGTTTTTCTGAAGAGAATTCATCTCTTCATCCATGGAAACTTGCCATATCGGATCCTTCCGAGCATGATAGTAGGATTTTGGATCTGAAATTATCATCAAATAGCAAGTTTTAGACAACAAATTATCAGGACAAGAGAGCGGAATACTTGCTCTTTGGAAATCAGATCGGGTTCTCATTAGATCATCCGGATTTCCAATGTTTTCTCCTGCAGAGGAGAGTGTCTGGAGGGCCCATGTAGGAAGATGATTTTGCACTTCAGGTTCTGATTCAGCATCTGATGATTGCTGCACACTGATATCAGAAATCATAGGATCCAAATCAGGGTCATCACCCCGAATTTCATCATCCAAATATTCAGTAGAATAGGAAGGAAATTTAGCAGTTTTCTCCTTCACTTGTTCCACCTCCTGAAGAGGCTCATCGAACTTGAAACTTCTCTCGATGATGATCTGTTTGGTATTGATATCTAGCAGCTTGAATCCTTTAGATTCACTAGGATACCCAATAAACAAACATTCTATGCTTTGTGGTTGCAAAGCCCTTCTTTTATCAAGCGGAATCTGGGCCCATGCAGTGGACCCAAACACTCGCAGGTTCGACACATCCGGCTTATGTCCGAAGTATGCTTCGAAAGGGGTATTCCCTTTCACGGATGAGTGTGGCACCCTGTTCTGAATGTATATTGCAGCATGCATGGCCTCATCCCACAAATTTGTAGCAAGCTTCTTGGATTCCAACATACAGCTAATCATCTCTTTGAGAGACCGATTCTTCCTTTCCACTACTCCGTTCTGCTGTGGAGTGTAGGGAATTGAATGTTGGACCTGAATATCACTTTGGGAGCATATGTACAAAAACTCATTACTGACATACTCCCTTCCATTATCAGATCTCAAGATCTTAATCTTAAGCCCAGAGGCATTTTCGGTCAAGGCCTTCAATTCAGAAATTTTTTCACATACTTTTAATTTCTTTTTGAGAAAGAAAACCCATGTATACCTTGAAAAATCATCAATAAAAGTAAGGAGATACCTTGATCCATTCATGGATGTGACAGGCATCGAACCGCTAATATTAGAATGTATCAGCCCTAATATGCATGTAGCTCGGTTTGCCTTCCCCTGATCGAACTTGTGCTCAGGGTGTTTTCCAATCACATAGCCCTTGCAAATTCCCGTGGTTTCCTTGATGACCGGGAGGCCTTCAACCATGGAGTTTTTCTGTAATTGCTGCAAATATTTGAAATTAGGATGGCCAAACCTCTCATGCAACATCCTACTAACCTCATTCCCATGAGTTAGCAGAGTGGTGGGCTTTGCATCCACAACAAAGCAAGAGAACTCATAGGCTTTTGCATGATGGTTTGCAAGGCCTTTAGCAATGAGTTTCTCGGATGCAATTTCTGTTATCTCAACATCATTTGGGCTGAAAGAAACTCTCTTAGGCACTTTAGTATGTGTCATCTGATAGACACTAAGGATATTTGATGACAGAGACGGTACATACAATACATTTGAAAATAAACCATTTTCAAGATCAACCGTACCTTGTCCTTCTGAAATGATGGTGGAGTCATCTCCCATGTGGATGGGGATGGATTTTCCAGTCTCCAAGGATGAAAAGGAGTCTTTTTCAGCCATCATGTGGTTTGAAGCTCTTGAATCAATTAAGAGTGCTTTGGAATTTGAAGTGATTTCCATGAGGGCATGACCTTTTTCATGCTGGGGTTCCCGATCATGCTGATCTCTCCTCCGAAAGCTTTCTGGAAGATTGATGTGATTCCTCTCAAGAAGAGAGGTTGCTTCATCAAGATTCTTCTTCATGTAGGTATGTTCAGGGTGGAATCCCTTCCCGCAATAAGAACACTTGACTTTTTCCTTGCCATTGTACCCTTTTCCTTTGTTCTTCCTTGAGCTGGAAGACTCATCATGTTGCTGATTTTCAAATCTAGGTTTAGGAGCATCAAATTTAGTTTTTTGATTCTTTTACTGCTTTCCTTTAACCTTCATATCTTTGGGCCCCGAGACATGGAGTGCTTGATGATGGGAAGATCAGATGATCCCCATCTAGACAAGCTTGTCATGTTCACTTGTTAGGGACTCAATGAAGGCATTGAGTGTAGGCATCTTCCATCCATGGGTTGTGAGCATCCCCACACAGAATGCAGAAACAAAAACTAAATAATCAGCCCCAAGTTTGGAGAGTATGGCGAGGATGAGCTGATCATCCTCCTTCTCCACTTTGCATTGCTTCAAGAGTAAAACAGTATGCTTGAACTTTGTGAAGAAATCATTCAGAGTCTTGAAGTTGGAGGGTTGGAGAGACATGAGTTCATTTTCGAGCTGTAAACCCTCAAGTCATCATGCTTTCTGTATAGCGTCTCCAATTTGTCCCATATTTCTTTTCGTCTATTCAAATATGTAAGATGGAAGAGAAGGTCTCGAGAAATAGAGAGGCATAAGAAACCGAAGGCTTCATTCTTCTTTTTCAAGAATCTTGATTTTTCTATGGCATACCCAGGCTCAACTTCAATGTCCATGGTGACTCTAAAAAGTCCTCTAGAGCACAGCTGAATCTCCATATCACTTTTCCATGAGTGGAAAATGTATGGAGTCAAGAGATCTACTGAGGAGGCCATCTGGATGTGCTGGAGTGAATGCTTCACCTGTAGAAACCTGAAAATCAAAATAGAAAGGGCAATGTAAGGTCGGACAACCTACACATTCTATGCTTTCATCACACCCAACATAGTCAATCAAGCAAGCTTGATCAACAAGTTCTTTACTTGGGATATTAAGTGGTAAGCCTTGGCTTCTGGTGCAGTGCTGGATTTTTGAGCTATTGCTCAAATTTCATGCAGAAATATGTCAAAAATCTTGTTTTTGAGAGATAGAGATTCGTCCCGTCGTAAGCTTTGATACCATATTAATCTTGTCTATTTATCTAGGAACAAATCATCAATCTCATCAAAGAATAATCAACAAATAACTCATGAAATGGTGTAATCGGTCTACAGGAATAGTAGCCACTCAATAATTCAATAAAGAATGAATGATTTACAATTACAATGACATGCTACGAGCATGAATGAAGAGACAATTCGAATTCCTTAGGAGGTCATTCGAATTGAATGAGTTAGTCTAGCTTAACTGACTGTAAGCCATGGTTCACACTCAGTTAACCACTGACCAAAACCCTAATTGACTCAACTAACCCTAACTGAAGTCAAAGTGTAATAAATGATTGAGTCTCAACTTAAAGAGATCAAACACATGTCACATCTCACCAACCATCAAGAGGTAGCGCTACACTGACTCCAAGGAACCCCGATGCGGTTAACTGAAGTTGAACTGCACATCAGAAGTTGGTGGAGGCACCCCTGCTGACTCCAGTTCATTAAATAATAATTAAATAATATATTTAATGAGAGGAGGCACCTTAACCAAATTTTTTAACTGATTGTAACCACTAGTTAGCAATTAGGTGCATTAATATCACTCAGATCACCCCCAAAGTGCTCCAGTTAGCCTCTTCGAATGTAGGAGAAGGCTATGTTAGCCTCCTTGACTGAAGGTAGGCATGGGTGAGACTGGATGATGACATTTAATGCTCCACTGATGTCAATTAATGTCAATAATACTTAGGATAGTGGTTTAACTAGGCCAATTTGACCAAAAGAGTGTGTATGGTGGTAAATGTCTCCAACACATTATGAGGAAAAGCAAGATGGAGATGCAAAAAAATACACTGATGAAGATGAAGATGAAGATGAAGGTGATGAAGAAGGATATAGTGATGATTGTGGAATTATTTTCTAAGATCTCTCATGATCTAAATAGAACCCTTAAATAACATTAGGAGGGATCATATATGCAAGGGGGATTAAAATTTAGAAAATTCCAGTTGGTATCTATTTTTTTTTGGGTATCTAATGTTGAAGTATGATGAAAGATATATTCCTGAAAGACAAGAGATGACAAGAGAAAAGGTGCATAGAATTAGCTTGACGTAAATGAGAGAGACTCAATAATGGAGAAAAAGGAAGCACAGTAATAGGGGGAGTCTATGAATTTATCACCCAGGTTCTCATTCAAATACTAGCTACAAGAAGATATATGAAGATGTTACCAAGACCAGTTAACAAGAGGAAATGAGAAAAGATATAAATGAAGAGATATGTTGGTAAGGACAGTTGTCAAAAAAGAAGAAAGACGAGAAATCCTATATCAAAATGCGTACCACAATGGCATAAAAGGTTATCCTTTGTCATTGTTTTCAAAGGGGGGGAATGTTTATATGTTGCCATCAATGCCAAAGGGGGAGATTGTTGATAATATAGTTGTCATTGATGTCAAAGGAGTTCAGGAATGACAAAGGAATAACCAATAGACATGGTAGCAACATGAACTCAATAAAAGACAAAGGATCCATTACGTGGATTGTCAATTGATGTCAAAGGATTTCAACAATGACAAAGGAATAAGTGATGGTAGGGAAAGAAATGGAATATGTGATAAGGATGGAAAGACAAATGAGAATATCCAGCGATGGGATCAAGTCAGGAAAAGTCTGATTGAGTTTGATTGGTTAATCCTTTGATCAATCAACGCGGATCTAAGATGGACTTAGATCTAACGATTGTCAACAATTCCGCTACATGAAATATGTGGAAGGAAATAGTCATGATAGGAAGAAAAATTGGAATGTAATCGTCCCTCCATTGACGGATGAGCATGATCACCAAGGAAGATCAACGGCCAAAAATTATTCCGTGGGGTGAAGTTGCGCGGTGTTAATTAAGCTCTGTGGGCGCAGAATTTTCATGAAGATCAGTTAATATTGGTTCAAGTCCACTGCTAATGTGGGTTGATAAAAATCCGATGGTCCTAAAACATCTCGCTAGGTGAAATCGCACGATGGTTAAAACTACTCTTCGGGCGTGGAATTTTTATGAAGTTCAGATCCGACTGTTAGAAGATAGCCCACGACAAATCTACAGTTAAAGAGAAATCCACAAAGTTATAGCAATATTTGCATTTGATCATAGATCGACAGTCTGGAGTGAACCCACAAAGAAATTGACGACCCAGATTAGTTGAGAGAAATTGTGAAAGCTGATTTTGAGAAGATCGACGATAGTGAATGATTTTCGCACAAGAAAAATGAAGATTCGCAAATACGAATTTGATTGGAGATAAAAGGTCAGGAGTGGACCCGCAAGGAAATCGTCAGTCCAGAAGAAATGCGAAAACAACGTTGCAGAAGAAAATTGTGGAGGTCCAAAATATGAAAGTGTGATTCCACATTCCACAATTCACAATATGAAGATTGACGGTCAGGAAATCATTCGCAAGAGATCGACGGTGTAAAATAAAAATTGCGGAAAGGGAATTGTGGAAGTAACCTTTGAGATTTTATGGTCCCACAATCCGCAACCCTCAATCCATAAGATCGACGGTCAGGAAAGCATCTGCAATAGATCGACGATGCAGAAGAAAAATTGTGGAAAGGGAATTACGGAAATAACGTTTGAGATTTTATGAATAGGCAATATGGAAGATCGATGGTCAGGAAAGACTATGCAAGAGATTGACAATGCGGAAGAAAGATTGCAAAAGGAAAATTGTAGAAGCATTTTCAAGAAATTTGGAAAACCCGCAATACGCATATGATCTAAGATCGATGATTAGGAAAGAGTCCGCATGAGATCGATGACGCTAAAAAAATCTTGTGGAAAGAAAATTGCGGAAGCACTTTTAATAATTTTGGAAAACTCGTAATCCACAATCCGCATCTGATCTAAGATCGACGATTAGGAAAGAGTCCACAAGAAATCAACGGTGCGGAATAGTACATTGCAAAAAGGTAGTTGCGAAAAGGAAATTATGGAAGGACTTGTTGAGAAAGGTCAAAACGTGCATCCACAATATGCAATCCGATCTCAAATTGACGAACAAGAAAGATTTCGTAATGGATCAACATCTCATGATGGTTGCGGAGAGGATCTGTTATGGAAAGGCAATTGCAGAAGTATTTTTGTTGCGTAAATATCATTGCAAAAAGAGGAAAATTCAGAAGAATTTTTGGTGAAGAATTATCATTGCGGAGAGGCTATTTTGGTAAGATTTTGTTGTGGAAAGGTACGATTGGTAAACCTAAATAGAGTTAAAGAATTGTTAAAGTGAAGAAGTGAGTTCTCATGAAGAGGCAAGATCTAAGAATGAAAAGGAACAATGATGAAGAGATGCATTCAAATAAAATGTGTTAGAGGGTATTTATAGACAGAGTGCTGAGTGAAATAAATCATATCTGCAATCCAGATCATAGCAACAGCTAGAAGAGGCAGAGACCGATGACGTGAAGAAGTATTTGTGAAATAGATTGAAGGAAAAATAGATCTGGAAGATTGAAAAAAATATATTAGGGTGGCAGGGTGGTGCAAGGGTAGGCTACAATCCTTCAAGGGGGTCGTAACCTCCTTCCAATAGTAGTTGGTAGATAGGGTGTGGTAGCATCCTTTAAGTAACAATTGATAAAACCAGGGGGTCATAGCCGTCTTCTAGTAGTTACTGGTAAATAAGGTGTAGTAGCATCCTTTTAGTAGCAACTGATAAAACCAGGGGGTCGTAGCCTCCTTCCAGTAGTTGCTGGTAAATAGGGTGTACTACCATCCTCGTCTATAGAAGCAAGAAGAAACTATTTGTAAATATAATTATGCAGTAATAGGAAGTATTGGTGGTTTGCCCAATTGGGATTCTGCGATAAATTTGTGTTATGTGTGTTCTTGTTAATCATGTGTGTTAATGAATAAATTAAAAGTGGTTTAAATTGTTAAAAGTTTATCAATACTGATTCACTACCCCCCCCCCACTCAGTATTGTCCAATATTCCAATAATTATGTCAATTGGAAAAACATGTTTCATGAAGGAAGCAACTTATGCAATTTCTACATGTTGGCTGCTTGCTAGAAATAATATTGCAATTGTTAAATGTTTCATTGAATCTATATTTGTTTCTTTAATACTTTTTCTTTTCTCCAAAGGTAGAAAAAACTATCATAACTTAGTGATCAATCGGTAATGAAGACAAACATCGATGTCCTCAATGTCTTGACTTGTCACCATTATTCAAGGAAAACCATGCCACCTAAAGTGACTTGCTGCTAGTCTATAGGGAAACATACTTCTACTCCTGCCAAATGCCTTTGGCCCTTGTGTTGTTAACCTATTTTTTCATGTCTGAGAAAAATAAACTCTTATCCAATCAAAAATATATTTAGGTACTCCAGCACTAGAGTATTGTTTCACTTACTTTTTAATTCACATCTTTTAGAATCATCATTATTCATAAAATTAGATGTATATATGATGGCTCTAAAGTAAGCATAACAAATAGATAAAATATTAAATAACTTAGTGGTTTAATCCTTTAAACTTGAGTACATATTTGATGTTTAGATGGAAATACAACTAGTAAGGATTTGATATACTTCAAGTATATTTGTGTCTGTGAGTGCAACATGTACATGCGTTGTTATTGAATTGTTATATAATAGTCTTTGAGTGGACCTTGTATCCCAGAACCTTGATTTTGAAAATAAAATAGAAACATAAGCTTCGTATCAATGTTTTATGATATACTTTATTTTGTGAAAATTGTTTTGGGTCTAATATATTTAGTGAAATAGTATTTTTATTTAGTTATCTATGTTCAAATGTAAAAAAAATAAATGATATTATTCTTCACATTTAGGGAAGGTTGTTGTTTATATTTTTATTTAAGAAAATATTGTAATCCCATTGAGTAAAGTTAATGTCGAAGAAATGTCTAATTAAAATAATGTGATCCTCACATTTAGTAAGGTTGAATCTATATAAGGAGGAAGGAATCAAAAGCCTAAGTCAATTAGGCCCATATTATTAAGGGATCTATGGCATTACAAGTGTATGTTTACTAGGCCCATAGTATAATTGTTTGGATTAAATAACTATGTTTAACTAGGAAGGTATACAAATTGTATTGGACTTTTCTCATTTCATCATCAATTTATGATTAGTGCATTGCCTAAAATTTATATGGAAACCATTCAGCTATGGATGCTGGATAAAGATCATCAACATACTCATTCTATAATATGAGTATAGACTCATATTTGAAATTGGATAGTTTGGGACCCAATCACATTTTTTCTCGCATACTTAGGATTGAGAGAAATGTTCCCAAATCAAACACTAATTGTATATAATTGTAATATTTCTATGGAGGAATGTAACTTATATCTTAAAATTATTTATTTTGTTGGGTATGAGTTATATTCTTTGTATGTGTGTGGTGGTGAGTGTCATGTTAATGGCGTGCTTAATGATCCCTTCACCTAGTTCTCTACCATATACACCGAGCACATAGCGTCAATTCAGGGGGGGCAATGCCCTGCCCCTTTCATGAGGCGGATATCGAAAATAGTCATCAGGCATTTTTCAATCCATTTTTTTTCAACTATTTTGGGGAATTTTCTAAAAATATGTAATTTAATCTTAGTTAATGGATATAGGTCTATTTTCTAAGCCAGATTAATGGATTAAGGTATTGGATGTTGAGGAATGCTTATATTTTATTCTGAGTGATTCACAATGTAAAGGAGAAAATAGGTGGCGTGGTTCCAAGGTTTACTGGTTTTCTCAGTTAAGGGTTTCTAGGGTAAATCTTTGTGTTTTATGTGTGAATGTTGTTGTGTAATCTCTATTTTGCTTAAAAGAATATGTATTCTTTGCTTCCCTACATAGGTTTAAAAATTAAATGTGGTATTAGAGCTCGGTATCGTTGCTCGATTATTGGTATCATGGGTTTCCTTTGTTGTTGAGGGTTTAACGTGGTTGATAGATCTTGGGTCTATGATAAATCTGGGTTTAGTGGGAGATTTGCAATATTGATTTGTGCATTGAAAGAGAATGGCGAGCAGTTTGAGGATTGAGAACAAGAAATTAACTGCCATAACTTTGAGCTATGGAAGCTAAAAATGGAGGATCTTCTTGTAGATCGAGAACAATGGATTGTTTTGGATCCGGGTACACAACCCACTGGAATGTCGAAAGAATATTGAGAGAAATTAGAAAGAAGGGAAAGGAGTACAACCCAACCGTGCTTATCAGAATCTATGTCGTTGAACATATATGGATAAGATAGTGCAGTAAAAATGTGGACGAAGTGAGGGAGTTTGTATCAATCAAAATCTCTTATAAACAAGTTGTTTCTACAAAAGAAATTGTATCATCTCAGAATGGATGATAATGGCATCGTGACAGAGAATTTGAATGTCTACAATACTCTATTAATTCAAATAATATTTGTTGGCGTTACAGTGGAAGAAGAGATAAATGTATTACATTATTGTGTTCTTTGATAGATTCATGGGAAAACATAATTGTAGCAATAGGTAGTGTCAGTAAGTTAACCTTGAAATTTGATGAAATAGTCCCATCCTTGTTGTAATAAGAGACAAGGAAGAAAGCCATAGATAATCATAGCATTGATGCCTTCTCTATGAGAAGTCGCCCCCAGGAGAGAAACACAAATAAGGGATTTGGGGGGATCTAAATCTACGATTAGATCTAAATCCTCGAGAAAAGGTATAAGGAATTGTTGAAAATGTATTAAAGTTGGGCACTATAAAAGGATTGTAGATCTAAGAATGTTGAGAAAACAAAGGGATATGAGGATACTCCTTCCAAAGAGGTAAATACCTCCTTAGAAGATGGAGAAGATGTGTACCTATATTCCACAGGTAATCATTCTAAACGTGATATATGACTGATTGTAGGTGCGTCATGTCATATGACCCTTCATAGGGAGTAGTTTTGATGAATATGAAAAGTACAATAGAGGAGATGTGTACTTGGGAGATGATTCACCAACTAGTATCATTGGACGTGGTAGAGTCAAGTTGAAACTCAAGGATGGAAGGATTATAATTATCACTCGAGTTCTACATATTCCAAATCTAGCGAGAAACTTGATATTTGTTAGAAAGATGGATGTTACAGGTGTAAAAATTGTGGAGATGCTGGTTGCAAAATGGTTAGAGGTTTAATGGTATTGATGATAGGAGTTCGGTATGGAACTTTGTACAAACCATTGGGAAGCACCATCATCGATGAATGTAACAGTTCTGTTGCTCCTGAGGGAGGAGGTTAAGATGACAGAACCCTGACTGCATCAAGAGGAAAGACAATGCTATGGCATCAAAGATTGGGGCATATCGAAGGAAAGGGTCTTCGAGCGTTATAATGTAAATGTATGGCCGAAGGTATGACTAGTTGCACTCTGGATTTTGATTTTTGTGAACATTGCATATATGGACAAAATAATCAAGTAATATTTGCATCTAGTGCTATAAGAGAAAAGATAATTTTAGAGTTAATACATAGTGATGTTTCGACCTATGCATGTTCCATCATTAGCAAAATTTTTGTATTATGTTTCATTTATAGATGTTTTATTAAGGAACACATGGATTTTTTTTCCTTCAAAAGAAATCTGAAGTATTTGCTAAGTTTAAAGAATTTAAGGTTCTTGTAGAGAATCATACATAAAATAAAATAAAGGTGTTGAGGACAGATAACAATGGGGATTTCGGCGGGAATGAATTCGAGAAAAATTGTAAGATGTTCAATATAGCAAGGAAAAATACTACTCCATACATACCTCAATGGAATGGAGTTCTTGAAAGGATGAATAAGACATTGATGGAAAAGGCATGGAGCATGCTAAGCAGTGTTGGGACATGACAATAATTTTGGGTAGAGGTGGGGAAGTAGGGGGGGATTGGAAATCAAATGTTAGATATGGTCCTTAGGGTCGTTTTCGATGCAAGCATAGTGAGTGCCAAATGTTTTTGGGTTGCTTTCACCCCCTAATTGTTTAGATAACCACCAAAAAATTCTTGCGATGTGAATACATTTTCAATGTAGAAGACACTAAGATTGGAAAATCTAAGACATTGTAGGTTTCCAAGCTAAAATGTTGAATATTGGAGGCTCTATTATTATTCTTCACATTCAAAACCTTGTTAATATAGAAGTTAAGGAAGTTTTCCCTGATTTTTGGAAATCCTTCTCATTAGTTTTAAAATCAGTGGAAAAAACAATTAGTTAAATTAGAGGAGTATTATGATAACCCCTCATATGGCTTAGTTATATGGATTAATATAGGAGAATAAAATAAACTCATGGATTGGAAGTCATGATAAGAGAGATAAAGGCAAGATGGTTTTTAAAGTTATCGTTCAACTTAGTACCTCACAAGTACTTTTAGGACTATAGTTGAAGATTTGGTAGATCGTCAAGATTAATCTTCTTTGTTCTTTATGAGAGAGGCATTACCAAGTTTAGAAATAAATAGACTTGGTTCGATGTTAATAGTGTTAAAATAGGGGTTATGCAAGGTTTCTCTCTATTTTGGTATTTATATTGACAAGTTAGAAGATTCCTTGGAGGAAGTAGATACATTGGCAAGATTAGTCACTAATCTCCTTCTATATGCAGTTGATATTACCCTTTTAGCAAGGTTACCATTTTGAATTTGATGAGCAAGACAACAAATTTAAAGTTTTTTGTGGATATCGTTAAATACATGTAATTAGAGGTAATTATCATTAAATAAAAAAAATCACCTTCCTTGATTTTGTTTGTAGCAACATGGAAGAAACCATTTTTTATAAGTATCTCAAAATTGTTTTTCATCACATGTTTAATTGGAACTATAGTGTCAAAAAAATTATTCGTGGAGATTGGAATGCTTACATCGGTCTTGAGAACATTTGTAGTGTTTTAGAACTTTGTTTCTTGAAAACAAAAGCTCCCCTTTGATACCCTTGTTATTTGAATGATTATGTATCATTGTGATGATTGGGGTTGTAGTATCTCTAGGAAATCTCCAGCAAATCCAAGAGAGATTAATAATAATAAACCCTAAAATTAAGTACAATTTTCCTTATCTTATCCTCCTTTTAGAAGCTAGGTGCCCACTATTGTGAGTAAGGTTATGATAAGGGATTAAATGTACAAGTACAAGCTAATTAACATGGAGAATGATAGGCTTCCTACAATTGCTTCAAAAATTGGTATAAGTCACTCAAGGCTCAAAAGATGTTGGATTAGAGATGTAGTTTCTTCATTAAACTGTTGGGAGATAGTGTAGGAGGATGTCTTAGGAAGGCATAAAAAATTCTAACAACACTATATCTTAAATTTTAAAAATAAAATATGAAGTGATAGAAAGATAGGGATATTAAGAATAAGAGAGCATTACCACCAAGAAATCATTAGCCCCAAGTTAGAATATCAATATCTTTCCATTATTCCAAGCTTGAGAAAGGAAATAAACAATGCAAAGATAAGAACAAGTTTCCTTTCATAGAAAAGCATGACATGAAGCTAGACTATACCTAAAACTCCTTGACATAAAAGAATGTGTAAAATCTAAGTGATAAATACGGTGGAGGATAATAAACACTCTCTTGGATTACTTGACATAAAAATATAGTAGATCTAATTTTCAAAACACGTGTAATAATGACAAACTCCATAACTTGTCAACTCAATTAGAACTTAAAAAATTCATAGAAAAATCTTAATATATTTAATTAGATAGCTTAAACTTATAGTTTTTATAGATAAAAGCTAGGCACAATCGATGCTAGTCATCATCAAGATCATAAGCCAAAAAGGAGAAATATATATTTAAGTATTATTTATATCTTAGTTAATTTATTACATGACATTGTTGCTTGATGTATAGGAGGTAAGTATATTAATTCACAGGAAATGACCAAAAATAAGTCAATGGGATTAAAAAAGTACAAATGATTTTTATAAAGTACAATGTAGGAGTGTGAGATTTTCCTAGATCCAATAGATTAAGGCTAAGAAAACAACCATTTACTGCAACATGTGGGTAGTGTTGATGGATGCTACAAGATACAAGATGCACATTATAAGTAGGTTACCAAAGGTCCATTGCATACAAAATACTCACTTTAGTGATTAAGATTTCAAGAGAATGATATCAAAGCCTTTTAATGTTGGTGGAAATTATTGAGGACAAAGATAGAGGGGGGGATTTCCTGCCCAAGTTGTTGTTAGCATGAACTTGTCAATGAATTTCAATTGATGTATTTTGGGGAGTGATCACGGTGGATAGGGCTTGGTGGTATGATCATAGGGGGAACCTAGGAGCTAGAGTGATCCTCTCTCATAACATCTAAGGTTGAGGAAAAGAAGCTTTGGATGGATGGTGCCTAGTTTTATGACTATAAAAAATTGATTTGTTGATGAGTCTATTTGGAATTTATATGTTTTGAACTATTATGTATATATATATAGATCATTTGGATGCATGAGGAACATGTGATTTGTAAGATATGGAACGATATCTCCTCAAGGGTCTTGAGTAGGTCAATATACTAGGAAGGGAATTCAACTCAAGAGCCAGGGTCTCATTAGTCAAGAGCTCAATGTGTCATCTAGACGATGTTATGTATCCTCTTGTCACTTGTTTCCACAATCCATTAGGTGATATGTTTGGGGGAATTTACTTTGGCAGTGGAAAAGAGAGTCCCTGATTTGTGCTCTAAAACCCCCCTCATGAGGAGAGTAAGAAATTGATGGTCAATATATCAAAAAAATGTGGACATAGATGTTTTTTTTCTAAGGACACAAACATACTTTCGATTCAAACAAAATAAAAAAATACAATATTCATGTGCATATGGTATAGTCAAATAAGAGAATGTTTCTAACAACTTAACATCAAAATTGACTGTTGTTGGTTACTAACTAGGCATTAATAATATTGATCGAAAAGCTAATAAGAGATAAATACTAAGTTCTAATACTAGATTAACTTACAAAATAGACATCAAGGGATATAAGATCCATAGACATGGATACATTCCAAGATATTGATCTATTACAAAATAATTTAAAAAACATTTAAATTCAATAGCCTAGAGGACACAAAATGTCCCCCTTGGAACTCTCTTTCATGGATTTTTTGTTCTTGCAAGAGTAGAATTGACTTCGAAAGGGTATTGTTTGTCATATTAAGTTCTCTATAAACATATGTGAAGTTTTTATCTTGAAACAACCTTGAAACTTTCTTTAATTGACCTTCCAAGGAGACTTAACATGTATTTTGGATTCGAGACTAGTTGTTCGTCCAATTTATAAGGCAGGTCCAAAAATATGTTATCTATGTAGAAAGGGGAGGAAAATACCTCACACCTATTCTTATATTGTCCCTTTATATAGAATTTTGGACTTAAGTAGAGACTTAGTTGTCTTTACAAAATCTTTGGAACTTAAAGGTTTATTGATGAATCTTTTCATGTTTGGTTTATTAGAGGATATTTGGGGTAGTATAGGGAAGTCCATTACCTATTATTTTGGGGGATGTTGATAGGCATAAAATTTAGCCTCTTTGAATATAAACACATTCATTATTTTTGAATTGCATCTCAAATTAAATGACATTTTTCTCCTTCTTTAAAGTTATCCCTAAGGTTACAAAAAGAAGGTATGCGGGGAATTTACAGGTAGACAAGTCCTATTCATGGGGGTTATTTGATGGGCCTTTTCAAGGCCTATATTTCATTTACAATATTGTTTTTCTCTCTTTTTCTCAGATGGACATTATTTTCATGTCAAAGCCAATTTAGGGAGAGGACTAATAATTTGGAGGAATTAACTGGTTGTCTACCTTTTACTGAAATTTGCAACTACTATAGGTATATTAAAATTGTAGATATTTGGACATGGATCTACAAAATCACTGTTAGTGTACCCTGTGAGAGTACTGTCTGGTGAATGAGTGTACCAAATTCCATATCCAAGTGTGCCTACAACATATCTCATAATTTGTTTTCCAACTTTCCAGTGAGAATCTTTGGGAGACTCCATAAATCTAGAAATAAAGCTGACAACATACATCAAATCAAGTGTATTTGCAGTTAAATACATTAAAATTCCTACCATTTTTCTAGAGTGTAGAATTTAATGTTGGTCCATCATCATTCTTTGTTAACTTGGTTCCTAGAGCAGTGGGGGTTTCTGTTGGTTTACATTTTTCCATTTTGAATATTTGTAAAATATCAATAGGATACTTATCCTGACAAATGAAAATACCTTGATCAGTTTGAGTAACTTCCAGATCAAGGAAGTACTTCATCAGACCTAGATCAGTCATCTCAAATTCCTTTTTCATGATTGTCCTGAATTCTTCAAGCATCAAATTACCATTGTAAACAATGTCATCAACATAAAGACATACAATCAACATTTTACATTGTTGATATGTTTTACATACAGAGTGGGCTCATTGTTGCTTCGGTTGAAACCATTGTTGATTAGATAGGAGTCAATCATACTGTACCAAGCTCGTGGAGCTTGTTTTAGACCATACAAGGCCTTTTCAGCTTAAGCACTTTGTGTTCATGACCTTTGATATTATATCTAGGTTGATGGTCTACATAGACTTCTTCTTGATCAAGAATACCATTGATAAAGTCATATTTCACAGAACTGATTTTGTGTTGCAATGGAAAGTATAGCTCTGATGGTATCCATCCTTGCTACAAGAGAAAAGGTTTCATCATAATATACACCATATGTTGTGCATATCCTTTGGCAACCAACCTTTCCTTGTGCTTTTCAATCTCTCCTTTTTCATTCAGTTTGGTCTTATAGACCCATTTGACTCCAATACTAGTTTTGTCTATAGGGATATCAACAAGATTTCAAATTTGATTCTTCTCAATAGCATCAATCTCTTCATTCATTTCTTCTACCCACCGTGCATCTTTTACTGCTTCATCAAAAGTTGCAGGATGACAGTAAAACAGAGCAGATTGAAGTCGCTCATCAATAACATGACTCTGCTCATATAACTCCCTCAAACTTTTAGTTTTCTAGTTCTAAGGTGGAATGTTTGTTGGTGTTTCTTATGGTTGATGTACTTCCAATCTTGGAAGTATGAGAGGTAGATATGACATATATGAACTTTCTTGTTATTGTATGCTTGAAGGATCACTCTAGCATTTGTCTTCAAGGAAATTCACATCTCTTCTCACCACAATATTTTTGGTGTCAGGATTATACAACTTGTAAGCCTTGGGTTGTTCACTATAACCAGTGAAAATGCATTGCTCACTCTTATTATCCAACTTTCTTCTAAGTTCATCATGTACTTGAGAAAATACAACAGAACCAAAAAATATTAGATGTTCAACACTAGTCTTAGTGCCACTCCATGCTTCTTCAAGAATCTTGTCCCGGACACTCATCGTGGGTGATCTGTTGAGAAAGTAGATTGAGCATGAAACAACTTCATCCCAATACTCATATTATAGCTTCTTGTGTGACAACATGCTATAGTCCATGTTCATGATGGTCCAATTCTTTCGTTCAACAACTCCATTCTGTTGTGGAGTGTATTTGGTGGTGAAATATCTATGGATACCATGCTACTTGCATAAATATGTAAACTCATGTGAATCATATTCACCTCCACCATTTGACCTGAGCACTTTAATGAAATTTCCATACTAATTCTCAGTTAGAGTCTTGAACTGTTCACAGGGGTTTTGGGTAAGTGAGTTGCGCAGCTGCGCAAGCTCACGCGACACCGCACAAGGCCAGATCAGCGCGATGGGTGGAAGAATAACCGCTTTTGAATATTTAATGTATTAATTGACCAACTTTTGTGGAAATAGGTCATTAGTGGTCAGAAGCTATTTAGAAGTGGAACTTTGATGTAAAGGCGCAAGCCTATATATAGAGCTAGCTTTACAATTGTAAGATAATCATGATTAGCGCGATATAAGTCCAAGTCAATATTTGAGAGTGATCAATCTATTGCGATCTGTCTATGGTATTGATGATTCTTCTATTTTGAACAATTTGTGCTCTATCTGTGTCAGATACTGAATTTTGGGATGTAATCAATCTCCTGCTATGAAGAAGAATTATCTATTTTGGATCTGTTGCATAGAATTAATATGACATGACCGTTGTTGCCTAAATGTTGTCTTCTGTTTTCCTGTTTTCTTGTTGCGATGTTAATGAGAAGTGTATTGAATCTGTTTATGATTTACTAATGTTGCTGCATTGAACTGATGATGTGATCTATCCCAATTCTATCACAATTTAGATGAATGATGATGAAGCTTATTAAAGTTGTTTTATAAATGATATTGTTGCGATAACATTGTTGTGATAAATGAATGATGTGATCTATTAGATCCGTAGTTGTGAAGATGAATTGTGATAATTGTCTTAGTTCTGTTGAGTGACTTGGAGTAATATGATAGTTATGTCATCGAAGGCGCAGATGCCATATCTTCCTTCGTACTGCCAGAAACTTGGTTCCGACAGCTCTCTCTTGAACATCTCAGGTGAGACTTCGTCCACTCTGCGGATGTTGGTGGGCAGGCTAAAACCTGTATGGGTCGTTGCTCAGGGAGATCACACTGGTTGGGCGTCGATAGAGTGAGAACCCCTGTCAGCGAGGCTTTGTTGGTGGGTTTTTACCAAGAAATGGTTCTGTTGCAAGGAACGAGTTGCGATTGAAAGGAAAATATGTTTTGGCATCCGACATGACCGGAGATCGAGGATTGGTTTGATCTAAAACTACGAGAGTTTGCTGAAATAGAAAAATAGAATCTGAAGCTGTCGATGGGAAATTGGTTGGATAGATATATTCACGACGGTCCTCACGAATGGTTCTTCTGTGAGTTTCCTATAATCTTGCATGAGTGTTTGGTGAAGTTTGCTTCTAAAACTTCCAAGGAGGAGAGCTGACATATTGGACTCTGGAGCTGATCCAGGAATTACAAGAAATAGATAGTAGGGCATCGCAGGCTGTTGAGGTGTCGCGGGCTGTTGAGGTGTGATTGGATAGTATCCTGGAGGGCTACATTACTGAGTTTGCAGTTGATACCAATAATTCATTTAGTGAAGCAGAAAGGGAGTTCGTCAGCAGACCACAAGGCATATTTTTGTTGTCTCTGTAGCTATCTATTAAACAACTTATCCGCGAAAAAGGTATTCTGAAGATGGACCAAGAGTAGTGGAACTATGGTGTGTAGAGGCTGTAGACATTGCAATGAAAGGGGGGATACACATGGAAAGGTAAGGGGTAGATGGGCATGAGTTTTGGTGAGATTGTGAAGGTCACCAAGGAAACAAGTGGTGGTACAAGAGAAGGAGCAAGGTTTCAAGAGAAGAGGTAGAGGATAGGAGAAGGTCCTGTTGTGATCGAAGTGCGATGCTATGAAGAACAACCACGGGACAAAGTGACCTTTTAGTGACGACAAGGACGACTAGGCCTAGGATACACCCAGAATAACAGCAAGCTCGAACCCCAGTAGTAACGTGTCCACACCTCCACACACTACTCCACCACCAGGAGGAAACGCACATTCTACGTCAACTTTCCCGACGTGTCAGCAGTAGTATAGCAGTAGAGTACCAGCCAGAGGAAGAAGGCCCAGAATGGCAGGAGAAGAAATGAAGCTGCCAATATTTCATGGAAATGGCATCGATGAACCAGAGCAATACTGGTTCTTGTGTGAGGCGATTTGGACCGCTCGACAAATTGTGGATGACGATGTCAAGAAAAGCCAACTGGAAACCACCTTTGGGGGTCGTACACTGGATTGGTACATGATATTCATGCTGGTTCCTCAAGGAGGTACAATGAAAACCTTAGATGAGTTCTGTGAGGGGTTATTTGAAGAATTCAAGAAGCTAAAGTCTGAGGCTTAGTACATTACCGAGTTGAAAGAAATCAAGCAGTTCCCCAATGAAACAATTTGTGACTTTGATTAATGGTTTAAGATGTTGAGGACTTGAGTTAGCTTCTAAATGAGTGATGTTCAACACAAGGAGTGGTTCATTGCCATGCTTGTCCCACATATCATACAACCGCTAATGCATCAAAAGATTGTGACGTAGAACGAGGCTCTGGAAATCACGATGAAATTAGAAGCATCACCGGTAGGAGAAACCGTGGTCGGGATAAACCAAATTCAATCACAATTGGCCAATTTGACACTCTAACCGCAAGATATCAAGAAGGCTAAGGAAGATCATGACAACCTTTGGTGCACCCGGTGTCATGTGGATGGACACACTAAGGATACATGTTCGATGTTTTGAACTTATTTTCTTTTAGGAGCCCCAAATCCATTGAGCTGCATTGGTGTACCGTGGTGCTGCATATTTCAGGTCTATGGGCATCGACATGAGAACCGTGACTACATGCAAAAGATGGTTACCAAGGCAGAGAGTTTGTATTGTACCTTTTGTCGATCAGTAGGACACAATGATAAAAACTGTTGAGCTTATGAATTGCTCCAGGAAAGGACATATGATTCATACTTTGTGAAAGTTGAGGACCCTCAAGCAATGCAAGTGCAAACACAGATGGCATAGCCAGTAGCATAGGTGCAGTATACACCGTCGCCCCAAATGCAATTTATCCCATCGCAACCGTAGCCGCAGTTCATAGCACAACCACAGTTTTCACCACAACTAGAGTATGATTAGGTACCACTCATTCAGCCTCAGCCACAATATGTTCAAGCTGCGCACTATGTCCAGCAGCAACCAAACCCCTTGCAGCAGTAGTTGGCCCAGTCTCAGTTTCAGCAAGGAGGAGTATGAGGAGGATTCCACGGAGGATTCAGGGGATGAGGAGGAGGCTTCAGTTGAGGAGGAGGACAAGATTGAGAATCAATCAAGTGTTATACCTGTGGAGTATTCAGGAAATACCAGAGGGAGTGTCCTCATGCGCAGTGTACATATTGTGCGGCCAGCGAGCATAATGTTGAAAATTTCCCTTAGATGATTTCAAAGTGGCATGATGGAAACATTCCTCAGTTGCAGAATGCACAGATTTAGAACTAGCCAATGTTCCAAGTGCAAAACCAACCGACGATGTAGAATCAAATCCCACCACAGACTTAGAATCAGCTGAAGAACCCACCACTGAATCAGAACCCACCATTGAATCAAGCCCAGAACCTGAATCAAGGATCGTCGGTTGCAACAATTTAACCTAAACCATGAACGAAGGATGTCGACGTTGGGGTTTTCACTCGCACTGGTGCGACAACTGGATAAGATGGATTACATCAGCAAGTTCGGTTCGCTGGAAAGAAAAAGGTAGCATTTGATATTGCAATGGAGAAAGATACCTTCTTCAAGTCCAAACATGCAATCGAGAGAAATCTGGGTAAGTTACCCATTATTGAATTGTCGTATGCTTTTGATCCATCTGTAGAGGCAAGACCATCGTGGCAGCATGGTACCTTGTAGCAGTTCTTTGAGAGTTGTCTGTCGTTGGGATAAGACATTAAAGGATTCTGTGGTGAACTCCTTGCAAAAGAGGAAGACAGGAAAGGAGATGAGGATGAACCTCCAAATCAGAGATTACGAGGTTGAATCGGTTATTCTGGATCTCGGATCAGATGTAAACATTTTGACCAGGAAAACGTGGTAGATGATGGGGAAGCTGAAATTGGGATGGTCACCAATGCAGCTGTGACTAGCAAATTAGGCAAAGGTTCAGCCCATTAGTTGCATCTCAAACCTGGTTGTCGATGTTGAAGGTATGAAAATGTATGCTGATTTTGATGTGATAGAAGTAGTTGAAGATGGAGGTTCCTATCTTGCACTGCTAGGGATTGGTTGGGATGATGATAGCATGGTGGTTATCAATTTCAAAAAATGGGTTATGACGTTTGAGAACTAGGATGTCAGAGTCATTGCTCCCATGGACCTCAAGAAGGACGTCGGTATATTAAACTTGTGAGGGATGAAGTCGGTAGAAGTTGGGATCACGCCTATAATATATCTGAAGACTATATCCACCCTACCATCAATGGTGAACTTGGATGGTGCAACGATAGTTCTACGTCCACTGATTCTGATGATGCATTGGAAAATTGGCAAGATAGGCTACATGAGGCGTCGTTTAGGAAATGCGGTTTGATCACACAGTCTCTCCATCGTGTAGCAACTAAGACTGTTGAGTTGTCAATTTATGAAGGGCTTCTAGAGTTATCATAATTCCTTTGAGAATTTGAAGAGAAAGTGTTTGAACCACAAAGGGTATTGGCCCTAGATGTAGCATTGAAGGCTACCCCAGCCCGATGGTGGGTGACACNCATGATTGGGGACAATGTTGGAGATTGATGATGGTGTGCTTTGGTGATTCAGAGGTCTATCATGCTGGGAGATATGATGGATGGAATGACCCCGCCAGTCACTTGATGGAATGTCAGGCCTTACGGGCATCGTGACCTAAAGATGAGTGGGTCCATGCTTTTGTTCATACTTTGGACGATATGCCGAGGTCCTGGTATGTAGCGGTAGAACTACGTAGAACTATAACCACTTGGGAGGAGTTTTCTGTTTGCTTTGTGCAGATTTTTAGTTTCTAGGATGCCAACCTAGAGGTACATAGTGCATTGCAAATCATTCGTGACTTAGTGCTAAAGGTCTCCTGTGTCGCATACCCAGTTGATCCACATGTGCACTGCTCGATTCAATCCATGATGACATGTTACAATCTATCTGGGGAACCTAAAGATGATGATGAGTTGTAGAATGTTAATATTTTGAAGTCAGAAGGAAGCCACGATGTTGCATTTGCAGACATACCGACAGATTTGATGAGTCAGCCACTGAAGATCAGGAAAGTCAACATTGGGTCAGAAGAGAACCCAAAATTTTCCAATATTGGGGACTATTGGGACGAGGAAACAATGGCCAAAATAACAGACATGCTAAATGAATTCCAGGATCTCTTTCCGACGTGGTTCTTAGAAATGAAGGGGATATTAGGGGACATGGGGGAGATGAACATCCAGTTGAAACCAGATGCAAAACTTGTGTGACAGAGGCCATATTGATTGAACCCACGATACAAGGACCGTGTGAAGGTTGATATTGACCCGATGCTGGATTCTGGGATCATTGAGCTTGTCGAAGAACCAGATTGGATAATCCCTATGGTGGTTCAGGATAAAAAGACTGGCGAAGTCTGCATTTGCGTCTACCTAAGAAAGTTGAATGATGCCTGCATGCATGATCCATTCCCGACCCCATTTACAGATGAGGTCCTTGGAGGAGTAGGCGATTAGTAGATGTATTCCTTCACATATGGAGTTTTGGGGTACCACCAGATCTGGATTGCAAAGGAGGATCACCATAAGACCATGTTTGTCACTTAATGGGGTTGTTTTCAATATACAGTCATGCCCTTTGGGATGAATAATGCGCCAGCAATATTTTCTTGGGTAGTTGTCACTGTGTTTAAGGAATTTACTTAAAAGTTCTTGCAAGTATATATGGATGATTGGACAGTCTATGGGCTAATTAGGGACCATCTTGACAATTTTTGATTGATGCTAGAGAGGTGTCAACATCATCATATTACATTAAATTGTAAGAAGTGCATTTTCTGTGCGCCGTTTGGAATGCTACTCAGACACATAGTATGTAAGGAAGGTTTTTTGGTTGATCCAGTGAATATCGCGCTAATTCTTAGTTTTCCACCATCAAGGAATGTGAATATTCTTCGGGCGACATTGGGGCACACGGGGTACTATCGCAAGTTCATAAAAGGATACACTGCGATTACTTCCCCTATAGAAAAGTTATTAAAGAAGGATGTTGCATTTGAGTGGAGTTAGGAATGTCAAGGAAGTTTTGACACACTGAAGGCCAAGATGGCCTCTGCACCCATACGGGTATTCCCTGATTAGAACAAGGAGTTCCATGTGCATGTCGATGCCTCTTTTGTTGCGTTGGGCATTGTGCTTGCGCAACCAGGTGAGGGCAAAATGGATCACCCGATCGCATATGCCAATAGGAAGTTGTCGTTTTCTGAACGAAATTACATAACGACTAAAAGAGAAGGCTTGGAGATGGTTTATGCCTTGCAAAAGTTCAGGCACTATTTTTTAGGCGATCATTTCAAGATGTTCACTAATCATTCCGCTTTGCAATATTTGGTCAATAGGCTTGTCTCTGGGGGGGAGATCTATCGGTGGCTGCTACTTTTTCAGGAATTTGAATTTGAAATAGTTGTGAAGCCATGATAGTTGAATGTTGGTCCTGATCACCTGTCTTGCATTGAGACCAGAGAAGAACCACCAATATTGATGACATATTTCCATATGCACAATTGTTCCGTGTCGATATCGTATATGATCATTATTCCCCAATCATTCATTTCTTAGCCATTGGTGTTTCCCTTGAGAACCTGTCAACCAGTCAGAAGAAGTAGTTGGTAGTAAAGGCTTCAGATTTCCAGCTAATTGCTGGGTAGTTATACAAGCTTGGTTTAGATGAAATCTTGCGACGGTGTATCCTACCACATGAGCAAATACCCATTCTAGAAGAAGCACACAGGAGGTCACTATGGAGGAAGGGATACTGCGTGGAAGGTGTTGCAGGTCGGGATATGGTGGCCTATGTTGCATAATGATGCCCCAAACTATGCGCGGAGTTGTGACATCTACCAACACGTCGGTAAACCATCGCGGTGGGATGAGATGTCGCTTGTGCCGCAGGTAACTCTACAACCTTTTGATAAATGGGCCGTGGATTTTATGGGTCCAATTAATCGACCAAGGAAGAGGACTAGTGCATGATACATCATTACCAAAACTGACTATATGACCAGGTGGGTAGAGGCCACACTATTTGTGGATTGTATCGCTGCGACATCAGTGAAGTTCATATTTGAGAATATTGTGACATGGTTTGGGTGTCCTAGGATATTGATGAGTGACCAGGGAAGTCACTTTATCAACCGCACTATGAGAGCGCTAACTGAGGAGTTGTAGGTGCAACATAAGAAAATCACACCATACCATCTGCAGGCGAATGGGAATGTTGAAGTGTTCACCAAAATTTTGCAAACAGCTTTGAGAAAGGTATGTAATGCTAATTGCGATGACTCCAGCAGTTCTATGGGCCTATCGCACCACTTGTAAATGGATGACAAGGTAGACATAGTTTAAGCTGGTATATGGGAAAGAGGCAGTCATGCCCATGGAATACATTGTTTCGAGTTTGTGCATCACTGCAGTGACCGGCATGGATGATGTAGAAGCATTAGAAGTGTGCATTACATAGTTGATCCAACTTGAAGAGGACCACTTTATTGCAGGCTTCCACCAACGCATTGCGAAGGATCGATAGAAGGCGTGGCATGATCATCACATTAAGAATAAACAGTTTACGGAAGGAGATTTGGTGCTGTTATACGACAACAAGTTCATGAAGCATCCAGGTAAGTTACAGATGCACTGGTTAGGCCCGTATCTTGTTCATTCCATTACTTCTGGAGGTGCGGTTCAGCTACAGCAATTAGATGGTGCGGTACTACCGATGCTTGTAAATGGGATTCACTTGAGGCCCTATAGGACGGAGTCATAGTTGCGCACCGCTTGAGGCGCTGTTAAAAAAAAAGAAAAACAAAATATTTTGTTAGATAGCAATAAGGCGAGCCTAGGGGAAGAGGCCGCACGAGGATAGGAGTTAGGAGCAACGGAAGGGAGACCACCTGCAACATCCATAGGGATGTGGGTTGGTCAAATCAGTAATAAATGCAGGTAGTTAAAATAGTTAGCCGGCGACACTTGTTGAAGCGACGCACATTAATGGTCGATCCGACCGTTAGTATGGTGGGATTGCTGGTGGATTTGGTGTCATTACTGCTATATTTGGTCATGATGGACATGGTGGATTTGGAAATGATTATTTTGAATTGGCAAGTGGCTATAAAAAGTGTGTGGGACACGGGAGGAAGGCATTGTTCAGAGCAGTTCAGTTGAGTGTTGAGTTGAGTACAGTTGAAGAGTCTTGAGTTCTAGTTGTAGAGTAGAGGTGCAGAGTCATCAGGTGCATAGTAAGTATTGGGGAGTGCGACATACTGAGAGACCTCAACACAATTGAGATTTCTAGTGAGCAGGAATCCCCTATTCGGCCCACGACCATTGAGGAAGAAGTCATGAGCATGTCGGTAGGCTCTTCGTCGATCCCTTAAGGAAAGCAGAAGGCTTAGAAGCCTAGTCGCATAGACCAAGCCATCGAGCTCGGGAGCTGTAGAGTTTGCGGCACCCAGGGGTGTCTTTTTCAATGATATCCTGGAATATGTCACTCCAATGTGTCCAGGAGCGAAGCTGAGGCATCCCATGAAGAGTCAGAAGTATCCACCCAAATTGTCGCCACTGCCGGAAGGGATGACTTTCTCGGTAGATATCATTCCTGCCTTGATTAAGCTGAAGTTTGAAGACCACGATTTTCTGTTACTCAAATATTTCCAGGATGAGCCCTATGATTCAGTTTTGACGGGGCCTGGTGCACCGATTAAGAGGATTCCTCAACCATGGGTGAGTGGGTTGAATAAATCTATATTGTTGGGGCTCATTAATATGCCTCACTTTGGGTGACTAGACGAAGCTTATGCATGCGTCAAACAACTCTTGGCATGCTTTCATGGTGGGATGCTCTGGTTGAATGAGCCTATTCTTGTCACGGTAGACTT
The DNA here is from genome assembly GCA_001517045.1 of Pseudotsuga menziesii. Lineage (NCBI taxonomy): Eukaryota > Viridiplantae > Streptophyta > Pinopsida > Pinales > Pinaceae > Pseudotsuga > Pseudotsuga menziesii. Next base: position 41,959 of record LPNX010930742.1, on the reverse strand, counting down.
AATTGCAAATATTACGGGCTTGTCAAAGGCCAGGGAAGATCCGACGTAGTATATCCGCGAGCGGGATGTTGACAAGAAGATTGCCAAGCGACTGAAGGAGAGATTTATCTTGCAGCATGATGGTCATGCCTATCGTATCAACAACATTAATGAATATGAGGTGCGTATCATGGCATGCATTTTGGTGAGCAATATTGTCCGTGGGAATCGACTGGTCCAATGCAACTTGGGCGTGGTCGCATGTGCACAAAAATGCACAGAGGGCATGCAAATGAACTGGTCCTTGTTTCTGCTCAACCATTTTCTCAATGATGCTCTCACTGCTCAGGCTGGGTGGCCATTTTCCTACAATTGGCTGTTAATTCTCATTGTGCTTGTCGCATGGATGGAACTAGAATATTATCAGCCGATGGCGGTCGATGTGGTGAAGGTGTGTTGAGGCGCATGCTATCAGAATTTGTGGTGGGTTGAGGAGCCCAGTCATCATACAGACTGTGTGATCCATTTTTGGGTCTATTGGGAAGCATCGTATGTAATGTCCCGGTTTTGACCCCGTTACATTAGAGGTATATGATGTATATATTGTAATGATCATGGTGTGGAGCTAAAGGCCAAGGCCCCGCCATTGATCGGTAATGCTATGTTTTGGATTTAATTGTCACCGATGGTATATCGGGGCATGCGGCATATATTATGTTGGCCATCATGTAAATATGCATCATAATTAATTAATGGACACAACCAGCTGCGGTCGCGGCAACTAAAACGAATGGGGCATGATTTCCTAAGGATAAGGGGGGGTGAAATATTTAACCTATGGACCAATGGGGAAAAGCCAAATGTCTATGAGAAAACCCATCAAACTGTCAACTACCTTTCTTGTCTTTTTCTCCAATCATTTATTTCTGCCAGAATGTGGTTGAGTTAGTTATTGCATGGAATGGGAAGAGTACGGGCAAAGAAATTCGAATTGGGCAGAGACCCATTTTTTGAAAATCGTGTTCTGACTTCCTTGGCAAGGAAAATGCCCAAAAACGTAGGCCATTCTGCTATGCGTTCACGTTTTTCAGTTTCCTCACGTTTTGGGAGCAGCTGGAGTTTTTCCTGTGTTTTTCCTTCCACATTTTTGGTTGCTGGCTTCATTTTTCCCATGGATGGGAGGTCGTTTTTGTAGTGCTGGGGACTGGGTTGTCTTCCTCACGTTTTGGGAGCTGCTGGTGCATTTTCCACTCACATTTTTGGAAGTTCCATGTGTTTTTATCATGGCTGTGAAGAGCCATTCACGTTTTTGACTGTCTCAGCGACTATTGGCCTCACGCACAGGCTATTTGGGACGTTTTTCCCTGCTGAGAGTTGTGTTCACTGATAAGCTTCAGGGCTGTGTGTTTTTCCCCATATTGTGAGCCATTTTTGCTGTTACGTTTGGGGCTGTGTAATTCGTTTTTCCCTGTTTAAGCTGTGAAAGCTGAATTGATTGCTTGAATGCAATTGTTGGTCTTTGGACTGTGTGAGGAGTAAGGGTGTTGGCTTGGTTGCTTGATAAACCTAGTGCTAGAAACCACACAGATAGAGCTAGAGGGCTGGCCTTCTTCTCCATCACCCCTGAATAGCACTGGAAGGGAATGCAGGGCCTGAGGGACTGTGTAGCAGAGAAGGGACTGATTCCTTGTGTTGGGTGTGGATGGGTGTCTTAGAGGTCAGGCTAGTTTCGGTGTAGGTGTTCTTGGCTCTGTTATGAGCTCACCAGCTTAGCAAATTTCCTTCATCAACTCCTGGATGGCCTGATAAACCCAACTTAGTTGGCTTGGCTGTGTTTTGGTTACCTTTGGCTATGTGTCAGCCTGCTAGTTCCCTTATTCCTTGGAGAATCATGCCCAGCTCGGGGGTGGCAGCGTTGCTGAGAGATTGATGAGCACGCTGGCCTATGGTTGGGTGGAACGTTGCAGCGACGTAGCTGGTTGCTGATCGAGTTCACCATAAGATAAGTGATCTTATGCATTTTACCTCTGCAATTCTATATTTACTGTTAATTAAAATGAAATGAACATGATAAATGCATGATGAATGAATGCTGGCTTAAATGTGTGATGTTTCCGCTGTGTATGATGATTAAATTGCATTTGTGAATGATGAATAATTCTGTGTGCATATTTTAGTTCAAATTTTGTTTAAGCATTCTGTTTTAGGCAATTTTTAAGCCTGCACATGTTCATGGGCGGTTAGCCCGGTTGTTTGAAGCATTGGTCGCGTCCTCTATGTCGGCCGGAGGCATTGGGGACGTGACATCATAAGCCGTAGCTATCAAAGTTCCCTGCTTATCCACTTACGCATCAGCTAAATATCAATGGCTCATTCAGTTCACTATCGGGCCTCATTACATTTATATCTAGGCGTGGGACCCCAACAAGCAGTGGCTACCTCCGGCCTACAAAGTCACTGATGAAGAATTGGATGCTCTAAATTAGGAGTGGTCGAATGAATGGCGCAACCCCGTGATCTAGGAGGAACTCTCTCAGGAGCCACCAGCTATTTCCCCTAGTGAGCCCGTCTAGAAGGATCTAAGTGTTCATGACTCCGACAATGAATTGGCGATTGAACCTGATGTTGAAGCACAATGCATGTAGGAGGAAACTTGAACAAAATGGTGCCCAGAATATGACCCAAGCAACAGTACCCGACTAGGGATGGAGGACCAATTGAAGCGGTTCATCAAAGCGGTCACTGAATCCTCTGAGGCTGCGACACAAGCGATACGAGAGTCCAACCAAGCAGGGTTTATTGTGGTAAGATATAAGTTGAATTCTATTTATGATGTTGTTTCTAGGAAGACACCTGAGAAAGATGTGATGCAAAAATTCTCGCCGATCAGCACCGAGTTGTGGGCTAGGAATGTTCAGGTTCCCCCAACTGTGATTGACATGGGCAGTGAAGAAGTGAACTTGTTATTGTGACCACTCTAGAGCATTGCCTTGGATCTTAACAAGTTACCCTCTCAAGCACTTGTGGAGCTGTAGCATGTTGCCTCCTAGGAATTGGCGGATAGGCAGAAGGAGCTTAGTGATGGGTATGTGCAGTCACAGAGTGCAGCCAAGAAGTTGCAGAAAGAAGATGAGGAGTTGCATCAAGTCAGGGTGCAGCTAGTGGAAGAGAAGGTATAGGAGATTGAGACATTGAAGGAAGCATAGGCTAAGCTGCAATGCAAGGATGCTGAGGAAATAATAGAGCTTAAGAAGGAGCAAGACCGCCTTATCATTGAGAAGGAGTAGCTGTGCGCAAGTTGTGGTGCGATCAAGCAAGCTGTTGATGAGGCCTGTCAACATATCTTTGAGAGCACGAGCGAGCTTACTGCAGTCGCTAAGGCCAAGTGACTTGGGGAAATTATTTTCCATCTCTAGGACACCAATCTCCTCCTCAATGCCCTGGTTAATCCAGCGACGCCACTGGAGCAGGTTGCCTAATGGAAGGCTACTATTGAGGAGATAGTGGCCCAATTTGAAACAATGGAGCAAGAAGCAAAGAAAATCACGGAGGTGACAATGCAGTTCTAGAAAAGAGTTGTGCAAGATGAACAACTCGACCAGTTGACCACGCATGTGCAAGAAGCTGAAAGATAGTTAACGACACTGAAGATGTCCTTATGAGCACTGTCGCTCATAGTGTAGATCACGCAATCTGAGGTGTTGAAGGACCTACAACAAAGAGCTACCTGTGCCCAAGAATGCCAAAAAAAGAATCGTGCCCAGTTGGATGAGTTTCAAGAAGTTGGTGGAAAGCTGGCTGTCAAAGCAGCCACAATGCTGCAGGCGGTGCAAGAAAGTCGGTAGATGGTCGATGGCAAGGCTGGGGAGGTGTACCCCATGAAGCCATATTTTCTCAACTGTCAAAGTGATACTGAAAGAGTCCATCTCCAAGTTTGAGAGATCTCGCAGTAGTTTGAATATTTCAAGGCCAAGACATCAGCATATACCCTATCAACCTGACGTGGATCGAGGACGAGCCACAAGACAATGTTGGGGGCCTGTTGGCAGGGGTTTTGGGCAAAGTGAGTTGCGCAGTGCCGCGGTAGCTGCACAACCTCATGCAACACCGCGCAAGGCCAGATCAGCATGATGGGCGAAAGAATAACCGCTTTTGAATATTTAATGTATTAATTGACCACGTTTTGTGGACATAGGTCATTAGTGGTTAGAATTTAGTTAGAAGTGGACCTTTGATGTAAAGGTGCAAGCCTATATATAGACATAGCTTTGCAATTGTATGGTAATCATGATAAGTATGGTACAAGTCCAAGTCAATATCTGAGAGTGATCAATATGTTGTGATCTGTCTATGGTCTTCATGAGTCTTTTGTTTTGAACAATCTACGATCTGTCTATGTCAGATACTGAATTTCTGGATGTAACCAGTCTCCTGCCGTGGAGAAGAATTACCTGTTTTGGATCTGTTACATAGAATTAATATGACATGACGGTTGTTTCCTAAACGTTGTCTTTTGTTTTCCTGTTTTCTCTGCTGAGATGTCAATGAGAAGTGTATTGAATTTGTTTATGATTTACTAATGTTGCTACATTGAACTGATGATGCAATCTATCCCAATTCTGTCGTAATTCTGATGAATGATGATGAAGCTTATTCAAGTTGTTTTATGAATGATACTGCTGCGATAAAACTGTTGCAATAAATGAATGATGTGATCTATTAGATCCATAGTTATGAATATGAATTGTGATAACTGTCTTAGTTCTGTCGAGTGACTTGGAGTAATATGATAGTTATGCTATCGAAGATGCGAATGCCATATCCTCCCTTCTTACTGCCGTAAACTTGGTTCTGAAAGCTCTCCCTTGAACATATCGGGTGAGACTTCATTCACTCTGTGGATGTTGCTGGGAAAGGTAAAACATGTCTGGGCCGGTGCTCAGGGAGACCGTGCTAGTTGGGCATCGACAGGGTGATAACCCTTGTTGGTGAGGCTTTATTGGTGGGTTTTTTCCAACATGAACTCTTTGAACCTAGAGAAGGTCTCTGATTTTTTCTTGAGGAAATAAACCCATATTTTCTTGCAAAAATCATCAATAAATGTAAACAAATAAAACCCAATTCCTATGGATTGGTTTTGCATGGTGTTGGAGGAGCTAGTCAGTTAAGCTGACTAGACTCATTAGTCGACTAATTGTAGATTAGGTGGACCTCATAGGTACCATCGGTTGGTTGAACTGACAGGTAGGTACTATAATGATTTTGTAAATGTATATATAGGGTGTTGATCCAGATAGATACTTGGTTTGGTTTATTGTATAAACCCACATGTGTATTGAGTAATATAATCTGTTATTCCATATACCATTTTTGTCTCTTGCATCTGTTATTTTTATATGATTATTTACGTGTATTACTAGTAACCTTGCAATCTAATTGATTACAACATTGATTCCATTGTCGGTGATACATATATGGATGAAATTACCATGACCAGATGATCTCAGAGCAGGAGATTAAGAACTGGTGGGAACGTAAGATTGTGAATTATTTGTAGAATTATGCTAGAAGAAACAGACTAACTATTGCGCAAGCTAAGGAGAAGTTATTCTCTGAAACACATGAGAAGTTTGTTAAGTTCGTACCTCAGTCCTTAAAGAATATACTAGATGAATCAACCAATAGAAACTAAATACCAAGAGTTACTCTAGAAATTGACAAGGGGAGGCCATACAAATTTGTCGTAGTGGGTTGAGAGAATCACCAACAATTTCTATGAGGAAAGAGTAGTTGAGGAAATATCTCCATAGATAGCATTAAAGAGATATTCTACAACGACCTAACCGAACAGTTCTTATTTTCATTTCCAACACTTTTGTTCAAATTTTTTATCGACAAGGTTGTGGGTCGTATTGTTGAACCTCATTCGTTAGTAATAGAACTGCCATCCAACACAACCTGGGAAGAAAAACAAAATAAGTGGGAAAAATTTGTCAAGGAAAGAGAGTGGGAGTACTTTCTAAGAAAATAAATAGTTCCAACCGGGTTTACTAAAGCGTTCGGGTCGGCTATGGGGGGGTAGTTGGTCATGTTTTGGAGTAGAGTAGAGGAATTCTAGTCGACTTGCAAAGACACAACTGCCAGCGATAAAAATTAGGGCCAAAAAGGAGATAATTCGAATAGTTACTCACAAAATCACTTCGGATATCCAAAAGATAGAATGAGAGAAGAGGAAACAGAGAATAGAAGAGATTAGAGAGAAGGCTTCTGTGCTCCAGAGGTGAATGATGACCAGAGTGACAAAACAAGAAGAGAATTTGCCAGAGTTGGGTCATGACCGACAGGAAGAAGGCGTTGAAGAAGAAGTGTCACCAATGGAAGAAAATTTGTGGATAGAGAAAGGTGAATCTCTCCAAGTTAATATACCCCAAAACATCACACCTCATTCTCCATCAAATTCTATCCATAGTGCCCGAGTGAAAGATATTGTTCAAGAAGATTTGAGACTACAAGTTGGCAAGTTAGGTGTATGGATTTGACTAGAGGAAGAAGGAAATGATGTTGACCATCTGGTAATTAAGAGACCAGGGGAAGGGAATTGGGTTACCTTTCAACCCTTTTCATCTAACCGAAGTATTCATCTACTCTACTCGGAACATGAAGGAGCACCCCCTCAGCCAATCATAGCTTCGGGTAACACAACAGATCAGTCAAATACATAAGAGAGGATACCCTTTTCGGAACAGTTTACCTGGGTATCAACATAAGGAGTCGACGAAAACCGACTTCTTGTCGAGAACGAATTGACAACTACAGATAAAACCTTCGATGGAAACGAGAGTTCTGTCGATAACAACTGTGAAAAAAATAGAGTCACAAGAAGTAACCCACCACCACCACCACCCGCTCCACCACCTGGAGGATACATTGATGCCGGAGATATAGCACATGTTTCTATACACATCCCCCTCTATGAGGGCGATGAAGATACCATACGACATTGGTTCGTCTGTTAGTCGACATGGGAAGTGAACGTTGTTACAAATGAATATCGATAGATGGAACAGTTATTCGGTGCCCCGCGGAAGCAAGAACTTACATGGTACATGACGTACATATAAAAGACGTCGAGTTCTACTAAGGAACAAATTAAAAAAAAATTCATGTCATTCTTCAAGACTCTAGATGCAAAGCATCTAGCATCAAGGGAACTAAAGACTACAGTCCAGAAACTGACAAAAATAGTTCGGGAGTGCGACAAATGATTTAAAGACCTACTCAGCCAGTTAGACTATAATATAGATGAACAATTGTTAATCCAATAGTTTATTGCAGGACTTCTACAAAAGATCTGAATGCATATCAGGTTGGACAACTTTAATACCTAGGAAGATGAATTAATGAAGGCATTGCAAGTAGAAATGGATGAGGACTATCTGGTGAACCCTGTTGATAGCCATATTGAAGAACAACTGGAGATAATGCAAAATTAGATACGGTATTTAAACATCAAGGACCGTGAAGTCTGGTGTACGAAATGCTCAACAATCAGGAACACAAAACATAATTGCTGACAATAATATCGTTGACAAGATATGTGATCCGTTCAATCGAAATTCTTTTGTGATATTTTCCAGGAGCATGTTCTACACATGAAAAAAGATTGTTCGTACAATATGAACAATGAAAAATATTGTTGGTGCACAATATGCGATTCAAAAGCTATGCAATAGCTAATTGCCACCTAAATTTGAATAACTGAAAGAATTACCATGCGATTTACCAGACAAAAGTTTTTGCGTAGAATAATAACGATAATAATCCAAGGAACAAAAACGACCATAATGAACAAAACAATCAAAGATATGACAGCCGAAGGTAAGAGCACCGATATGGTAAAAATCATCGTGGAGGATATTCAGGTAGAGGTTGATTCTTTGGGAACCGAGAAAATAGACCACGACGACCGACCTAGTGTTATACATGCTTACATGAAGGGCATCGACATGCAGAGTGTCCATACAAGGATCGAACTAGACTTAATTTTTGTACCAATTATGGTATTGGCGATCATTCTTTAGAGGATTTCCCCACCATGCTCAAAAAAATAAATAAAAAGAAAAACGTTAATGTCTTGTCAAGTGTCCAAAAATGTGATGTTATTCGCACTAAGAACTTGAAAATTGTTACTAGACAAGGTACTAAAATCGGCAATGACAATCCCAAAATAAGAAAAATAAAGAATAAAGATGATTATCCTAATCCTGTCATACAAAATCAATTATATAACAATGCGTTGAACATATTTTAAGAATTAGCTACACACGAATCAGATGATGATAATCGACAAAAGCTGTTTCAAGAATTAATTAATCTAATACACAATGATAATTCCATTGCATAATTTATTGACTTATTGTACAATCTCAAGAAAAAATATGGCATCGACAAACGAGCTAAAAGCATATGCAGCTTAATTAAACAAGATAAAAGTGACGTTGACCCTCTTCTCGACCTAGAAATCGAAGGTTACCATGTCTGACAAGTCGTTCTCGACTGGGCATCACAGGTAAACATCATGACCAGAGACACATGGGAACATATAGGTAAACCTTGACTAAACAAATCAGGCATATATTTGAATCTAGTTGATCAAGGACTAATTGAACCCATTGGTGTCTGGAGGAATGTCGACACAATTATAAAAGGTATTACTACAAAAGCCGACTTCAAAATTATTAACCCTAAGGAAGGATCCAGTTCCTTCCCAGCACTAGTATGCCGACCATGGGGTCAAAATATGAAATTATCCATTTCACTAGATAAATAAAGAATAAAACTTAAGGGAAATGGACAAAAAGTAATTGTTCCTATTCATCCATCACAAGGTGAACCATGGATAGAGCCTATAAACAAAGAAGTTGATGTATGACAACTATACAAAATACAACATAATGAGGATTACACTGAACAAAATATATATGGAGAACTTCATTTACAAAACCCATACTCTATTGGTTATGACTCAGATGTGGAATTATATGACTGGGAAATGGAAAAATATGAAATACAAGCAAGGGAATGTTGGACCACTCAAGCCATTTCAAAAAAATGAACACGTCAAAGTTTTTATGTGTCTATAATACCAAAAATATGTGAAAGAAAAGTTAGGGAACATCCATCCATGGCACCAACAAAAATAGAAAACAGACTGTCACTTAGGTATAAAGAGAGAGAATCGCCAGTCCTTCATGTTGAACAAGTGTCCAAAAATATAGGTGAACATGACCAAATTCAAAGTCTAGTCGAAACATTTACGGGACAAGCTGCTCGGTGGTGGGATACTCACCAGTCAAGACTACAAACATTGTTGACAGCTTCAACATACTTTGTTGAAATATTTGGAGGGAATAAGTTAACAAACCAAGCACACATACCAGTCTTTACACAAGTTCAGTATCCTAAAAAACATATCAGTACATGTGAAATAGAATGGAAAAGACTTGTATATAAGATGAACGACTATGGGTGCACATATTCCCATCAACACTAGATGAACTACGAAACAAGTGATAAAAAATGGATGAAGCATGAGGTGAAACATTCTTATGGAATGAAATTAAAGAAAATTTCATCAAGGACTTCAAGTTTATACCTCAATATGACCAACTAGTCGAAGCTACAAAGCAAATAAAAACATTTCTAAAACCGTCTATTATTAACAGTTTGATAGGAACTCACAACCGATCAAACGGTTCATGTCATCATATTCAGTCAACCAATGTACCATAGTCGACAAGACTTCGACTAGAAACTGAACATATAAGTGGGAAAAGTTTTCAATGGAAGTTTGACCATCCGAAAATGATGAAACCAATCAGAAAAATACTAAAAGTCAAATCAGTAGAAAAAGAAGAACCTAAACGGATGACAGCAGAAGACTTCACAACAACATTTTCACAATTCAAAGAAGGAAGTCGAAAAATTAATGAAAACAAGGCTCCGTAATGGATGGACGCAAAAATTAAAAGAAAAGAAGTCGACATCTCTAACGATGATAGGCCTAAACTTGCAAAATCGGATATTACTAGAATGAGGAGTAGACAACAGAAATAGTCAACTTGCTAAAAGAATTTCAAGACGTCTTCGATCGGGATTATAAGGATATTAAAGGATTCATTCAAGAAATGTGAGAAATGAATATCGACATAAAACACGATGCAAGACCAATAAATAAATGGCCATACAAACTTGCTCATAAATATAAATAGATAGTGAAGAAAGAAATTGACATTATGTTAGCAACCATAATTATCTACCCTATATACAAGTCGGAGTGGGAAAGCCCAATGGTTGTACAACGAAAGAAGCATGACCCAAAAAGATTTAGAATCTGTGTAGATTTCCACGAACTCAACAAAGTCACTATGACAGAACCATTTCTGACTCCTTTTGTAGATGAAATTCTCAATAAATTTGCGGGGCATGAATGTTACTCGTTTACAGATGGTTTCTCAGGTTATAATCAAGTACCGATTTCCAAGGAAGAGCAAAAGAAAACAATGTTCGTGTGTGAATTTGGCTCATTTTCTTACAATTCATGCCATTTGGTTTGAAAAATGCACCCGCTGTATATTCAAGAATAGTGGTTAAATCATTGCAGGAATATATCTACAAAACAATGGATGTGTATTTCGACAACTGGACAACTTACTCCATGTTAAAAGATCACTGCAAATGGCTAAGATTAATGTTAGAAAGATGCCGAAAAATTCATCTATCACTTATTATAAAGAAATGTATTTTTGTAACCCCTATAGGAATTCTACTAGGGCACATTGTATGCAAACAGGGTATCAAGGTGTGGCTTTGCAAAAATCAAAATCATTCTCGATTTGAAACCACCACTTAACCCGAAACAAGTCATAATTTTATTGGGGCATATAGGATACTAAAAGAAATTTATTCGTCATTATTCAGAAATGACATATCCTTTAGAAGAGTTACTAAAAGAAAATCAGGAATATGAATGGACTAAAGAATGTGATGCATCATTCGACATTTTAAAGAAAAAACTAGTCGAAGCACCTATTCTTCGATTTCTAAATTGGTCTGTAAAATTCCACATGCATATCGACACATCCGGCATAGGAATCGGTGCAATATTGACGCAACTAGGAGACAAAGGAATGGATTATCTGATTGTATATAGTAGCAGAAAATTAAATAAAGTTGAACGTAATTACTTGATGACAGAAAAGGAAGCACTAGGAATGGTCTTTGCACTGCAAAAATATAAACACTACTTGTTAGCTAACCCCTTTATATTTTACACTGATCACCAAGTATTAAAATACTTATTTAATAAACCTATACATCATGGTAGAATCTATCATTGGTTATTATTATTGTTACGGAGAGAAATTCCTATGGCTTGGAGTACCACGACAGACAACTTGAATCCAGAATTCAATCCTTTCCTATATGCAAGAGAAACCAAATATCTAACACTAAAGGATCTCGATTCGTACCTTATTCTGGATGGTTGATTTAGATCCCCATTGAGCTTTTCAACTCCATCTTGAATTGGTAAATTTCTTCCTCAACATTCAATAAACAAGACAAGCATGCTATATATAATTGTGTTAGACCTACTCTAGCATATATAATCAATAACATATAAGCATTTGAAATCATCCATGGATCAAATATTCATTCAAATACACATTATTGGACAGAAAAAGATATTTCTATTAATATAAAACAAAGATTACAATAGAGACGACCTCTGTCGGCACGTTTACGAATCGGAGAAACTGAGTCCCCCACTTGGGCCTCCACCACTTCAATCCTCCATCTCTCGATAGCAAGCTCACAAGAAAAAGGAAAGCTTGGGAAGAACACAAAAATTCTCCAAGGGACAAAGGGATGTGGAATCAAGTATAAGCTCCGGCAACAATGGACTATAGTTTTGGGAAGGCCATAAAAGTGTGATCCACCATGTGTGGTAAAATCAGCTGTAACAGATGCCCCCTAATGTGTGAGGTCAGAGGTGTCATATGATGGCCAAAATACATTATAAGTCCATCCCAGAAATGGAGTGATGAAGAACCCAATGGAATAATTAGCCATCCAATCAGTACAATATAATGATAAAGCTATGCATATAAGTGCAAATAGATACAACAGTCCCTGATACATAAGAGTACAATGGCCATGAATAGGCATGATACAAAATATGACATGTGTGGTCATCACCATGTACAATATAAATAGCTTAGAATCTATATGATGAATATATACAACGGATCATGATCTCCATGAAGGATGAATAAATATAATGGATCAAGATCTCCATAATGGCTAGAAATGTCTGACATATATTGGAATCAAGTCACGAGAGATGAAATCTCATGAACACTGGCACGATCAAGGAGGTAGCATATAAGAGATGCCACCAATCTGGAAGGTCTTCTACACAAATTGATACAAGTACATGTCCTACTATGTGAATAGAGGTGTTGAGGTCGAACATAGTAGTCCATCATCTGATTACTGGTCATTGATGTATACCGTTAACAGACATGAGATCACCCACCGATAATGAAAATGGGAATCAAGGTACTAGAGTGCAAACTAACAAGTGTGAATAAATGTGTTGAGGTCGAACACTTGAGAGAATCCATCGGTTAGGGGACATTGATGTATTCTGAAAACACTGTCGATGGAAAGAGAACCTGCCACTGATGACTGCAGGTCTCAAGGAACTCAAACATGACTCTAGATTCCCATCCCAGAAAAAATGATCTGAAGTCGATGGGATGAAATTAGCTAGAAGGAGGGCATTAAGGCATCCCCCATCATCCAACACGAGGTACTCAGCAAAGCTGTATAATGTGGAAGGACTCGATCATAAGGTGCATGAACCAGTAACTGTACCGGGAATGGCCGACATGCAAATTCAAGATAATTGAGGAATGGTCGACTCAGGTTTCAACTTCCTTCGGAAAAGAGCATAAAGGAAAATGGTGACTGAATGTAGGCAACATAGACTCGATATACAAAACTGGGACATCTCTGCAACACAGGAGGCGTTGATAGAGGCTCCATAGGGACTGGAAGCTTAACCAGTTGGTGGAGATAAAATCAGAGAAATGAGTGCAGCTCCTAAAGTCAAACTATTAACCCAACCAACGGATGTGATATACAGTGTTCTGTTCGAAGGCGACATGACTTGAATGCTACCAAAGATAACATATTTTCTTGTCCAGCTTTTTGGTTTTTTTATTTTTTTTGGACTTTTTCAAATATTTGAAAAGATTGAAAAAGAATAAAATCTCTTTAAAGTTACAGACTAGGAGGAGACGAGTGTCAAATAGGAAAACGAACTAGTTCCAAGCAGCAGAACATACCTATGCTCAATGCAAGGATACATGTGTAGGATAGCGACACTCGGGGGAAATTCCCCTCCCTGTAAAAATAGGGAATCAAGCTACAAAGGATATATAAAATGTCTTTGCATGGCTAGACATGAGACAAGCTCGGGATGTATGGCTGATACTCAAAGTCAGGGAAGTCGGAATCAGGCTCAATGAGGCAGGAAAAGCTCATGATAATGAAATTACAACTTGACATAAGGGAGTTCTGGGGAAACAGGCCAGCAAAAAGATCAAGAGGAGTATGAAGCTCTTGCTCAAGGACATGGCAGGACTAAAAGGGACTCCCAGACCTAAGAGAGGACTCACAGCATGGGTACCAAATGAAAAAGGGAGCTAACTAGGACACCCATGTATAGGCAAGCTCTACCATTCACATAATATCACTTCTGATAGCAACATGAAGGTTTCGTGATACCATGGAATGGGTTCGTACCTAAGGTCAATATGGAATAGTCATAAGGCAATGCATAAATGAAAGCGGATGTGATATCCTAACCTATATTCCAGTTCAGACATAATACCTGTGATAGGAACGAACGGGTCGAAACCTCGGAGAGAGTGTACAAAAATTGGACCCTACATGACAACCATATTATTCCAAAACAACCCAAAAATAGTCAATAAAGAATCCAAAATATAGGATATAGGGAGGAATGATCATGACAAATGCACCCAAAGGAAACAGTGTGGTGAACGATGGGACATAAAAAAGGAAAGTAAGGAGTAGACCCAACGTTCACACATCCACTACCACCCCCATGAGGGTGACCACTGGTGTAAAGACCGAGCGAAGGGAATAAAAATACTCCACAAATGGAGTAGAGGATGGAATATGACCATTCCCAAAACTATGAGCACGATAAGGGGTTGTGATGCCCCCAAGTCCGACACCAGGGTCCGTACTAGGACCAAGGACGAGTGATAGGATACCAGGCATGCTGAAAATAAAAGGACTCACACTCAAGAGAGCATAAATATACTCAAGTAACCACGATCCCAAAGGCCAACTAGCACACAAAGAGCACACTCCTAAGAAAATATATAGCCAAAATACAAGCAAACCAAGGGGAGGATATGTGAGCTCCCAAATGCAGCAGGTATGTCTCACCTAGGAGAGGCTCGAGACTCCTATACACTACAAGTGGAGGTACGTAACCAATTATAGTGGCCCTCATCTTCAACGCATATAGCGACTATGCTATCCGACCCCTACCTGGTCGTGACACCTACAGAATAACCTCTGCAAGTACCCTCTGTGATACCTAGGAAATGCAACTAAGGTCACCTCAATATAATCAATGCTCAGGTGGAAAGTCGCAGGCAATATTGACCATATGGGCAGGGTAGCAAATCCCAAAACTCTTGAAAGATCCCCCAGATACGAATACAATCCTGGAAATATCTTCGGTGCTACTCAGTTACAACCAGGGGTCATCCCAATCATAACCGCTCACACTACCTCGTGCTTAAATCCCTTGTAAGAGGAGGATCCCGAGAAACACTAATTATACCAATGAATTTCACACTCTCACCTGGACATACACATACATGTTTTGTTTATTGGTCTTGGATAATTAACTCACAATGAACTATTCCAAGACTCTAAAACCTAATCTTGTTGGTGCACCCTATAAAAGAAAAGAGTGTAATTCATTTTATTATGTGTTGATTTTAATTGGTTGTGATTACTCAAAGAGAAATGGTTGTGCAACTAATGAAGTTATGACTCAGCAGTGAAGTAAATATGCACACCATAAAAAACAATGCTAAGTGCAATCTTTGTCAAATGAAAAATAGGATATACCACTACATGAGATGCATAAATATATATTCCTTTCTAAATGCCAATGCAATCCTTCCTATATGAAAGCCTAAATAAAACTCTCATCCAAGCAATCCAATGCAAGTACCTCCTCAAATCCATATGCAAAAAATGCAACTACCTTGTATTTTTCAATATAAAAGAATGAAAAATGCAATAAAAGTCATCTCCAACTCTCAGTCTCTGCAGCAAGTATAAAACACAATCCTAGCAAGACACCAAGACAAAAAAGAGTAATGCAATAATGGAAAAACAAAAAGTATAAATGACTAAAACCACTTTCAAAGAAAAATAAATGAAAAATCAGTCTCTGGTCACAAAAGAAGCATCCAATAGACAACATCAGACCCAAGGAAGACCCAACCGTACTCACAACCCACCCAAGAACTTCCCACAATCATAAAAGTCACCAAAAGGGAGGATGTACGCGATTGTTTAAAGAATAGTTGTGTATATACGTGAAATTTGGCCAAAAAGATGCATGTATACGCATATTTTAGCCAAAAACCTACATGTATACGTGACTTTTGGCCAAAAATCCATGTATGTACGTGACTTTTAGCCAAAAATCTACGTATACAGAGAAGGCAGTGGTAAAAATCAAGCCAAGGGTCAAACCAATAAAGGGGAGTGTCAATGGATGAACATACTATAAAATGCAACACAGAAAAAAGGAGAAACAAATAGCAAGTCAAGAATATCAAGTACATTGTGCCTCCAAACCCCAAAGAAAAACAAAGAACGTCCCCAGTGGAGTCACCAATTTTGTTACAGAGAGAAATTCCTATGGCTTGGGGTACCACAACAGACAGCTTGACTCCAGAAATCAATACTTTCCTATATGCAAGAGAAACCAAATATTTAACTCTAAAGGATCTCGACTCGTACCTTATTCTGGACAGTTGATGTAGATCCCCATTGAGCTTTCCAACTCCAGCTTGAATTGGTAAATTGCTTCCTCAACATTCAATAAACAAGACAAGCATGCTGTATATAATTGTGTTAGACCTACTCTAGCATATATAATCAATAACATATAAGCATTTGAAATCATCCATGGATCAAATATTCATTCAAATACACATTATTGGACATGAAAAGATATTTCTATTAATATAAAACAAAGATTACAATAGAGACAACCTCTGTCGGCATGTCTACGAATCGGAGAAACTGACTCCCCCACTTGGGCCTCCACCACTTCAATCCTCCATCTCTCGATAACAAGTTCACAAGCAAAAGGAAAGCTTGGGAAGAACACAAAAGTGCTCCAAGGGACAAAGGGATGCAGATTCAAGTATAAGCTCTGGCAACAATGGACTATAGTTTTCTTGCTCTTCAATTCCTCATGCCTTCAATGTATCCAAAGAGTTCCTCATATAGCTCTTTAATGGGGTAATGAAAGGTCAAATCCGAGTGATCTCAAGGCATATGGAAGGCCAGGAGACAAGTGAGTTGGATCCACATCAAGGAAAACTCCAAAAGAATTTGGCCTTTTGCACACATCCTGATGTACACGGGTTTAAGGGCCAAATCCACGTATATACACAAGAAAGGGATTAAAAGTCGCATATGGCAATTTTTGCATGTTTTTAGGGATGATATTGGAAACATCAAAGGTACAAAAATGGTCCATGGGGTCTAAGGAGTCTATAGAGAGACAGGGAAGGACATAAAAGTGTGATCCACCATGTGTGGTAAAATCATCTGTAACAATTATTTCAAGAATTTGAGTTTGAATTCATAGTTCGACCAAGGAAAGAAAATGTCGGATCCAACCACTTGTCGAGAATCGACACGGGGGAAGAATCAAATGGAGTCAAAGATTACCTACCAGATGCACATCTGTTTAGAATATAATTTGTGTTAAGATTCCATATGCTAAGTTAGATTATCAGCATTCAATTCAATTTCAGAACAAAAGCATATAGATAGGATCACTAAAAGAAATAGTATCACAAGATCAACACAGATTTACCCTAGGAAAACCCTAATGGGAAAAACCTAGCAAGAAAAGCTTCCTCAATATAGATGATCAAAGAGATAAAAGACAAGACTTCAAATTGGTCCTTCTCCTCCTTGCAGATACATCTCTCTCTCTCTCATGCGCTACACAAGTGAGTGATTGTGTGTTGAAATGAGGAGCGCCTCACTTCTATTTATATTCTTCCGTTCACTTGACATTTCACTCCAACAAGTCGGCCCCACTAAAATTGAATGGGCCGACTTCTCTAGGATGAATAAAAAAGCTTAATATTATATTAATGAGGGTGCTAATGACCTGACTTACAACGGAGGTTTACCTCATGAATCTTAGTGATTCTTTCGATAGGAACATCGGGGTGTGATGAAATACAAATGATTCTCTCGATAGGAACATCGAGGTACAATAAGTAAATACACTTTGAATTTACAATAGTTCAAGACTCCCCCTTAACGAGAAGGGTATTCTACAACAACAACAACAACAACAGTAGGAGAGGGATTATCTTCAATATCATCAGGGTGATACATCTATAAATCATTGTAATTTTTTCATCATCTTCATCATTTAGTCTTCATCTTCAATTTCAGCAGCAACAACACTTGGATCATTCAGTTGACAACATCATCATCAGTATTTATTCAATCAGCAACATAAATTTCAACAATACTTTGACCTTTCGATCAACAACATCATCATCATCAACACTTTGAGAAACATAATCATCATCAACACTTTGATAAACATCATCATCATACTCTGATCTTTCGATCAACATCATCATCATCGTCAGCAATAACCTGCAATTCACAATACGAAGATGAAAGTCTATGGATCACCTTAGGACTTAAGTCCAGGGATGATACAATCCAACCACGTTCTCGAGGAATGAAGTCACCAGATACTATTATGAGATAGTCACTCCCTATCACTTTAGGACTTAAGTCCAAGGCTGATGCAATCCTACCACATTCTTGACGACCAAAGTCATCGGATACAATTACAGTATAATCACTCCCTATCACTTTAGGACTTGAGTCCAAGGATGATGCAATCCTACCACATTCTCGATGACTGAAGTCACCAAATACGATTATGGGATAATCACACCCTATCACTTTGGGAATTAATTCCAAGGATGATGCAATCCTACCACATTATCAACAATCGAAGTCATCGGATAACATTACAAGATAATCACTCCCTATCACTTTAGGACTTACGTCCAAGGATGATGCAATCCTACCACATTATCAAAAACCAAAGTCTTCGGATCACTTTAGGAAAAGTATCCAGGGATGATACAATATTGCTTCTTTCTCGGAGACCTAGGTCTATGGATCACTTTAGGACAAATGTCCAGGGATGATACAATCCCACTATTACATCACTGCTCCCCCTTTCGAGGAAGGTCCTTTCGAACAACACCAATCTTGTCTCAAAAGTATTCTAACTTTACTCGAGACAGAGGCTTTATCAACACATCATTAACTTGTTCATCGGTACTCACATATTGGAGCTTTATGGTTCCCTTATGTATCATATCTTGAATGTAGAAATACCATATTTCTATGTGCTTCCATCTATCATGGAACACTGGGTTCTTCGTCATCTTTATACAACTTTGGTTATCACATAGAATCACCATGGTATCCAAATCCAGGTTAAATAAACCTGACCTCAGCTTTCAAATCCATATGGATTCACACCTAGCAGAGGAAGCTTCTATATATATTCTACTTCAGCTGTGCTAAGAGCAATACTAGACTGTTTCCTGCTAAAAAATGAAATCATAGCAGACCCCAGACAATAACATCCACCTGATGTACTTCTTCTGTTTGAGACACTTCCAGCCCAATTTGCACTTGTATAGCCATACAATCTATAGTCATGGTTTCCATCATAGTATAGTCCAAAGTCTATAGTTCCTTTCAGATATCTCATCACATGTTTTGTAGCTATCAGGTGAACACGTCTAGGTTGAACTAGATACTGACTCAAGGTGTTCACAACAAAACACATGTCTGGTTTGGTATTTTTTAGATACATCAACGACCCAATAATATGTCTGTATTGAGTCACATCCACTAACTCTGATGATTCATCAGCCAACAACTTTAGGTTGGAATCCATGGGTGTGGTCATGGATTTACATTCCAACATATCAAATCTTTTCAAAATTCCTACAATATACTTTCCTTGATTGAGAAAGATTCCTTCTGAAATTTTCCACACTTCCAGACCTAGGAAATAATGCATTAAACCAAGGTCTTTCATCTCAAATTCTTCGGCGAGCTTCTTCTTACATTCTACAATCTGTTTCTCATTCCTTGTCAAAAATAGATCATCCACATATAGTAATAGTATGGCAGGTTCATCATCTATAACCTTGAAGTAAAGGTTGGGATAGGCTTTACTCTTGGTAAAGTCCAAGCTTGTTAGGAAACTATCTATCCTTCCATACCAAGCTCTAGGATCTTGCTTTAGACCCTACAAGGCCTTCTTCAACATGCATACGTGAGTTTGTCTGTCTTTAACTTCAAACCCTTGTGGTTGTTCTATGTATACTTCTCCCTCAATCACACCATTTAGGAAGGCTGTCTTCACATCCATCTGGTGTAAGTCCCACTTCATCATGGATGCAAGTGCCATGATGGCTCTAATCGAAGTATACTATGCTACTGGTGCAAATGTTTCTTCATAATCAATTCCCTCTTTCTGAGAGAAACCTATAGCCACAAATATTGCCTTGTATTTCTCTATACTTCCATCAGTTGCATGTTTTATCTTGTAAATCCACTTGGAAGATACCACACTCTTGCCTTTTGGTTTGGGAACTATATCCCACACATCATTCTTCATTATTGACTGGTATTCTTCCATCATTGCTTCTACCCATTATTTCTTTTGTACTGCTTCTTCATAGTTTATAGGTTCTTGATCTACAAGATCACACATCAAAGCTACATAGCTAGAAAATGACTTGGGATTCTTGCTTATCCTGGTGGAGCCTTCAGGAGCTCCATATCTTTATGCTTCTTGTATAATTTATTTTTCCCAAGCAGGCTTTCTCTTTCGTGATATCTCCATCGTGGGAGGTTCTTGTGGTTCTATCATATCATGATCTTCGGGTGTTTCATTGTTAGGGAGAAATGTAGCCTCTACATTTCTGGGAGGTGCATCTTCCTCATATACTTCTTCATGTTGACATTTTCTGGATCCCTTGAGAGATTATTCTTCATCAAATGTTACGTCTCTACTGATTTCCATGTGATGGAATCCAGGAATGTAAATTCTGAATGCCTTGGATACTTCACAGTATCCAACAAATATTCCCTTCTTTCTGGAAGGGTCCAACTTGGTTCTTTTCTCTTTCAGTATGTGAACATATACTGGATAACCGAATATCTTGAGGTGACTTGCCTCAGGCTTATTTCCCGTGAACATCTCTTCTAGAGTCTTGAATGCAAGGGCACTATGAGATATTCTATTATTTACATAGAC
Organism: Pseudotsuga menziesii; assembly: GCA_001517045.1. Lineage (NCBI taxonomy): Eukaryota > Viridiplantae > Streptophyta > Pinopsida > Pinales > Pinaceae > Pseudotsuga > Pseudotsuga menziesii. The sequence continues at coordinate 21,231 of LPNX010930742.1, read as the reverse complement.
AACAGTTCTTGCTGCTTCTGCCCATATATACATTGGAAGATCTTGAGCATATATCACTATCTTCACTACCTCCATGATGGTTCTGTTCTTTCTTTCCACAACACCATTTTGTTGAGGATTGTAGGGAGTAGTTAGTTCCCTCTTGATTCCATCATCTTTGCAAAAGGCTTCAAATTATTTTGAATTATATTCTCTGCCATTGTCTGATCGAAGTTTCTTGATTCTTTTGTCTGAAATATTCTCTATCAAGGCTTTGAATTCCTTGAATTTTTCAAACACCTCATTCTTTGCTTTCAAGAAGTAACATAGTAATGTCTTTCTTGAATAGTCATCAATGAATGTAACATAGTATTCAAAACCACTCAAAGATGTGGAGGACATTGGACCACACACATATGAATGAATCAATTCCAATGTACCTTTAGTTTTTGTTTCACTCTTCGGAAATGGATTCTTGATATTATTCCCTTTCACACATCCTTTGCAAATTCCTTCATGGTTGATCTTCAAGTCTGGTAACCCCATCACTACTTTGTTCACATGAGGTAATTATTTGTAATTGATGTGGGAAAGAATTCTATACCATAGTTCACTAGGGTTAGTGGTCTCATGAACAAGGGTTGTATCCTGATGTCCCTTGAGTTTATACAGGCCTCCTTCTTCTTCACCGATGACAACTGCATCTTCAATTATCTTTCCTTTAGGCCACATGAGTACTTGGCCATCTATGAATGCAACTCTATATCCTTTCTTATCTAAATCTGAGATAGAAAATAAATTCTTCTTTAGACCTGGTACATATAAAAATTCCTTCATCTTCATGGGATTTCCTGAAGCAAGCTTGTAGCTTGATTCACCAATTCCTTTTATTAGATATTGATAGTCTTCTCCTAGAGATACTTTCTGAGGAGAGTTCTTTTCTTCAATTCTTGACAGAATTTTATTTTGTCCCGTCATGTGCTTTGAAGCACCACTATCAATAAGATGTGTGTCTTCTCCAGGTGATATAGACCCAGAGAGTAAAGAGAATAGTACATACTTTTCTGCATCTTCTTCCCTTGCTTGCTTTCTTTGAGGTCCTTCTTTTTCTTCTTCTTCATCCTCATATTCAGTTAGATGTGCATGATTTATTTTGTAATTGTTCCTCTTCTTGTATTCTTCTCTCTTCAAAGGACAATTTCTGGCAATGTGTCCTGCCTTATCACAATGGAAACATTGAAAGGTGGAGTAGTCCTTCTTTGGAAAAATTTCTCTTGTTCTTTGGAACCTTCTAGGACGTTGAGACTCCTTGTGGTTTCCCTTCTTGAAGTTGGGTTGAATCCTTCTTCTCTTGGTATGGGTGGCTAGGGATTGATCATATTCCTTTAGTAGAGCTTCTCTATTGGCTACTCTAGCCTCCTCTTGAATACAATCTTCCCATACAGTATCAAAATTCATGCTTTCCTTTCTAGCACACATCATTTGGATGAATGAATCCCAGGGTATAGTGAGACCATTGAGAGTAGTCATAACCAACTCATATTCATCAAGGTTGTCTCTAATGGCTTCTAGTTGTTCCTTGAACTGGGAGACCCTTGTGAAATAGTCATGGATGGATTCTCCATGACTCATCTTGGTGCTCTTCAATTGACCTCTTAGATTCATATTTCTGTTGATGTTTCTTCCTTCATACATCCTTGCTAAGTAATCATACATTTATTTCAAAGTCTTCTTGGACGACACTTGAGGGATCGAGTGATCCTTGATAGAATCAGCAATAATTATATATGCCCTAATCAAATCCTTCTTATTCTTATCCTTAGCTTCAACCTATTCAGGTTCAGGAATTTCATCCTTGATATAGTTTTCAAGATAATTCTCCTTGAGAATGAGGCCCATTCTGTATTTCCATGCTCTGTAATTCTCTATGCCTTCTAGTTTGTCCTCAAGCTTGGTGCTTGGGGCCATCTTGACAGAAGATCACAAAAAATTGAAAATATGAAAAATGAGAAACTGATATTACCAGGAGATGCGCTTGATTTAGGTGAGTTGATTGGTGTGCTTGGTTTCTGGAGATCTCAAGTCTTCACCTTTCAAATATGACTTGCGAGATTCTGCAGTGCAGTTTTCTGGTTCACTAGATTTCTACAGTTTTTTGGTCTAGTGTCAAACTAGGGTTTGTATTTTCCAGAGATCCACCCACTTAAAAATCTTGATCTCAAGCTCAGTATATTCTCTCTATGAGTGTGCAACTTTCCATACAAACAGATCTTCAAAAATCAAATTTTTTTTGAAACCCTAATTTCTTGTCAGGGAGAGAGAGAGGGATTTTTCACCTTGTGAAAGTTGTCCTATTAAGGTTAGCTCTGATAACATGTTAAGATTCCATATGCTAATCTATATCATCAACATTCAATTCAATTTTAGAACAAAATCATATAGACAGGATCACTGCAAGAAACAATATCACAAGATCAACACAGATTTACCCTGGGAAAACCCTAATGGGAAAAACCCAACAAGAAAAGATTCCTCAATATAGATGATCAAAAATATAAAATACAAGACTTCAAACTGGTCCTTCACCTCCTTGCAAATACATCTCTCTCCCTCTCTCATGCGCTACACAAGTGAGTGATTGTGTGTTGAAATGAGGAGCACCTCACTTCTATTTATATTCTTCCGTTCACTTGACATTTCACTCCAACAAGTTGGCCCCACTAAAATTGTTTGGGACAACTTCTCTAGGAGGAATCAAACAACTTAATATTATATTAATGAGGGTGTTAATTACCCGACTTACAACGGAGGGTTTACCTCATGAATCTTAGTGATTCTCCCGATAGGAACATCGGGGTATAATGAAATACAAATGATTCTCTCGATAGGAACATCAAGGTACAATAAGTAAATGCACTTTGAAGTTACAATAATTCAACAAGTTGCACCTCTCTAAATAGAAGAAATATCCCAATTATTATAAAATGGACAAGCACCAGAAGGAATGAGTGATAAAAAGAAGAAAATATTAGCAACGAAAGTTGCACCTTATAGCGTAATAAATGGGTTCCTCTATAAACTAGGGTTAGAAAAGGTACTCTATCGATGTGTTATGGATTAGGAAAGAGAAAGTATAATTCATGAAGCACATTATGGCCCAAATGGAGGAAATTTTCAGTTTGACATGACTGCTAAGAAAATCCAACAGTCGGATTATGGTGGCCGATATTATACCACGATTGTCAAACATTTGTTAGTAAATGTGATCGTTTCCAATGACTAGGTCAGACTCTACCAAGTATCGAGATTCCTTTAATGTCAATAAACCCAAGTTTAACATTTGAAATTTGGGCGATCAACTTTATAGGACCATTTCCAATACCTTCTAGAAGGACCGAAGCACGCTATATTATAACAACAGTTGAATATGTCACTAAGTGGGAAGAAGCAGAACATGTTGAATCCTTCTCTAGTGAAGTAGCCGCAAAATTTATATATGAAAATATTATTACTATATTTGGTTGTCCACTGACCTTGATCAGCGATCAGGGGTCACACTTTATAAACAAAACAATTGTAGCTTTGACAAAAAAGTTTAAAATTGAACATAGAAGGAGCACAATCTACCATCCTCAATCCAATGGTGCAATTGAAGCCTATCATCCTAACATAGCACAACCTACCATCCTGAATCAACCGATCATCGAACCCTTGACTGACCTAAAAAAAGAAGAGGACTATGAAGTACATCTTCATATCAGTACTTTTACCCTAGAGGATACTTCGATAGAAGAGGTAAACACTCTTTAGGTTGCTATAATACCACTGACACAACAACAGGAGGAGGAAGAAATACAAACAAACGAAGAAACCTAGTCCGGCAACCTCCTTCTAGAATATGCAATGACAAAAGAAAACATTCGTCATATAGCTATCGAGTTATCTAAAGCTCGACAAAAGAAGAAGAATCCGGTTAAAGGAAGAGGGAAAAGCAGATTTCTACTTCCAGAAGTGTCTGATGATGAAGATGAGCTACATGCTAGGGCTGCGGAAATATTAGAGGATGCTCTAAAAAGTATCAGTCGACGAAGAATTCAAAAAGTTTGTCATAGAAGAAGCAACACACCCTCGAGAAAAGAAGGTAAAATTTTTTACTCCTCCTGAGGTTGATCCTATCGCCTAACTTCCACTCCACCACCCCCAGCACCAGTCAAAATAGTTGAAGAAGGATTACCAACTTCGACCTTTGTTACACCAACACCTTCCCTAAATCCGTACTTTCAAGCACTTCCTGAAAATATCCAGACAAGAGTAGATAAAGATGTCGACCTACAAGAATTCATTAACCGGCTCCCAAATATCTTTACTATTGTTCAACAACTAAATATAACAAGACCAGTTGTCGATTCAGGAACCCCACAACAAATTCTCTCCATCCCCCAATTCCCAAACCAACCACAGATTTTTGTACCAAGACCACAAATTGTGGGAGTCATCAAATCCACATTCCAAAGGAACCCAGACAAAACCTCTGAAACTGTGGTAGCAAAAACCTCCTCATTTATCCCACAATCAATCAAAAACTCTCTACTCGTTAACCTTATTAATGAATAATTTGAAGGAGCCATTTCAGAAGAACATGTCGAACTTGACCAACTTGAATTATTAGCACCAAGTCAAGAAATGATTGAGAATTCAGAATCTATCAAGGCCAACGAGCCTATTGAATCACCAAAATTGGTCGAAAGCCATCTATCGACAAATTCCATCCCAAGCCTTCTACCATCATCTTCAAAGAAACCTCAACCTCTCCCTTCACCCACACCACCTTCACCTACACTACCATCTATAGTTCCCCTCCCAGAAACCCAATTAATAAATCTCAACTTACCAAGAAACACCACAAAGCAATTGCAGATCATACCATTGCTGACAGAAGTAGCTGAAGCACAGAACAGAGAACAAGAGCGACGAAAAAGAAAACAAAGAGAAGAGAGAAAAGAAAGGAACAAATCGAAAAATTAAAGATAGAACAAACTGAGTTTCTAACAAGATGTCAAGATTTGGAAAGACAATTGATCCAAGTACCAGAAGGGGATGACACGGACAAACCATTGGAGAAAGCATACCAACTATTTGAAAGTGTCGTGTCAAGTTTTTACGCACAGTTACAAGAAAAGAAAGAAGAACATGCAGAAGAGACCTTCGTATTACTGAGAAATTGGCATACAACATTCTCAACAGCTCATAAATTACTGAAGGAACATATCATAGATTCCATTGTCATAGAATAATTCTTGAGGAATTGGTTCACCTATTACGACCAAGTCTTTCAGCAGGTGCGGAATACTCATGAGCTCATTAGTTCACTACAAGACCGATGA
>LPNX010930730.1:156501-178873 GCA_001517045.1 Pseudotsuga menziesii | reverse complement strand
TTATTTTATTATTTTAACCATTATTTTATTATTTTAACTATTATTTTATTATTTTCCTTAGGAGGCCCATTTTAGACCCCAAAATTCCTCTAATGTAGTTTTAACTCTTTGTTGAAGAAAACACAATTAAGGTCTATTACCCAGAATGAAGAGAAGTGGGAAAACAAATAGAGTTGACCCTTCAGACATGTCTTGGGCTCAAAATTTCCCTAATTGTGCAAGGTTATTTTTAGAAGCAGGTTGGTTGAATTATTTTGAGAAAATTCATGGCCATCATACGAATGTTTCATAAAAATTTGCTCAGGGATTAGAAAAAGACATAGTTACATTTGATACCCTAAAAATTGAGCTGACTAGAGAGTTAATAGTAGAGGCTAAAGACATTACTGATGAAGGTGAGTATTGGTTCAAGAAGGTGCCTTTTGTTTTTAATTCAAAGAATTACTTGCTACCAAAGTTGTTACAGATTGGGGTAAAGGAGTACATATACATAAGTTCAAACCAGAGTGGAGAGAGCTAATCAAGATCCTGCAAAGCTATGTAACTTGTGAAGGAAGATATGCCTTTGTGTTTAAATATCATTTTAGGTTTCTGCAGCATTCAAATCATGAATCAAACATGAACCTCCCATTATTTTTCCTTAAGAGTTTGCAGAAGATTTCTAGTAGAGCAAGGGAGCATCAGGATCATACTGATCAGTCCATATTTCATCATGGTCTGATAAAATTAATCATAAGTACAATGCTCCAAAAGAAGGGAAAGAACTAGGATTATTTTTTATTTTGGTCTGGCTTTAAAAGTGAGAAAGAGCACCAATCAAAGAGAATATAGGTGAACAAAGCCCATAGCCTAGTAAAAAACTTGAAGAAATAATTCATAGTTGAAGTAGAAGAAGAGACTGTACAAGAAAGGTCTATGACACAGAGGGTTGAAAAACCTGAAAGTGAACAACAAAGGAAAACTGATGAAGATGAAAAGAAAGTTAATGAATATGAGTTGTTGACAATTCAAAGGCAAGATTTAAATCATGCAGAAAATACCATGAATAAAGATGTAAAACATGGAGTAGATGAAGGCCTGGTAGAACAAGATAAGATCCATATAGAACTACATTCAGAATCAAAGGAAATCCCATTGATTGATAAAACCAGGGTTGACAATGCATAGAGTTCATAAGAATAATTTGAAGAAAATCTGGTTTCACAAGGAGTCAAAAGAAAGGTGGCTCATCTTGCAGCCATTAAGCACGAAGGAAAAACATTGAGCATGTTGGGAGAGATAGGAGTAGGATGGAGACCTAATACCAGACCTAAAAATAAATTGAGATTGAACATGAAAAAGTTGTTAAACCCTAAATTAGCTCAGGAGAAAATCACAGTAATAGAAGACTCTTCTTCCCAAGAAGAGTTAGAAGAGGATGAAAGCTTGAATGAAAAGGAGGTTAAAGGTAAGAGATGGGTTCCTTTAAAGGTTAATTCAGCCTCAACAGAGAATAAAATATCAGAGCTATTAAAAGAGGTTTGAAGAAAAGTAAATTTTATCCATCATAGGATGATTTGATGAAGCAGTAGTCAGTGATGACAAGTTTATGTGCAGATGATCAAAAGATTGCAGAACCATCAACTCAATGCAGTTTTGAAGGTAATGAATCTACAAGGGTTCTTGTAACTATGACAGAGCAATAGCAAGAGAATGATGAGGAGATATTTAAGAGATTGAAGATTCCTTGGATTCCAGAAGGATTGTCTTCAGCTTTAGAAGGAAAATGTATTGATTCTGAGAATGAGAACCTACAAAGAAGAATCAAACAGTACAAGTATCAGATCTAATTCCTACATGAAATAAATGAAGGATTAGTATAGGCCAACAAAATATTAAGAGACGATTTAGAAGAGATTAATAGCCATTACCAAGAGTTATTTGCAGTCTCCAAGGAAGCATTGAAGAGGAAAAGGCAGACACAAAGTCTGTGTGTAGAGATGAAGCAGATTGTTCAAGAAATAACTCAACAAAATTAGGAATTGTTAAAAAGAGTCAAAGACCTAGAAGTTGAGCAGCAGAGAACCAGGAGGAAGATTCAAGCTTTGGAGGGGATAGCCTTTTGGCAGAGGCTGCTAAAGATTTGTAAAATGCTTTAAGTGATAGGTGTTGTTAGTTAATTTTTGTAAAGAAAATAGTTTAGTTTGAACAACTTTACTTTGTTAAGTGATTCGATGGTATAACCTAAAAGGTAGTTATTCAGTTAGCTAACTTTTTTTTATGTAACCAAGATAAAAGTAGGACTGTAGAATGAAGGCGGTTCGAATTTTGTACAAGGGGAGGTTATCAAGCTACTGTATACAAAGCTAAGTTTACAAACTCTTATGTAATTTAGATTATAGGTTATGTTATATATGCAATATATAAGCCCATTTTATCCTATTTGCTGGTTTCATTTCTGATTGGTGTGATCACTCAATTTATAAATTCATTTCTTGTTTAAGGTTGTTTATCATGGAATTCTTATGAACTGTGGATGAAACTTAGTAATCTTCTTATGTTGTTCTGGTTTATGTTTCATATATTATACATATCAGTCTTATATTGTTGCATGATTTAGTATTTTTCTTAGCCTTATGATTTTTTACCCTCTTGTTTACAAACTGCACAACCAAAACCCTAAAAACCTTTTTTACCTAGTTTTATTTTATGAGATTGTGTTGTCTTGTTCTTTAGTAGTCTGAGAACAATTTTTGGCACTGACATCTTTGGCGTCATTTCTAGGGACGAAGCTGAAGCATAATTTCCCTGGGTTATTCATCATTCAACTTGTTTTGAGAGGTGGACAAAACCAGCAAATCATAAAGACTACATTTCACCAAACAGTTCACAGTGTCTACTAAGGGAGTTGGGACAAGAAGTAGACCTAGTTCACCATTATACCTGTGTGTCTCAGACCCAGAGCAAGTTCTGAAAATAGCTAGGAAAATCAAGAGGTCTTAGTCATCTCCATCCTTATGTAACCATGACCAAATTGACCTATTGTCACCCTTTTCATTTGCAAAGGAAGAAGAACAAGGTTCATCATGGTTGAAACATACAATCCCTACTAACAGTTTTCAAATCTTTACTGATCCTCAGTCCTTCAAGAAATTAAAATCCCTATCTCCTGGAAAAATCCCTTTATTTCAATTTAAAGTTAGTAAGAGTCCTTTTCAGCCAAGTTCTAGTCAAGCTTTTCCTTCATCTAATCCAGTTAGTTTAAAAATGGTAGCCCAACAACATCCATTAGATATGATGGATAGAATGGTGGCAGCTAGGTATGCACCTTTAGTTTTACCTCAGCCCTTAAATGCTCTTCCTAGTGGAGATTACCAAAATTACTTGCCTAGGTTTAATGGACAAGGTGAGACAACAGTTGAGGAGCACTGGGATGCATTTCTCAGCTATGCAGATAATCAAAATATTGAGTCAAAAGATGTTTGGATGAGAATGTTCATATAGAGTCTGAATGGAGAGGTCAGAAAATGGTTCAGAGAGTTACCAGCAAATTACATTACTTTAATAAAGGATATTCAAGATGTTTTTCCGAGACAGTGGGGTGATACTAAGGATCATACATATTACATTACAGATTTTGAAGCTTTAAGAAGGAAGAAATATGAAGCTATAGTTGACTTCTCTAAGAGGTTTAATAAAATCTATGGACGAATCCCTACAGAAATCAAGACTTCTGAAACTTCAATGAAACGCATCTATGCTAATGCTTTTGACAATGATTTTTCCTTACTCATGAGAGACAGGAGACCTATCACTTTACTGAATATGCAAGAAGTAGCATTAGAGGTAGAATCTAATATTCTTGCCTCTAACAGATTGAAGGTAAACTCGACTCAACAAGCTTATGACATGAAAGGTAATATTAGATTTTTATCATTCAATCTAGCATTATGATCTTAGGATCTTTAACTGAGAGAATAACATGCAACAATAAAACACAAGAGACAAGAGACACAAAGAATTTTCCTTGGGGAAACCATAAAGAAGAAAACCCCACAACTTCCTCAGAGATAGAATCAGCACCAAAAGTAAAACCCAGAAACATAAAGATGATCTCCCGACAACAGTTGTCTCTCTCTTGTCCCAGCAACTTCTCTCTCACTCATGCGCCCCAATGAGTGAGTGTGTGTGTGTGTGTGTTATAAATAGAGAGGCTCACTCTCTATTTATATTCTTATTTTCACTTAATTTCCTCTCCAACATGTCGGCCTCACTTAACAATTACTTACTAGAGCCAACATCTCTACGAGAGTCTAATAACCCTAGTGCCTCACAACTTGTGGGGACTTTTCCCCTTCGACCAAAAAGGAGGGTTATCCTTAACACAATGGTGGGACTATTTCCCTAACTTACAATAAGTCACCTAGGGTCGAATTCTCTAGGATAGTCTAATAACCTTAGGGCCCCACGACTACAGGGACTTTAACCCTTAATCAATAGGAGGGTTACCCACAATGACTTGACATGACTTGTTCACATTATAGAAACTCTTGATTGGAATATTGGGGCATGACATGACTCAATTGCATTATAAATACTTCCCCAAAGAAACATCTGGGTACAATACATAAGACATACAAGTGAATACATTCTAAAGTTACAATTACATCAACACTCCCTCTTAACTAGGAAGGTATTCTCTCGACACAATTTATCATCACAAGTCTTCTTCTATGTATCATCTGAAAATCATCGATTCCTCATCATATTAAAGTCATCTTCATATTCAGGTCATCTTTCATCTTCAAGTCATATTTATCTGGATCTGGATTATCACTAGATCTGGATCATGATCACTAGATGTAGATCATCACTCGATCTGGATCATCTTTGCTGGATCATCATTACTGGATCTAGATCATCACTGCTGGATCATCATCACTGGATCTAGATCATCAATCAATTTGGATCATCATCGGTTCATCATTACTGGTGCTATCTCATGATTCTTCTCATCACAGGAAGTTCTACAGAGCCAGCCCTTTTTCATGCTAGTTGTAGGCCTAGGCTCCATGTAGGTCTTCTTCATCTCTTATTTCTGACCCTAAGTCAAAATGGCCAGCACTCACATCTGACCATGAGAGGAACACATCCAACACCATGTTAGAAAGGCACAACACTTACATTCACCAGCATGATAGGAAACAACTACTATAATCTATGAAAAGGCATAGCACTCACATCCATCAGCATGATAGGACACAACTACTCTCATATGTGGAAAGTCACTACATTTACATCTAACCTTGACTCGTAAAAAAGGCACGGCACTTACATTCACCAGCATGATAGGACACAACTAATATCATCTATGAAAAGACACAACACTCACATCCACCAGCATGGTAGGACACACCTACTACCATATGTGGAAAGGCACTACACTTACATCTGACCTTGACTCATCAGAAAGGCTCTCAGTCCCAAACTGAGGGTTCCTGGTAACTGAAAAGGTGCCTCCATTAAGAGAATGGAAACATCCCTTATATATGATCAAGTGGGAACATATCCCTCAATCACATCATATTGGCCCTGCACTTATATCTGATCATGTGAGACTACATCCCATAATCATATCAAAATGGCCCTCAGTCCTAGGATGAGTATTTTTGGTAACTGACCAGGTACCTCCATTTAGAGAATGGAAATAGCCCTTATATTTGATCATGTAGGAACCAATCCTACAACCACATTAGAATGGCTCATCACTCACATCTGACATAGATGGAACAAATCCTCTCACCATGACAGAATGGCTCAGCCCTTACATGTGACCATGGAAGGAACCAATCCTCTCACCATCTCAGAATGGCTCATGGACTCATCTCTTCCCCTTGGGGGGAACCTCGATATGGAGAACACCAAGCTTCTCCCTGAAGTACTCAAACTTCACTTTGGCCATTTCTAGCATAGAATCACATCAAGGTTGATTATATTCAAGGATAACATGTGAGCTTCACCAGGACTGATTACATCAGAGGATAACCTATAGGTCTTTTTACATCTAAGAAAACTACGAGCTTCATCGGGATTTATGCTCAAACAACCTGTCTCACCAAATATGGTAGAACTCCCTCTTTTGATAGATCTCGATATAGATCACATACTGGAGCTTCACTACTCCTCTCTGCATCATACAAAAATGGAAGTCAGATCAAGCAAATCAAATAGTAGTTTTCAAAAGAAACATACTACCTCCCAAATAGCAAGTGGCAACATATTTTTCCTCAACTCTATTTAGTGCCATGCAGGACTCCATCCTTCCAAACCAAGAGATCACACTTGATCCCATACTGAAGTAGCACCTCGAAGTGCTATTCCTATCAATGGCACTACCTGTCCAATATGAATCCACATAACCCTCCAGGTTAATCTTCTGATTCACCTCATACTTGAGCCCATAATCAACTGTACCCTTCAAGTACCTCACTGCATGCTTTGTAACCATCAGGTGAACATGTCTCAATGTGTTCATAGCAAAGCAAATGTCTCGTCTCATATTCCTTAGGTACATCAAGGAATAAATCATCTGACGATACATCGTGGAATCAACCGACTCTGATGAAGTAACACTCAATAGCTTTAGGTTTGATTCCATAGGTGTGGTCATGGCCTTGCATTCCATCATCCTGAACCTCTTCGGGATCTCTACTACATAATTCCCTAGTCCACACCTCCATGCCTAGAATGTAGTGCATCATATCCAAGTCCTTCATCTCGAACTCGGCAGCAAGTCTCCTTCTTGCAACTTTAATGAGTTCCTATTTTCTATCAGTAACAAGTCATCGACATATAACAGAAGCATCAATGATCTTCCGCATTCAACCTTGAAGCAAAGGTTGGAATCTTCTTTACTCTTAGTAAAGCCTAGAGTCATCAGTAATCTGTCCAGCCTATTGTACCATGTCGAACCTCAGGATATTCTATAGTCACTCCCTCTGAAGCGAAGCATCATACTCCCTCTGTCTTTCGTACACTATGCACTGAAACATTATGTACCAGAGTGACAAGTAGCTTCCTATGCTACTAATATTCTAAGTATCAATCTAGTGTATAGGATTTCATCTTCAACCTTGTAGAAAAGGTTAATATCTTCATCAAGGTCATCATGTATGTGTTATCCCATGGGTGTCTTCTGAGCTCGTACAAGGCCTTATTTAATTTGCACACATGAGTCTGCCTGTCATGTGTCTCAATTCCCACTAGCTGCAAATGTCTCTTCGTAGTCTATGCCTTCTTTTCATGAGAAGCCTCGTGCTATGAATCTTGCCTTGTATCCCACAATGTTTCCATCTACTGCATGATGGAACTACAAACTTCCCTTCATGTATCAATACTGCATCCTAGACATCATTCTTCTTGAACTGGTCTTCCTTTTCTTCTTGGTTGCTTCTTCATAGCTGGAAGGTTCTGCATCAATTATGTCACTATATTCGTCATCTTGAACTGTCATCACTTGTTCTTCGGAACAAGTCTCATCCTTGTTTTCTTGTAGGCGATTATGTATGCGATCTTTCCTACAAGTCAAATGCATTAGTTGTATGGTTAGAGACATTTCATAAGGCATATTCATAATGAAAATTCTTATGCATAAATATATGATCATGCAACTATTTTATCCAATACAACATTCATCCATATCTCATGAAACTTTTCTAGATGCCTCCCATCTCTACCAGGACAACATTGAGATTGTGCACTAATCCAATATGTCAGAAAAGAGGTTTCATTATATATAAGTAGCAATGGATATTTGTATAGCACCATGACCTACTTACCCATCACATGCATATTAGTAGTATACTGTCATTAATGAAAACATTCTATCATGCATAATACATCAATCGAATATAAACAAATGCATAACAAAACAATATCATGAAATGACAATTGAATACTTATCTTTATTTGTTTCATGGGTAGACTCCTTCTTGAGCCTTCGGCTTCATCATCTTCTTCATTCATGATTTCTTATCAAGATGCTAAGATGGATAAGAGTTTCTTCAATAGTTGAGTCCTTCATATTCCTCATCATTTGAGGGATATTCTTTGGATGGTGAGAGCTTGATATTTAGTTGCTCCCATCTTCTCTTCTCTTATTATGAGTCGAGGTTCTTCTTCTTCCCAAAATCTACTGAAAGTAATCACTTCCTTCTGGCACAAATTCCTCGCATGAATGGATTCCCATGATCCTAGGAGGCCATTCACGGTGGCTATCACCACTTCTGCATTATTCACTTCTTCTTTTACCGCTTCAATTTGTTATTTTATTTGAGAGACCCTTGTAAAGTATGACTGTACGATCTTTGCATTCTGGATCTTGACATTCTTCAACTGCTTTCTCAAAGTCATATTCTGATTTATGTTCTTCCCTTCAAATAGCTTGGTTAAGGAATCAAACATCTCTTTTAGTGTCTTTAGGGAAGACACCCGTGGTACAAGTTGATCCATGATTGAATCAACAATGATCTTCTTGGCCTTGACCAAGTTCTTCTTGTGAAACGATTTTAGCCTCATCTCCCTCTAGAACTGGAACCTCTCTACTTGTGTAGGTGTCCAATTCATTTTCTTCAGAGATATCATATACTTCCATGCTTGGAAGTTTTCAACTTCACCAAGCTTATCATCTAGTTGATGTGATAGATCACTTTGAAATGAGAACCTCAAATGAAAATAGCAAAGGATTGGATCTTACCGATTTGAGGTGTTCCTCTTGGTTCTGGAGCTAGCTAATCTAGGGTTTGTCAAAGAAACCCTAATTTTCAAAACTTGGAATCTTTCAGATATGATTGGCTAGAAATATAGATCTCTTCAAGCTGAGCTTTCCAATGTACTCCTTTTCTGAAAACAGTGGAGGGAAACTCCTGGAACATGAAGCCCTAGTTTACCAATTTCTTCTGTAGAAATTCTTGGTATTATATCTATGGTATCTCCAACATTACTACTCCTCTATGTCTAAAAATTCACAATGAGGTAGCCTTTCCTTTCCTAGTTTCAACACCATAGGTTTCATCAGAATTGGTTTAACGAATTGGGACTTATGATCATTTTCCAAAGGTGACCTAATACAGGATTGTTCGGAATAGAGAAGTTGTATGGATTGCCATGTGTCACCATTTCATCTTTGGGGTCTAAAAATTGGACCATAGAAATTGTAGTCCGTTCCATTTCTGGAACATCTTCATAAATTTCATTTGGACCTTTGTATCCCAAGATATAGCAATTCTCCCTAGGTGTCCTGTTTAGGGATGAATCATTGAAGAGGTTGGAACCCTAGAATATAGAGAATCTGAGGCTGAATTTTGGATACAGTGTAAATCAGGATTTTCTCTTCATCTTGTGAAATTTTCAGCACCTGAGACTTCTCCAATCCCGAGATATAGCGAATCTACCAAAACGTATCAATTTTAGTATTTTAGGGTTTTTCCAGCTCGGGGTCAAACTAGGGTTTGACTTTCCCAAAGTTTCAACCAACCAAAAATATCGACCCATGTCTCTAAACTTCAATTTTGATGAGGATAGAAATCCTATTTCGGGCTCACTCAAAAATTCCTCTTCTGTAAGAATCCCTAATTTCCTGCACCAAAAACTGAAAATGCTCAGAATCGAATTCTGCTTCGATAGAAAGATGCACCCTTCAATGGAGAGTCAGCCTAGCATACTTTTGCTGATGGATTGTGGAGAGAAACCCAAAAATTAAGAATCCCTGGATTCTACAGCTGCACAATGTCTTCTTCTCAGGTTAGCTCTGATATCATGTTAGATTTTTATCATTCAAGCTAGCATTATGATCTTAGGATCTTTAACTGAGAGAATAACATGCATAGAAATAAAACACAAGAGACAAGAGACAGAAAGAAGTTTCCTCAGGGAAACCATAAAGGATAATACCCCGCAACTTCCTCAGAGATAGAATCAACACCAAAAGTAAAACCTGAAAACATAAAGATGATCTCCCGATAGCAGTAGTCTCTCTCTTGTCCCAGCAACTTCTCTCTCACTCATGTGCCCCAATGAGTGAGTGTGTGTGTATTATAAATAGAGAGGCTCACTCTCTATTTATATTCTTTCGTTCACTTAATGTCCTCTCCAACATGTCGGCCTCACTTAACAATTACTTACTAGAGCTGACATCTCTGGGAGAGTCTAATAACCCTAGTGCCCCACAACTTATGGGGACTTTGCCCCTCCGACCAACAAGGAGGGTTATCCTTAACACAATGGTGGGGACTATTGCCCTGACTTACAATAACTCACCTAGGGTTTAATTCTCTAACTTAGTCTAATAACCCTAGGGCCCCACAACTGCAGGGACTTTAACCCTTAATCAATAGGAGGGTTACCCACAATGAATTGACATGACTTGTTCACATTATAAAAACTCTCGATCGAAACATTGGGGCATGACATGACTCAATTACATTATAAACACTTCCTAGAATAAACATCGTACAATACATAAGATATACAAGTGAATACATTCCAAAGTTACAATTACATCAACATGTAAAAGGGAGGAAGCTCCAGTAGTTTCAACATCACAACCTACAGATGGTAAAATTGATGAGATGGAAAAATTAGTGAAAATCCTAACAACAAAATTAAATAAGTTGGAATTGGAAAAAAATCCCAATAAGACTGCTCAAGAAGGGGATAGAAAACTTAATAACCCAAATCAGTTTAGAAGATAGTTTGCACCTCATTTTATCCCTAGAGAGAGAAGGAATAATGATATACAAAGAGAAAGGAGAGAAGTTGAAGATCAAAAGGTGCCACCCCCACTTCAAAACAATGTCACTGATGAAGGAGAAATAGAAGAGGATGAGCACTTTGAAGATCCAGATCAAGACATAAATTATTTTGGAGAACAGTTGACTGAAGGTTTTGTGACTAAGGAAAATTTTTTAAATTCTGAATATTATGATGCAAATGTTTTTCAGATAGAAGATGATTTAAACCTTGAAGTAACATATGATATATATCAGTATGAGCCTAAGAAAACCCTAAATTTTAGGTCAAGACAAAAATAGGTGGATCAAAACCCTAAAAAGAAGGTAATTATTCCTCCTAAATAGCAATCAAATCCATCATTAGAAAAAAGACAGAATCAGGGTAATGCAAAGAAGGTTATTGAAGTTGAAGAAGTGAATAATAACATGCAGAATTTTAACTTTGAAAATGAACAGTGAAAAATTAAAGTCCCAATGCCTTTCACTGAATTGATTAAAAATCCCTGTTATAAGAATTCAGTTTTGAAAATGATGGGTTCAGCAACCAGTAAAGTACCCTCTAACATAGTAAATTTATAGGAGGAGAATCCCAAATTTTTTATTGGATCAGCTTTAGCAGAGAAAACTGAAAATGATGCAAGTGCATCCTCACCTTTTTATATCCCATTAACCATCCATGAGCAGATGATCCATAATTACCTTTTTGATTCAGGAGCATCTCATAATCTAATGCCAAAAGCAGTCATAGAAGCTTTGGGATTGAGCATAACAAAACCTTATCATGACTTGTATGCTTTTGATTTCTAGAGCTATCAAATGTTTAGGAGTGATAAAGGACATGGTGGTTAGCTTAGCTCAACTACCAATGAAAAGTGTTATTATGGATGTAGTAGTGGCAGATATCACACCTAAATTTGGAATGCTCCTTTCTAGATCTTGGGCTAAGAAAGTAGGGGGAACTTTACATATGGACTTAACATATGTAACCATCCCTGTCTTTGGAGGTGAGAATAGGAGGTTGTATAGAGAGTTACAATTTGCTGATATTATGACTGATGACAGGAATCCTACAAATCATCCATTATATGTTGTTGAAAAGGATTTGGGGACTTGTATGTTGCATTTTAGTGATGATAATACTAATGGCATATTGCAGGATGAAAAACAAATACTAGTTAAGAGTTCTGTAGAACAGAAGGATTAACTTTGGCAGATGTATTTTGATGGCTGCTCATCCAAGGAGGGAGCAGGAGCATGTATTTTGTTAATTTCTCCTGGTGGTGAATCAATAATTTTGATGTACAAATTGAAATTTGTAACCACAAATGTAACGTCCCTGACCCTTCGACCAACAAAGAGGACACTACCATACACCAACCATCCAAGCAACTAACCCCATGAACATGTACATACATATAAAATGAAATAAAATACTTGGAAGTAAAAACATGAATACATGATTATCTTACAACGGAAGCAAACCATACATTCAAGCATTCAACATGTTCATTATAATTCATTAATAGTAAATATGATTGCAGAAATGAAATGGTCAAGAATACTTATCTTATAAAGAACTCGTGCCACAACAAGCAACGTCGCTGCAACGTTCCACCCAACCATAGGCCAGCGTGCTCCTTAATCTCTCAGCAACAATGCCACCCCCGAGCTAGGCATGATTCCCCAAGGAATAAGGAACAAGCAGGCTTACACATAGCCAAGGATACACAAAATAGCCAAGCCAACATAGTTGGGTTTATCAGGCCAATAGTATATCAACCAAGCCAACACAATTGTGTTTATCAGGCCACCAAGGAGCTGGGAAAGGCTGAATTCCAAGCTGGTGAGCCCACTAAAGAGCTAAGGACACCTACAATAGAACTATCCTAAATTTTAGGACACCCACACACACCCAACACAAGGAAATCAGTCCCTTCTCTTCTACACAGTCCCTAAGGCCCTGACCTCCCTTCTAGTGCTATTCAGGGGTTGTGGAGAAGAAAGCTAGCCCTCTAGCTCTGTCTGTGTGGTTCCCAAACACACCAGGTTTATCAAGAAAACCAAGCCCTCATCCCCACTCCAACATATTCTGAAGACCAACCACTACATGCACATAGCCAAACAAGCGATTCACAACTTGGACAGGGGAAAACAATTCTTGAGTTGTTCTTGGCCCTATCGTGGCCAAAATGACTCAATAATAACCTATAGCAGCTCCAAGATGTAATGGAAACCACAGCCGATGAAAAACATGGGGAAGACAACGGTCTCTGTCTCAACAATGAAGCACGGGAAATGCACAGCCTAGAGTTGGAAAAGAAAATAGACTCTCCGCATGGACAGGAGAAAAATGTATGCACAGACCACAAATCAGTAAGGAAAAATACACACACAGCAAAAAAACATGAATGGCCCTTCACAGGGAAATCGTGGCGACAGAAAACAGCTCTTCGACTTGCTGTGTGAGAAAAGCAATGAAGAATCTTATGCATCAGAAAAACAAAACCTTTCTCTGCGTGAGAATGGGCAATCCTCCATCCTGTGCATGAGGATGAACAAAACAATCGGAGAGTAGTGAGAGTGGAATAATTCCCCTGATGTTTTTCATGCCCACGTGAAGTGGTGGAGTTTGCTGGTGGAGTGTGCATGTGGGAAAGCCTGCCACTCACCACTACCCAGCAATAACTACCCCCAGCTAACAATCAGAAGTTTTAAATGGGTGGTTGACACATGGCTTTTCCCCATAGGCTCAAGTTTTAACATCCCCCCCCCTTATCCTTAGGAAAATCGTGCCCTTTTCAATCTGGTTGCAATGACATAGCTATTTGGGGTTCATTTAACTAAAATGTATATTTACATGATGACAACTAATATGTGTCGTATACCACGATATACCATCGGCAAGGATTCCGTTTGCTGAAACATAACACAACCAAATTGATGGTGGGGATTTTTCCTTTAGCTCCACACTACAATTCATTACAATATATACATCACATACATTTAATGCAAACAGGGTCAAAACTGGGGTGTTACATTCCCCTCCCCCTTCAATAGCAGTGTCCTCAGTGGTTTACAAAATTAAACAAAATGCTACACTGGTACCGCCTCAGTGTTTTGCATAATTGAACAAAAATGGATGTGTCAATCGCATGGAATCCTCCAGCTCCCACGTAGCCTCTTTAGGTCCATAGTGCTCCCATTACACCTTTACCTAGCCTATGTCCCGGTTTCGAAGCATTGTGACCTTCTTGTCAACGATGTGCATTGGCTCGATTTGGAACTCTCCCTTGGGTTCCAAAATATATCACATCCCAATTTATCACATGGTTAGGATCATGTACATATCTCTTAAGCAAAGAAACCATTAGAGGAATTTTGGGGTCTAAAATGGGCCTCCTAAGGAAAATAATAAAATAATAGTTAAAATAATAAAATAATATTGATTAATTTTGGAGGAAGAAAGAAAAAAACTACTTTTTGTGTTCGTATTTTCGACATATATCCCTGTGTTTTTACTCAAATTTCGATCGGGAGAGCTCGTTGGATGCGTAATTTGATTCTGCATCCAACGAGTACCCACACTACATATTTTTTTACGGACCCCGCTACCCCAAAAACAAGAAATACCTGAAAAAATGTGATGATGACATCATCATCACATTTTTTTCAGGTATTTCTTGTTTTTGGGGTAGCGGGGTCTATCAAAAGTATGCAGTGTGGGTACTCGTTCGATGCAGAATCAAATTCCACATCCAATGAGCTCTCCCAATCAAAATTTGAGTAAAAACACAATGAGATATGTCGAAAATACGAACAAAAAAAGTAGTTTTTTTTAATGACAAATATGTCAATTCAACCATTATGGTTGACTTATTTTATTGAAATTCTATTGGTTCTTGAATTCCAACTCAAAAAAACTTATTTTGGCACGTTTTCTTATAAGGCCCATTTTAGACCCCAAATTTCCTCTAATGATGAAAAACAATATGAGCTCTAGTTCTAGTAGGAAATGCAAGTCTATATGCAACTGGACCTATTCTTTCAAGCACTTCAAACGGCCCACAATATCTTGGTGACACCTTGGCACAACCTCCAACCTTCAAGGAACTCTTCCTTTCCCTCACTCTAAGGTAAACATCATCCCCAACACTGAACTCCCTTTTCATCCTATGCTTGTCTGCATAGCTTTTCTATCTATCATGTGCGGCTTTCAGATTCTACCTGATCTTTACAACCTCTTGCTCCATTTCCTTGAGCAATTCTAGACCAAGCACAACCCTGTTCACTAGATTATCCCAAGTCACTAGTGTCCTACACCTTCTTCCATACAAAGATTCATAAGGACTCATCCCCAAGGATTCCTGCTGCCCATTGTTATAAGCAAACTCTACCAAGTGCAAGTAATCTTCCCACTTGGTTGGTTTGTCCATCACGTACATGCGAAGCATATCTTCAAGCACCTGATTCACTCTCTCTGTTTTCCCATCTGTCTGAGGATGGTATGCAGTGTTGAACTTTAGCTTTGTACCCAAATCAGCAAACAACCCCTTCCAAAAATTGGAAGTGAACTTGACATCTCGGTCAAAGACTATTGCCTTAGGCAATCCATGCAATTTGAAAATATCCTTCATGAATATCTTGGTGATGTCATCAGTCTTGTGCATAGACTTAACTAGTATAAAATGCACTGCCTTTGTCAACTTGTCCACCACAACCATGATGGAATCATGTTGTCTCCAAGTCATCGGCAATCTTGTAATAAAATCCATAGAAATAACTTCCCATTTCCATTTTGGAACTGACAAAGGCTATAAAAAACCTGTTGGGTGTTGACGCTCAACCTTTACCTGCTGACATTTCATGCACCTTGAAATGTATTCAGCCATATGCTTTTTCATTCCTGGCCAAAAGTACTTCTTTCTGGTGGTAGCAATCGTCTTCTGGTATCTTGGGTAACCAGAATATGGAGTTTGATGGATTTCATCCATAACAACTCTCCTCAACTCTGCTACATTTGGAATATAAATTATCCCTTTATAAGTAAGAAGTCCATCTTATTCCAATTTATATCCTTCATACCTCTTCTCAAGACTTTACTGCTGCAATTTGTCTTTTATTATCTCATACAATTCATCTCCGGCATTACGATTAACAATCTGCTGCCTCAAATATGATTGGCAAATACTAAGAGATGCCACATGCATTTCCTGCGCCTTCCTGCTGAGTGCATCAGCTACCTTATTCTCTTTTCTCTTTATCTACTCGATTTCAAAATCAAACTCACATAAAAACTCCATCAATCTCCCTTTCCTAGCATTCAGAGTAGGATGATCAAATAGATACTTCAGACCACAATGGTCTGTCCTTAGCTCAAATCTTCTGCCCATCAAGTAATGCCTCCACATCTTGAGAGCATGTACTATGGCTGCAAGCTCTAGATCATGAGTGGCATAGTTCTTCTCATGCTCCTTCATCTTTCTTGACTCATAACATATCACATGGTTGTCTTGCATAAGGACTCCTCCAAGCCCTTGTCCGCATGGATCGGTACATACCACAAGGTCTTTCTCTGGGTCAGCAACTTTCAATACTGGTGCGCTAGTGAGCAGATTCTTCAACTACTGGAAACTTTCTTCACACCTCGATGTCCATTCAAAATTTATCCCCTTATTTTGCAAAGAAGTGACGGCATGTGCAAATTTGGAGAATCCCTCAATGAATCTCTTGTAGTATCCTGCAAGTCCCATAAAATATATTACATCTGTCACATTTCTTGCAATAGGCCAATTCATAATTGCTTCAATATTTTTAGGGTCCACAGCTATACTATCTTCTAAGATAATGTGACCCAAATACTGAATTCTATCTCTATAGAAGTCGCACTTGCTCATCTTTGCATACAGTTGATGCTCCCTGACAATTGCAATGTCAACCTCATATGCTCTTCATGCTCCTCTTTATTCATAGAATAAATAAGAATGTCATCAAGGAAAACAAGAACAAACTTGTCCAAATACCTACTAAAGACATTGTTCATAAGGAACATAAATGTAGCTGGTGCATTTGTGAGACCAAATGGTACCACTACAGACTCATAATGTCCATACCTTGTTCTGAAGGCTATCTTATGAATGTCTTCATCCTTGATTCTCACCTGATGGTAACCAGACCTCAAGTCAATCTTGGAAAATACCTTTGCTCCTCTCATTTGATCAAAGAGGTCATCAATCCTAGGAAAAGGATATTTATTCTTCACAATAACCTTGTTCAATTGTCTGTAATCAATACGCAACCTGAGTGTACCATCTTTATTCTTTATAATCAAAATTGGTGCTCCCCAAGGAGACACACTCGGTTGGATATACTTCTTTTCCAACAACTCTTGTAGTTGCATCTTCAACTCTAGCATATTTGGTGTACTCATCCTGTAGGGTGTCTTGGACACTGGTGCTGCTCCTGGCACAAGTTCAATTGTGAAATCAATGTCCCTCTTTGGAGGAAGCCTTTTAATCTCATCAGCAAATGCATCCTTGAATTCCTGCAACACCTGATAGTCCTCCAACGTAGGATTTTCATCCTCCGATGCCTCCAAAATCTGAGCTGCATACAACTGGCAAGCCTTCCTATAGAACTTCTTCAATTGAATTTCTGAAACCTACCTTACTGAAACCACCTTTGGAATACCTTTCACAACTATTGGGTTCCCTTCTTCATCCATGCATTCGAAAGTCTTATTGTAATAGTCAAGATTTACCCTGTAAGCTTTTAGCCAATCCATTCCAATGAGAACATCATAGGAACCAAGTGGTAGAACATTCAAATCTACACAAGTGACCAACCCATTCATGACCAATGGATATTTCTCTACCACTTCACTGACCTTTCTCTTAGTTCCAGTGGCTAGCTGAACTAACCAATATTTCCTATGCTTTGCTTTCTTAAAAGCACAAATCTCCACTATTCTAGGAGTAATGTAACTGTGAGTAGAACAAGCATCAATCAAAATAGAAACATATTGCTCAATAATATTACCTGCAAATTCAACCATAGTTGACTGGTGATATGCCTAGTGGTCCTCCAGTGCTGCATAAATTCTAGGGACTTCCCTTGCTAATTGACCCACTGTTTCTACTTCTTGAATATTGTAAGCTGGCCTTGCATTCTCATTCTCGAGTGGACAATTTATATGCATGTGGGGTCCTCTACATTTCCAACATTGAAGTGGCACTGTATTATGTTGTGGATCTTTAGGCTTTTCTTCTATCACTCCAACTGGCTTACTCGGATCTTGGGATGGCTACTTCTGCTGATTCTTGAAGTTAGAAGGTTTGAAACCTTTCTTTCTTTGGTCAAACTTCTCTTTCTTCTTGTCCTTCCATGCCTTATGGTAATCAGGTTTACTTTTTCTTTGCTCATAGCAATACTTAGCCTTCCTTATTGCTTCTTCAAGAGTTATAGGTTCATAAAAATCAATTATGTCTTTATAAGACTGAGGCAATCCACTTAGAAAACGCTGGACCTTCACCTTTTCATCTTTGATGTACCTGACATACCTCAACATTTCCAAGAACTTATTTGCATACTCTTCCATGGTCTGCTGTCCCAATCTCAGCTCATGGAAATCCTTAATCTTGTCATCATAATACCTATCAGAGAAGTATTTCTGCTTGAAATACTTCTTGAACTGTTTCCACTTAATTCTCCTTTCACTGATTCTCTTTTCTTGCTTGAAGTGTTCCCACCAAATGGATGCCCTTCCATTCAGATTAAATATGGAAACTCTTGCCTTCATGTTTCCCAAATAATCCTGAACTTGAAAGTACTTCTTGATCCCAAGAAGCCAAGCTTCAGCCTCTTGTCCAGTCTTTGCTTCACCATCAAATGTAGGAGGTTTAGCCTTCTTAAATTCATCCTAAGAATGATCCCTATGGTGTCCCCTTATTTTTATTTTACAAGAAGATAAGATTGAATCCCCGTTGGAATCTTCAGAGTCAGATGATCCTGTAGAAGTCCTTCTCCTTCTCCTAGTACTGCTCTTACTACCTTTCGGTCTTGCTATACCCCGTCCAGAGTCTATCTTTCTTTGCAATTCTGTCAAACTCTGTAACATAGCAGAATTCAACTGATGCTGCTCTTCCTGGGCTTTAATCAAGCTTCTCATGGTGGCTGCAATATCTAATGATGTCTCTTGGAATCTCCTTCCATTAGACTCTATGTCATCATTTCCATTACAGACATTTTCTCCCATGGCATCTCTCGCACGCTCATAGGAATCCCGAGCATCATATCCGTCATGGGTTCTCATGGTTGAACCACCACTTACTTACTGTTAAGTCATGAACTTGTTTTCTTTAATTTTATATTTTGATTGTCATTTTTATTTTAAATTTTGATCATTTGCTTAAATTTGCTCATTTGCTTACCTTAGAAAACTTTGGTTTTTAGTGACATTTTGAGTTTTTCTTTATGATTTCATTTAAGTTTCTTCTTCTTAGATCTTGAAGGGTTTTTATAGGACATTATATTGAGTAATTGGTTCACAAATAGCACCATGATCAAATTTTAGTATTTAAAAACCTGATTCAAAATGGAAAAAATGACTAAATAGCGCCAAAATTGATTTTAAATTATTCTTGTAGCGCAATTGCCAAAATTTTACACAGCGGGGCTACAAGAATATCGCGTGCGCCGAAATCACTGTTTTTTAAGTTGAATTTTTGCATGATTTCAATTTCTAAGTGACTAATCGCATATTTAAAGGGTTTTGATATGTATTGCTCCAGTAATCATCATGAATACAGGTGCGTTTATAGCATGGAGGAGATCGTGGTAAATCATTAGTTAGAGTTGGGCGAAGTGTGGCAGGTAGACAAACGAGCCTAGATTGAAGTGAAAGGAGTTTTACATACATGCATTACGAAACTGGAGACTAAGTGGAGCGAGGAAATTTTCCCAAAATCCGGAAGTTGTAGTTACAAAGGAGATTGAGGGCTTTCACAGTTACACAGAAGAATTAGGGCTTTCTCGTTGTGCCAGCTGGAGGAAAATTGGACACCCGAAGACACTTGTATAATTAAATTTGACAATCAGACAGCTCAAGGAGTGATTTTAAACCTCTGCAGCTAGACAGGAATAAGGTATTCCACGTTAACCTGATAGTGGCTGCTAAATTGGGGCTTTCCCAGTAAAGCTTGTTTTGTTAAAATTGGTTAAGGAAAACATTAAAGTATGCTTTTAACAAAACCCCTGTCGAAGAGATATTAGTCTAAGAGGTTATTAGATGTGTTGGCGAGTGACAAGTTGAAAAATAGCAGTTTCATTGAACATGACCATGTCAAAGCCTAAAAATATAGTAAGGTGAATATTTGTACATTTTATGGTGACCAAGGGTTCACAGATTAATTTATTATTTGTAACCAATACAATAAGTAAGATGATCAAGTCGAATGCATGAAGACCTGGTCTGAGTAGGTGCTAGAAGATGACTGGTTTGTGCTGAATGTAATTTGAAACAGAAAGCTAGCAGATATTAGACTGCCCTCATATCTTTCCATCCACTGGTTAAACATTCACAAGTTGATTTAAGAAGTAGGCATTTGAGAGAATTAATGCAAAGTCCTTTTTGCACATAGATAGCTCATAAGTGGCATTAAAAGGAGTCAGGGGTACTCGGTGTTCTTTGTGCAGGAACCATACCACATAGTTACCTTCATAAATTCTAGAGAAGTTCTAGCATCAAAATTAATGTCTAAGATGGTAATCATTTTTAGCAGTAGTTTTATTCAAGAGTTTGTGGTACTCTGTTGACCTAAAATTGCTCAATCCTAATGTAAATCTTATCCTGCATTGAAAACAAAAATAGACTGTTAAAAAATCAAGAGAAAATAGTCAAGGAGAATTGAAGAAATCTGATTAGAAAAACCCTAGAAGCTTGAGGAGAATAAAAGAGTTGTTAGGTCATTCAGAGGGTTTTAAAATTACACAGGTTTCAGTCATTGAAAGCAGATGGAAAAAAGTGACAAAACCAATAGGGTTGAGCCCACTGAACTAAATTGGATTGACCAATTTCCAGGTTGTGTATAAATTTTTCAGAAGGCTGGTTGGTTGGGTTTCTTCAAGAAGATCAATGGCTATAACACTGAGGTCTCCTGTAAATTTGCACAATGCTACAACCAAGACATGGTAGTTTTTGATACTCTAAAGTTTAAGTTGATTGTGGAGCTAGTTGCTGAAGCTACAGGAGTCAGAAATGAAGGTGAAATGTGGTTCAAAAAGTTTCCTTTCACCTTTAATACCCAAAGGTTCCTTTTACCTGGAATTACTCCAGACTGGAGCAAAGGAATACTAATTCAGAATTTCAGAAATGAGTGGGTGGAGCCCATTAAAGTCCTTCAAAGCTATATCACCTATGAAGGTAGATATGCCTATGTCTTCAAATACCATTTTAGGTTCTTACAGCATCTGGTTGGTGAATCCAGAATGAATATTCCTTTCTTTTTGTTTAAAAGTTTGCAGAATATGTCAAGTAGAGTTAAGGGGCATCAGGATCACACTACAAAATCTATTTTCCATCATGGTTTCATCAAATTGATTATCAGTATTGCCCTGCAAAAAGAGGGGAAGACATGGGATTATTTTCTTTTCTGGACTGGTTTTCAAATCAAGCAAGAAGAGCAGCAAACCAAAAAACATGTGGATAAGGGGAAAACCCTAGTTAGGAAACTAGGTCAGAAAATCAAGTCTGAATACAAGAAAGAATTTAAACTTGAAGAAGCACTAGAGCCCTCGAAGGAAGATTATGAACCTCAAATTTTTTTAGCTGACAGTAAATGTAAAGTTTCACTATTTACAAAATAGGAAGATCAACCTGTACATGATAGGGCAACAACAGAAGCTTTCATGAAGGAGGAAACAGTTGTTACAGAGCAGGTTTTTGTAAAAGAAGAGAACATCCAGACCCAGCAAAGAAGCCCAATCACTATTCTATCAGAGGATCAAGGATATCTGTTAGAAGAAAATGAATCCATTGTCAAAACTGAAGCTAGGATTGGTACATGTAAGGAGTTCTCCACTCTGGAAAATAAGATAGTTAGACCTAAGAAAAAGAATATCAGGGTTGAAGCTATGGATTTTGCTACAGTTAAACATCAAGGTAGAAGTTTGAAGATGATGGGAGAGCTTGCTTCAACATGGAGACCAAAAACCAAGCCAAGAAACAAGTTAAGGCTGAGTATGAAAAAGATGTTGAACCCTAGGTTAAATTCAAAAGAGGTTACTGTGCTAGATGATGATTCTTTAGATGAAAAACCAAAGATTGAGAAAGAACTAATTCTAGAAACCCCAGTTTCTCATCATACAAAGGGGAAAACGCCATTGAAATCAGCAGAAGAGGTTAGTCTCAATGAGGCTAAATTATCAGTAGTCTTTTTAGAATTAAGAAGTGAAATATTAAAAGACCAACAGAAAAAGGAGGATGAAGTCTCTCATTCTGAAGACCAACAGTTGATAGAGGAAACAACACCTATAAAGCATCTAATCAGGAAAACCCTATTCTTCATGGTGTGTCTTGAGACCTGTTGTTGGCTGCGGTGGGCAGACCC
>LPNX010930730.1:141809-155155 GCA_001517045.1 Pseudotsuga menziesii | reverse complement strand
TCCTTCTCCTTTATGAGGGTCGCTGAGCCCTCCTGTCTTCCGCCGCTGCCTTCAATGCAGTGGGTGAGCTCTCTCTTCTCGGCCGCTCAGGTACCGTTGCTTTTCTTGACTTCTCTATCTCAAAAGTCATGGTTTTCGGCTCTGCTCTGCAGCTAGAAACGTGCTACAGCGTCGTAGCTCTGTCTTATCTTCTTTCCGCCAAAACTTATCTCTCCACTAAACTAGCAGCTTCTTCTGTAGCTGTGGGACCCTGCTCCAACACCTGTTACAAGAAGATGAAGACATTTTCAGAAAACTAGATATACCATGGCTGCACAGCGAGATACAGGATACCACAACAGAGAAGGATTTTGATTCAAACAGGGAGAACCTACAAAGAACTATCAAACAATACAGAAATCAAATGGATTACATGCAGGAAACTAATGATGGTCTGATCCTAGAAAATAAAAGGCTCAGGGAGGATTTACAAGAAGTAAATGATCATTATCAAGAGCTAATAGCAGTTTCTAAGGAGGCCCTGAAGAGAAAGAGAAGAATGGATTTGCAATGTACAGAGCTGAAGCAGACTGTTAGAATTTTGCAGCAGCAGAATGAAGAACTTACTAGAAGACTAGTAGACGTGGAAGCTGAATAGAAGAGAGCCAGGAAGAAATCCCAAGCTTTGGATGGATAGCCTTACTAGATGAAGCTGCCAAAGACCTTTGAGTTTGGTAGTTAGTCAGTTATTTGTTATGTCTTTTAAGAAATACTTTAGTTAGTCAGTTATTGATTATGTTATTCAAAAAATACTTTATTTTGTAAATTGTAATTTCACTTTATCCCATCGATGAGTTAGCTGAAGGTAGTTAGGGTTTAGACCCTCACTAATTTTTTGAGAAACAGTATTAGATAGATGAGAAAGAGGACAAATGGTTCGATTTTTGGCTGGCTTAAGGAGGTCTGTGACTTGTTTATGAGCGAAGTACTATAACTCTCATGTGTATTTGCTGAATAGAATTATGAAATATATGATCCTTTACACCCTTCAGTCTGTGTTTGGCTTCATTGTTTAACTTGTTTAGTTATATGATTGATAAATTCATTGCTGGTTTATGGTTTCTTTGCTGGTAATTCTTGTCAATTTTTGAATGAACTTCAATGTCATGTTCTGTTGGATATTGGTGATTATATTATGCATATCTGTTCATTTTTACTTATGATTTAGTTCCTTCTTTGCTCATGAATTTATTCCCTTTAGTCACCAAACTTACAACCAGAAAAAACCTTTAAAAAAAAAACCCTAAAACCCTAGTTTTATTGATTGAATATTTGAGATTGTGTTGGCTTGTTTCTTTGTGGCCTGGAAAAAATTTCTGGCACAAACATCTTTGGCGCCATTGCTGGGGAACAAAGTTGAAAACAGATTTTTCCCTGGGATACTTATCATTTTCACTGGTTTTAAGAGGTGAACTTAAACCGGCACATCTTTAAGGCTACTTTTCACCAAGTTTGACACAGTGGCTACTAGAGGAGTGGGAACCAGGAACATACCTACTTCACCATTGCAGTTGGGTGTGACAGACCCTGAATAGATATTAAAAATAGTAAGGAAAATTAGAAGGTCTCAATCTTTACCAGCCCTGTGTGACCCTGACCAGTTGGGTGATTCATTACATTCAGCTTTGCTAAGAAAAGAAGAAGAAACCTCACCTTGGTTAAAGCCAACAATTCCTGATAGTAGTTTCCAAGTCTTTACTAATCCTCAATCCTTCTTAAAAGCTAAAAATACCTCTCTTTTAGTTCAAATTAGGTAAAAACCCCTTTCATCGAAGTTCCAGTCAAACCTCTTCATAATCAAAATCGGTTAGTCCAAAAATGGCAGCCCAAAATCAGCCCATAGACATGATGGACCGGATGGTTGCAGCCAGATATGCACCATTGGTTTTTCCCCACCCTTTAAATGCACTACTTGGAGGTGACTACCAGAAGTATTTTCCTAGGTTCAATGGATAAGGGGAAACAAACACTAAGGAACATTAGGAAGCTTTCCTTAGCTATGCTGACAATCAAAACATTGAAGCCAAGGATGTATGGATGAGAATGTTCGTGTAGAGCCTTGATGGAGATGTAAGGAAATGGTTCAGAGAGTTGCCTGCTAACTCCATCACTATCATTGAAGAACTTCGTGATCTCTTCATGAGACAATGGGGGGACACTAAAGACCATACATACTACATAACTGAAATTGGAGCTCTTAGGAGGAAAAGGGATGAGCCTATTGCAGATTTTTTGAAGAGGTTTAACAAGATGTACAGTATAATTCCTACTGAGATAAAGCCTACAGAAACCTCTGCAAAACTTACATATGCAAATGCCTTTGATCATGAATTTTCCTTATTACTGAGAGAAAGGAGACCTATCTCTTTACTAAATATGCAGGATGCAACTTTGGAGGTAGAATATAATATACTGGCATCCAATAGATTGAAGAAGGAAACAACTCAGCAGCTGTATGACAGAAAAGGAAAGAAGGAAGCAACTCCAGGTGGTTCAGCTTCTCATTCTACTAAAGGGAAAATTGATGAAATGGCTAAGCTGGTAAAAATTTTAACTACAAAATTAAACAAATTAGAGCTTGATAAAAATCCTAGCAAGCCTGTTCTAGAGGGTGAAAGGAACCCTAATAATCAGAACCCATTTAGAAGACCATTTGCCCCCAGGTTCATGCCTAGAGAACGCAAGAACAATGATATTTAGCGGGAAAGAAGAGATAATGAGGACCAAAGAGTGTTGCCACCACTTCAAAATAATGTTGTTGATGAAGAAGAAGTTGATGATGAAATGATATTCGAGGATACTGACCAAGATATGAACCATTTTGAAGAAAGACTGTCTGGGGATTTTGTTACTGAGGAAGTGTGGCTAGGGTTTTACCCCTAGCTTGTGCGAATGAGCACCTACTAAGGAGAAGGGTCTCCTTAGTAGAAGTTCAGTAAAGGTGAAGTAAGAATGCTAAAACAGAAATGTAAACTACGTAAACATATGCATGAAATAGAAAAACAAAATGCGAAAAACGGTTTTTATATTAGTATTACCTACAATGTGAAGGTTGGTGAAGCCCGTTGTAGTGGTCCAAGAGGGTTGCTACAAGCTCCAACCTGCTCCTTCTCTTTCTCCAATGGTGGAAATGGGCCAAAAGGGGCTCTCAAGGAGAAAGTAGCTCAAGGGTGAGCTAGAGTTTCAAGAGCTATTTTGGCAGAGTAAGGGTGCTTATGATTGTGGATGTGAAATAAGGGGTCTCCATCACCTATTTATAGTTTTTCAGTGGTGGAGTGCTTGCCCATGGTTTTGGAAACCATATGGTTTAGGGCAGCTGTATAGGGTTTTTTCCTCCTTTTCCTCATTATTTTATATTTTTTCTTCCCTTTTTAGGGATTTTTGCTATTTTAGAGGAATTTTGGATATTTTTGGAGGAAAAAAGGCTTTCTTGATGGTTTTATGGCCTTTTGGAGGCTTTTTGGTGGTTTTATGGCCTTTTGGAGGCGTTTTAGGCCTTTTGGAGGCTTTTTGGTGGTTTTATGGCCTTTTGGAGGCATTTTAGGCCTTTTGGAGGCTTTTTAGTGGGATTTTCAGGTTTTTCAAGGAAATATGGTAGGAAAATGGACAAATGAGCCATGTAATGGGGAAGATGAGGTAGTGAACACTTTTTGGGTGTTAACAGATTTCCCCCTGATGTGCGAGGGCAGGAGCTCATCATATGTCCGATGGACATCATAAGTCATATATGGTTTTCCTGGGGTGTGGAGAAGAGAAGAAACAAACTGAAGCCCGGAACAACGATCCTGAACCAACTGCAAGAACTAAAAGTACATAACCTCAATAATGGATGAGGAATCATCTGATCATATGGACAAGGCGGGCATTCCCATGCTCATATCAGGATATAACATAATAATAACAATGGGGTCCTGACATATACATGGCCTCAAATACTGAATGAGGAAGAATCTCAATATATGGACAAGGCGGGCATACCCATGCTTGTATCAAGATACATAAACATAACTATGAGGCCCGAAAAGAGGGACCTGTAGGATGCCAGACTGCTCGGCTGGGACATACTGCTGGGCTGAAAAATGGATACACTGGAATGACAGCAGTGCTACTGAATGTGGTACCAAAGGAACTGATGAGCTGCTGGATCAGAGTGACAAGGGTCACACTTGCAATGGTACACTAAACTGGAACTGAACTGGGTACTCAAGGAAGCATGGAACGAAATGGATTCTGAATACAATCGCCAACGTAGCCCAAACATCCATGGGAACATATAACTGGGCATTCCAAAGTGACTCACCAATGTGCTAGAGTCGGGGGAAATCCGGGGTCTTCGACAAATAATGGAAGGGATATAAATCCTGCGCGATTCTCAACGATGCGATCAAAAGTGCTGAAGTCGAGCATGTGAGAAACAACCATTCGGAGAGGCAATGACGACTCCTCCCAAAATGGTCCGTAGGCACTCACCACAGATGGTGATGGGTCCAAGGCGCAGGGGCCTCTGGGTCTATCCTCTGGAATAGAGGGGCTATCGTCGACAGAGGGAGACCTGCAACTATCAAGGCAATGATGTTTCCTTGACAGGAGCGCGAGGTGGAAAACCGAAATGTGATAGTACTGATGGCAGGATCGATAAATTGGGGGGAATAAATGGGCAAGTAGAGTGGGGGACTCAAACTTCCTTTGTTCAGAGTATGATGGCGGGGAGGATCGGGCAGCATATGAAACTGACTGGTGGGAAGGGGATCATAGCTGTATTGGATCTGGGAGGGTGACTGGGCTGAGGGAGACTCAAGCGGTGGAAAATGGCAGGAGACTGCAGAATACTCTGAACAAAGGCGACCTAATTGGGGGTGCTGCCGAGAGGATCGATCATAGCGCCAAGAGGCACGGGTGGACTTCTTCATGGGTTAGGGAACTAGAAGAAGTGTGTATATAAAATGGTACTGTCATGTGGATTTATACGAGCCCAGGACAGTTCATGCTCGTGGTTGCTTTCAATTTTAAGGAGTCTGAAAGCAATAAGAAGACTCGAAAGTAATGAAATGGTACTGTCGTGCGGATTTTACGAGCCCAGGACAGTTCATGCTCGTGGGTGCTTTCAATTTTAAAGAGTCTGAAAGCAATAAGAAGACTCTGAAGTAATGGAATGGTACTGTCATGTGGTTTTTTACAAGCCCAGGACAGTTCATGCTCGTGGTTGGTTTCAATTTTAAGGAGTCTGAAAGCAATAAGAAGACTCTGAAGTGATGGAATGGTACTGTCGTGCGGATTTTATGAGCCCAGGACAGTTCATGCTCATGGTTGCTTTCAATTTTAAGGAGTCTGAAAGCAATAAGAAGACTCTGAAGTGATGGAATGGTACTGTCGTGCGGATTTTACGAGCCTAGGACAGTTCATGCTCGTGGTTGCTTTCAATTTTAAGGAGTCTGAAAGCAATAAGAAGCCTCTGAAGTGATGGAATGGTACTGTCGTGCGGATTTTACGAACCCAGGACAGTTCATGCTCGTGGGTGCTTTCAATTTTAAAGAGTCTGAAAGCAATAAGAAGACTCTGAAGGAAGGGATAAAAGTATACCGAACAGAATGAATGGCCAGGAAAGGAGGAAGTGTTCAATCAAAGAACATTTATGATGACCAGGAACAAGGGTGAGGGGGAACACTGGTGGGCCTCCTTGCGGGGTGAATGAATGGTGGCAAAATAACGAAACATTTGCAGTATGATAGGAGTGGATGGCTCATGTAAAAAGTGTAGGCCAATCTGGTGGCGGCCGATGTGGCGCGCCAATCGAGGCAGCAAGGGGTCGAGACACAATGTTGAAATTGTACCAAGTGAGAGCGAGAAATGATCTCAAGCATCATCACGAGCTCATAAAAATGAATCCGGCAATATAAAAAGTGTGAAAAAATGGAGAACGGCCGAAGTGGCACGCAAACCGAGGCGACTAGCGGTGTTTAAAAAATATGCAAAAAATGACGTAGAAAAAATAATGCAACGAGGTGACCATCGTGACGGTTTGGTCGTGCTGATTCCAATGGTAGAAACGGTTCGGAAAACGGACTCTGTATGGGTTCAGAATGGCCAAAACAAGAAAAAAGTCAACGGATTATAAATAGTAAGTGGGCCCAACATGACAAGTGTCATTTGTACTATTTGACTTTGACTAGTGATCAGAGTGGATCAGAGCTGAGGTGTCATTTCTGGACGATCCGATCGGCTGATTTCAGATCCAGGAGAGACAAGTATTCCGTCAAACTCATACCTGCTTCGTCATTGGGTTCGGGGGTGGGTAGTGGGTCCCAGGGTACTATTTGTACGGTCCACGTGGGGTGGACTGCGGGTTAGCAGTTCGGAGCCGCGGTCGTGGACCGCGGGTTCCTTGGGGGAACACGCAGTTGGGGACCATGACTGTGGGCCTGACATCCATGGTTAAGGACCGTGACTGTAGGCTTGACAGCCGCGGTTAAGGACTGCGACTGTAGGCCTGACAGCCGCAGTCGAAAACCGCGACAGGGAGCCCTAAAGCCGCGGTTTTGGACCGAGCTATTAGGGTTTTTTGAGGGGGGTGGGGGAGGACTATTTATTCAACATGGGGCTGATGAGTCTACTTTACGTGATTGACAGGATGCCGCAGGTTCTATGGAGAGAGCGGGAGATACCAGATGAGGTCATGGCCGTCGTCCGAGAGGACCGCCGGGTGCGATCGATGCTGGGGCTATTCGGACTGCTGAAGTTTTCCCAGGTCCCCATTATGTGGTCAGTAGCATGGCTACTGAACCGATTGATTAGTTTCTGGGAGCCGGACATACAGGATTTCAAAGTGCAGGGTGAGAGGGTGGACCTCACACTGATAGATGTATACTTTCTGACGGGGTTTCCCTGTCTGGGTAGGGTGGCAGACACGCAGTCGCGGGTATCTGCGGACATAGATATGGAGGACATGCTGGAGCGGTACTATGGTCCAGAGGCTCGGGTGCATAGGAATGCACTTCTGGTGAGAGACCTACTGGAGCCAGTAGTGCAGGCCATGGCGGCATGCGTGGTGCGCATCTTGGGATCCCAATCACCGGAGAAGGTGTCTGGGGGCCAGACGCAGCTAGTGGAGCGCGTACTGGGCGGTGTTTATTACGCGTGGGGCTAGATGTTCCTTACCTGCGTGCAGCGACAGCTGACAGCAGCGAAGGAATCTGGCAAGGGGTTTTGCTATGGTTCCTTCTTGTGCACGTTATTTATGGAGAGGGTACCCACACTACGGCCGCGGGTGCCGATCAGAGTAGGAGGCTTGAGGGAGCCACGGATGGTGCGGTGGGGTGAGATGATGCACCGCCGTGGGGGCGGTGATGTTGGGAGGTACTTTACACAGGATTTGTACCTGCAGTGGCTCCAGATACCATTGACACTTGATGATTATCCATATAGAGATATGGATTACACAGGAGATCCAGAGGCACCACGGCCGCCGGGACAGGCATGAGGACCAGATGGTACGTATGGTTTGATTGCATTGTCAAGTTTTATATATGATAGTTGATTGATATATTGTTACTGACAAATGGGTGATCTGCAGATGTGGGCCCGAGGCCGCCGCTAAGGCATGTGGCACGGAGGGGGATTGTGGCCGTTCCAGCTCTGCCTGGGCAGGGGGAGGTGTGTCGCTGGGATGCGGAGGGGACACTGGAGTCTGTACGGGTGCTACTAGACCATTTGCTAGTGGGGGTGGCCGACGAGGGGTGGCGGGACATCGATCCGGACGTGGTTCAGGAGTGCACGAGGGCACCCCGGGAGTTCAGATTGATTGCGATCCGGGTGGCGATCTTGGTGGATAGGGCGTGGGCACAGGAGCCCGTAGGGGATGAGGATTTTCCGGAGGAGGAGTGAGGGGAGGATTCAGAGGCAGCAAATTCTGGCAGTGATGCAGGGTATGACTCTCATTAGGGAGTGTAGGGGACTCCCCCCGAGTTTTGTAGCTACGACATGTATTTTATGAGGCTTTATGGATGTACAGACATTTTTTTGTATAGCTGAGTACAGGGGTACTCAGGACATGTATAGCACTGTGACATGCATTTTTTTTTTTTTGATATGTATATATATGCACATGGATGCACCTTTTTGTTTTAGTTGTACGCATGTGGATGGGCTTTATGATGTGTGATATGTTTGTATGGCACATGGATGCAAGTAGTTTAGGATGTTTGGGCATGTGGATGCCCTTTGTGTATTTTATGTGATGCGACATGATGTATGTATGATTAGGCACGTGGATGCCCCTATGGATACAAATGTGTTTTTATGGTTTATGTACATGGATGCAAATGTGGATGCACTGCAGTCTTTTTGGGTTTTTTATATATTTGAATGAGATGCTATGGGATAATGATGCATGATGGAGGTGTTACATGGTGTGATTGATATGCCAATCGAGGATGTTATTTTCCATTTGATCTGCGACACGATTGTGAGCTCTGGGGACATGTGTGAATGTGATGGATTCAAACTGTTAGCTGAGTTGTTTTGTACGTAGGAATTTTTGAAATAGGTAGGGATCATGCACCTGGTACCAGTTGTTGAGCTGGGAGACAAGTAGTTGGGAGTCCAAGAACACATGAAGGTGACATATGCCCATCTGGAGGGAAGCAGTCAGGAGACCAGTCACAGCATCATATTCCGCCTGGTTATTGGTAGCGGCGCCTATACATATTCCGTCAAGGTGAATCAGTTCATTGGAAGGAGAATATAATACCCATGCTGCAGAAGCCAGGTTGGGAGACCAGCGGCTTGCGCCATCAGCAAATCCAGTGTAATAAGGTGGAAGATGGTCCATCTGTGAGCATGCAAAAAGAACGATGAATGTAAGATTATGGTAAAGAAGGTGAAAAACAAAAAAGAGAGAAAACTGTACAATGCAGACCAATGAGGTCGCGGTTTCAGTTATGGGTAAAAACGTTTAAGATACAACCCATTACAGGGGTTGCGTAAAGGGTGGCCTTCAGAATCGGCTAAAATGTATGCCCCCTTGCCGAGGCAAGTATGCACAATGTAAGGGCCTTGCCACATGGACTCAAACTTTCCTTTACCGGTTTTGTCGTGGGCTTGGTCATA
Source organism: Pseudotsuga menziesii (assembly GCA_001517045.1). Taxonomy (NCBI): domain Eukaryota; kingdom Viridiplantae; phylum Streptophyta; class Pinopsida; order Pinales; family Pinaceae; genus Pseudotsuga; species Pseudotsuga menziesii. Next base: position 146,011 of record LPNX010930730.1, on the reverse strand, counting down.
GGCGAGGACGAGGTCCCCTTCGTGGAAAGTTTGAGGGTGAACATGTTTGTCATAACCGGCTTTGGAGCGGTTTTTGGCAGCTTCGATGTTCTGGAGAGTGGCACGACAGTCTTCATCGGCTTGTTCGAGGGATAGAAGACATTGCTCAAGGGGGGAGGTATCGGGGAGAAGCTCAACGGCGATATGTAAGGCAGGTATTTGACACTCGATGGGGAGGACAGACTCTACACCGTGAACTAAATGAAACGGGGTAAAACCTGTGGTGATCTTGGTGGAGGTACGGTAATCCCATAAGGCAGGGAATAGCATATGGTGCCAATTGGACTTATGCCGGTCAACAGTGCGTTGGAGTATGGTTTTTAGGATTTTGTTAACAGCTTCTACTTGACCGTTCCCTTGAGGGTAGTAAGCAGAGGAAAATTGGTGTTCAAACTTGAGGAGGGTGGATAACTCGCGCCAAATGGAATCTTCAAAGTGTGATCCATGGTCTGAGACCAACTGTTTAGGGACCCCGAATCGAGTGATAACATGGTTGAAAAAGAAACGGGCAGCAGTGTCAGTGGTACAGTTGAAGGTGGGCATGGCTTCTACCCATTTGATGAAGTAATCGACGGCGACGATGATGTACTTATGGCCGTTCGCAGATGGGGGTCTACACTCTATGAAATCGATGGCCCAGTTACAAAAGGGACCAATGGTGACGACTGGGTGTAATGTAGCAGGTGGTGTCCGGGCCTTGGGGGCAAAAAGCTGGCAGTTATGGCAATGCTTGACCGCAGTGATGCAGTCGGTGAAAAGTGTGGGCCAGAAGTATCCGGTGCGGACAACCTTTTGGGCAGTGGCCATGCCTAAGAAATGGCCACCGCAGGCACTGCTATGACAATCATTAAGGACATGTTCAACTTCCTCGTGTGTAAGGAAACGACGAATAATTATGTCGACCCCTTGCCGGTAAAGGACATCTCCTAAGAGGAGGTAGCGAGAGGCCTGGTGACGGATACGACGACATTCATTACGAGTGACTTTGGGTCGGAACTTCTGCGTACGTAGGTATAACAAGATATCACCGTACCATGGGTCATTAGACGAGATAGTGAACAAGTGATGGTCAGCTAACTCATCGGAGCTGGGTGGGGCTGGGAGAAAAGAAGGGAGATCGGTGATGAGCTGGGCAAGCGCAAGGGCTTTAGTGCTCTTAGGTGTTTGGAATGTAAGGTCATATTCCTGGAGGATAATGACCCATTTAGCCACATGACCTTGTTATAGCATATTTCACCACACTAGGTGAATCACACATTGTATGGCCTTCCCCTATCCCATTGCAGACTCATTATTCCCTATGGACCATTTATTGTATTTTGATGTATCATTGACCATCCCTAAAAACATTAGAAAAATGATATACGCGGCCCTTTTTCTATTCCGTCCAGGTTGCTGGTTACCTTTCTGGTCGGACGATTGCACAGCAAGTACATTTGCCGTTTGGGTGGGCTGAGATGAAGCCGTAGATTGTCCCAAGGCAGATTGGCTGATTGACAATTGAGAAACTTGTTTCACAACCGAACCTGCAGGTTTCTTACTTGCACTACCCACAATGCCATCGGAATGTGGTCTAGGTTTGACCTTGGGATCGAAACTAGAACGAGGGGCATTAGGTATAATCTCATATAACAAACCAGACTGAGCATAGATCAAGTCTAGTTCCTGCGCCCTAAAGATGGCTTGTTCCTCATTCTGCACTCCGGATGTGGAAACATCCTTTGCAATATATGGCAATAAAGATTTGAGGAACCACTCAAGGAGGAATTCCGGCGGTATAAAGGCTTTGATTAATCTATTCCATCTACGACACTCCTGAATATGATCAGAAATATGGGTGGCTTTATCTTGCCGAAATGTCGACAAGAGTTCAGTACCGACATCATATCGTACTGGTAGATGGAAGTGATTAAGGAAAGTCATCGCAAGGTCGTCGAACAAAGTAAAGGCACCCCTAGGTAACTCTATGTACCATTTCGCCGCAGGCCCTGTAAGGGTGCATTGAAATAGTCTCAAGCGGACTGAGTCCTAATGCAATGAATTGGAAGAGCACCATAGGTGGAATGTCGTAACATGTTCACTCGGATCCTCTCCTGGTTTACCTTCGAACTTAGGTATGTCCAAAGGAATCTTGGTAGGGACAGCTGGCCAAGCTGGGTCATGAGCCACAGGATCGTTCGTAAGTCTCGATAAGTCAGGTAAATTGAGTGTCGCGAGGAAAGGGAGCTTAGCATGATGAGGTCTAGGGACCACTCCCTAGTTCACATAGGATTGATTACCACCATGACCTTGGCCATAGTGACCTCCTCCTGTATGACCCATATAGGGTGGCATGGAAGTCGCATAATGAGGTGGACCTTCACTAGTAGGAGCTACAAAGCCATAGTTGGGAGAGTAAGCAGGTTGTGAATACCCGCCTCCATAAGGTTGAGAGACCTATCCATACTGTGCCCCATGGTAGGGTCCATAGGTCATCAGCTGCGATGCCCCATGAGACACTCCATAGGTAGGAATATACATTCTGGAAGTAGGAATATACATACCGGAAGTAGGGATATATGTCGAGGAAGTAGCAACTTGACCTCTAGAAACATGAACATAACCTCCTGACACAACGGGTGGTATGTAGGCTTGAGACACAACTAGTCTAGTAATCGCAGTACGGATCTGACTCGTAGCTAAGTGACGACTAGAAGGACCACGAGAGTAAGGCAGAGGGTTCACATTTGAAGAACTCGGAAGCGAGGATGAAGGAATATCTGTAAGAAGATATGTGCTAGTTCCTATCGTCACTCGTCTAGAACCTGGTATCGCTATGGGATCACTGACTCTAGACCTAGAAGGTACATAAGATGTAGCTTCCACCGCTGGGATGGAAGGTGCAATGTGACTAGTATTCCCAAACCTCTCCACAAGGTAAGGCATGGGAATGCCCCCAGGTATAGTGTTAGGATCAAAGTCGGATTCAACATGAAATGTCAAATCATGCACAGGAAAACCAGTGGTAACATAACCACCATAGCTGGTGCTAGGAGGGTCAAAGTGAGTCTCAGCATCTTCCGGCATTCCATACCGGTATCGGGTCAATGGGGAATATGGTCTAGTATAAGTAGGTCTATCATGTAAAGATCCTATCTGGGAAATAACGGGACTGATCTCAGCTAGGTTAGGTGAGGGATCATATGTAGGAGTAAGTTCCCCATCGTCAATACGAATAGGAGGAGGTGGGTCAGGAATAATCTCTGAATGATCCTCCATGGTGTGTGAATCAATGTGTGACACAGTCTGCCTGGACCGACTAGGACCCTCTCCCAAAGGAGGAGGAGAAGTGGAAGGCGAAAGTCCTGCTAACCGACGAGAACGGCGCGGAACCGCACCCGACTCCTATGGATTTGGGTACCACAACAGACAGAAATTCCTATGGATTGGGGTACCACAACAGACAGCTTGACTCCAGAAATCAATCTTTCCCAATATGCAATAGAAATAAAAACATCTAACACTAAAGGATCAAACCTCATACCTTATTCCGGACGGTTGAAGTAGATCCTTGTTGAGCTTTCCAATGTTCAGCTTGAATTGTTATAGCACGTCCTCAACAACAAGTAAACAATACAAGCATACTATATTTCATGGTGTTATATCTATTCTAGCATATATAATCAATAATGTATAAGCATTTGACATATTCCAATGGATGCAACATTCATTCAAATACACATTACTGGACAGGAAAAGATATTTCTATTAATATGAATCAGAGATTACAAGTGACAACCTCTGATGGAACGTCTGCGAACCGGAGAAACTGAATCCCCCACTTGGGCCTCCACCACCTCAATCCTCCATCACTCCGATAGCAAGCTCACTAACAAAGGCAAGCTTGGGAAGAACACAACAGTGCTCCAAAGGGACAAAGGGATGCAGACTCAAGTATAGTTCTGGCAACAATGGACTATAGTTTCGGTACTCTCAATTCTCTCTTATGCTTTCAATGTCTCAATGGTTCCTTATATAGCTTTCCAAAGTGATACTGAAAGGTCGAATCCGTGCGATCTCAAGGAATATGGAAGCCCAGGAGTCATATGAGTCGGATCCAAGTCAAGGAACAGTCCAATAGTTTTGGATTATGCACACATCCCGATGTACGCGACTATAGAGGT
>LPNX010930730.1:118516-141443 GCA_001517045.1 Pseudotsuga menziesii | reverse complement strand
TTGATGTATTCCCAAAACTGTCGATGGCGAGAGAACCTACCACTGATGACTGCAAGTCTCAAGGCACTCAAAATGACTCTAGACTCCAATCCCAGAATAAGTGATCTGAAGTCGATGGGATGAAATCCGCTGGAAGGAGTGAATTAGGGCATCCCCCATCATCCAACACGAGGTACTCAGCAAGGCTGTATAATATGGAAGAACTCGATCATAAGGTGCACGAACCAGTAACTGTACTGGGAATGGCCGACATGCAAAGTCAACATAACTGAGGAATGGCCGACTCAGGTTTCAACTTCCTTCGAACAAGAGCATAACGGCATATGGTGATTGAATGAAGGTAGCATAGACTCGATATACAAACTGGGACATCTCTATGACGCAGGGGGCATCAATAGAGGCTCCATAGTGACTGGAAGCTTAACCAGTCGGTGGAGATAAAACTCAGATAACGAGTACAGCTCCTAAATTCAAACTATAACCCAACCCATGGATGTGATATACAGTGCTCTGTTCGAAGGCGACACGACTCGACAGCTGCCAAAGATAATATCTTTTCTTGTCCGGCTTTTTGGTTTTTTGATTTTTTTTTTTGGTCTTTTTCAGTTATTTGAAAATCTTGAAAAAAGAATAAACTAGCTTTATAGTTACAAACTAGGAGGAGACGAGTGTCATAAAGGAAAACAAATTAGTTCCAAGCAGTGGAACATACCTATGCTCAATGTAAGGATACATGTGTAGGATATCGACACTCGGGGGAAAATCCCCTCCCGGTAAAAAGGGAATCAAGCTGTGAAAGATATAAATAAAGGCTCTTCATGGCTAGACATGAGACAAGCTCGGGCTATATGGCTGAAACGCAATGTCAGGGGAGCCGGCATAAAGCTCAATAAGACAGGCAAAGCTCATGATAATGCATCCACAACTTGATACAAGGGGAGTCCGGGGGGAAACAGGCCAGCATAAGATCAAGAGGAGTATGAGGCTATTGCTAAATGCCATGGTGATACTATACAACAGACTCCCACACCCTAAAGGGGGAAACATCGGCATGGGCACCAAATGCAAATAAGGCGCTAACTAGGGTACCCATGTAAGGTGAGTCTCTACCACTCACATCATGCCACTTCTATAGCAGCAAGAAGGTTCCGTGACATAATAGAGTGGGTGCGTACGTAAGGATATAGTGACATGGTCATAAGGTCATGCAAAATGAAAACGGTGGTGAACCTAACCTATATGCCAGTATAGCCGTTATACCTGAGATTAGTATGAACGGGTCAATCCAAAGGCTGAAACATCGCTGAAAACGGTCTTCTACATCAAAAATTAGGTAAGAAACGGTCCAAAAAGGTTAGAAATGGTCAAAACTATAGGAAAGGGGGTAAAAATTTTCAAATATTTGAAAATTTTTCTATAAATAGTAAAAAATATAAATCATTTGAAACTTTTACCCATTGGAGCTCTGATATTCAACTGCAAATTCCAGGAGATCCAGCCGGCGGAATTCACAACCGATTCTTCCAGGTACTTACTCATGTTCTTAGCTTGCATTTCAATACAAATTTTATAATTTTTCATGGTCAAATGAATTTTTAATGGCCAAACTTACATGAGCACCACGGCCCACACGGATATCGAGGTTTTTTCCGCGTATAGGGCTGGCTATACGCGGAAAAGGGGCCTAAAACCGTGTACATATGCGACTGTTTTGAAAACAGCCGCGTATGACGCCGCGCACTAAGATTTTTATGAATCTAATGGACATTTTGGTCAACTTCTCATGCAGGATGGTGCTACAGTGGCGAGAACGCGAGCATGGTGATGTAGAGGAAGCAGTAAGTGCTGACATAATGGATCAAGAGGCTCTAACAAGATGCGGACTCTACAAGTTTTGGTGCCTAGGAGGCTTGAGGGCCAAACCAGGACTACTACAGATGCTTGTAGACTATTGGGATCCAGACTCAGAGTCCTTCCGGCTAGACGGCATGTCCCACACCATTGAGGTAGAGGATATCTATTTTATCACAGGTCTATCACGGCGGGGTGAGACAGTGAACCTTCGTTCCTGAGGAGGGCCAGGTCATGGGTTGACTATAGATGAGTACATCGCAGTATACTGCTATCCAGAGACAGAGAAGGTGGGGAGCCAAGTCCCCACCAATGCTATACAGGTACTGGGCCTAAAGGCCATCTTACTGACGCTGGGCAGGATAGCAGGCTTAGCATCACTCCATCAGGCCTCTCGGCCATTGATGTTCTATACGGTGGAGTGCATGACACCGACCATCTATGACTGGAGCACATCACTGTTGAGCAACATGAAACATTAGCTCAGTGAGTGCAAGGGAGGTAGGATACGGAACTTCGGGTTCAGTAGTATCTTGAGCACTTTCTTCTTCGAGCGAGTTCTAGGATTGAGCCCTAGAGTGGATGTTCCTCTCCACGGGGTTCGAGATCCGGCCAAACGACATTGGGCAGACGCGATGCGCAGACTGGGGGGTGGTAGGGTGGCCAACCCTTATCCAACAGACTTTTTTCCATGGTGGCGACGACAGATTATTGCCATAGAGGACTACCCTTATGACGGGATAGAATTCAGGGGAGACCCGGACATGCCATTACCACCAGGGTCAGCATATGGAGACATAGGTAACGAATCTCGACCCTTACTCTTTTTTTAAAATTTTTGAAGTATTTAAATTTTTTTTGTGTTTTCTTGATTAATGGAATCAAAAATACATGTTTTTGGGTGACAATACATAGTGACATCTACCATTGATGTGCAGATGTGGGACCACGGAGACCAGAGGGCTTCCCACGTCATAGACAGAGGGGAAGAGGAGACGATATCACCGGTGTGGATGCGGAGCAAATGCTCCAAAGCATCCATACCAACTTTTTGTGACTGACTCACAGGATTCCCATGGCGCAAGTCGAGGACTTTCCTAAGGCTATGCAGAGATAGGTGGTTGGTGTACCACGCGCATGGGTGCGTTTATTCCGGCGGCTAGCTAGAGCCGTGGTGACACATCATGATCACAACCCTCATCCAGTTACGGAGAGAAATTCCTATGGCTTGGGGTACCACAACAGACAGCTAGACTCCAGAAATCAATATTTCCCAATATGCAATAGAAATAAAAATATCTAACACTAAAGGATTGAACCTCATACCTTATTTCGGACGGTTGAAGTAGATCCCCGTTGAGCTTTCCAATCTTTAGCTTGAATTGTTATAACACGTCGTCATCAACAAGTAAACAATACAAGCATACTATATTTCATGGTGTTAGATCTATTCTAGCATATATAATCAATAATGTATAAGCATTTGACATATTCCAATGGATGCAACATTCATTCAAATACACATTACTGGACATGAAAAGATATTTCTATTAATATGAATCAGAGATTACAAGTGACAACCTCTGACGGCACGTCTGCGAACCAGAGAAAATGAATCCCCCACTTGGGCCTCCACCACCTCAATCCTCCATCACTCCAATAGCAAGCTCACTAACAAAGGAAAGCTTGGGAAGAACACAACAGTGCTCCAAAGGGACAAAGGGATGCAGACTCAAGTATAGTTCTGGCAACAATGGACTATAGTTTCGGTACTCTCAATTCTCTCTTATGCTTTCAATGTCTCAATGGTTCCTTATATAGCTTTCCAAAGTGATACTGAAAGGTTGAATCCGTGTGATCTCAAGGCATATGGAACGCTAGGAGTCATATGAGTTGGATCCAAGTCAAGGAACAGTCCAACAGTTTTGGATTATGCACACATCCCGATGTACGCGACTATAGAGGTAATATCCACGTATGTACGTGGTTATCGGGGAAAAGGCCACGTATATCATTTTTCTAATGTTTTTAGGGATGGTCAATGATACATCAAAAGACAATAAATGGTCCATAGGGAATAATGAGTCTGCAGCGAGATAGGGGAAGGCCATACAATGTGTGATTCACCTAGTGTGGTGAAATCCGCTATAACAGATGCCCCCTAATGTATGAGATCAGAGGGGTTATACAATGGCTGAAATACATTATAAGTCCATCCCAGAAGTGAAGTGATGAAGGTACCCAAATGGAAGACCAGCCACCCAATCAGCATAATACCATAATACAACTCTGCATATAACTGCACATACATATAGCAGTCCCGGATACATAAGAGTACAATGGCCATGAATAGGCATGAAACATGATAGAACATATGTGGTCATCGCCACGTACAATATACATAGATCAGAATCTCCATGGTGGCTGGAAATGTCTGACCTATACTGGAACAAGTCACGAGAGCTGAAATCTCATGAACACTGGCACGATCAAGGAGGTAGCATATAGTGGATGCCACCAAACTGGAAGGTCTTCTACACAAACCGCTACGAGTACATGTCCTACTATGTGAATAAAGGTGTCGAGGTCGAACATAGTAGTCCATCGTCTGATTACCGGTCATTGATGTATACCATTAACAGACGCAAGATCACCCACCAATAATGAAAATGGGAATCAAGGTACTAGAGTGCAAACTAACAAGTGTGAATAAATGTGTTGAGGTCGAACACTTGAGAGAATCCATCAATCAGGGGACAATGATGCATTCCCAAAACTGTCGATGGCGAGAGAACCTGCCACTGATGACTGCAAGTCTCAAGGCACTCAAAATTACTCTAGACTCCAATCCCAGAATAAATGATCTGAAGTCAATGGGATGAAATCCTCTGGAAGGAGGGCATTAGGGCATCCCCCATCATTTAACATGAGGTACTCAGCAAGGCTGTATAATATGGAAGAACTCGATCATAAGGTGCACGAACCAGTAACTGTACCGGGAATGGCCGACATGCAAAGTCAAGATAACTGAGGAATGGCCGACTCAGGTTTCAACTTCCTTCGAACAAGAGCATAATGGCGTATGGTGACTGAATGAAGGCAGAATAGACTCGATATACAAACTGGGACATCTCTATGATGCAGGAGGCATCAATAGAGGCTCCATAGTGACTGGAAGCTTAACCAATCGGTGGAGATAAAAATCAGATAACGAGTACAGCTCCTAAAGTCAAACTATAACCCAACCCATGGATGTGATATATAGTGCTATGTTCGAAGGCGACACGACTCGACAGCTGCCAAAGATAATATCTTTTCTTGTCTGGATTTTTGGTTTTTTGATTTTTTTTTGGTCTTTTTCAGTTATTTGAAAAGCTTGAAAAAAGAATAAACTAGCTTTATAGTTACAAACTAGGAGGAGACAAGTGTCATAAAGGAAAACAAACTAGTTCCAAGCAGTGGAACGTACCTATGCTCAATGCAAGGATACATGTGTAGGATATCGACACTCGGGGGAAAATCCCCTCCCGGTAAAAAGGGAATTAAGCTGCGAAAGATATAAATAAAGGCTTTGCATGGCTAGACATGAGACAAGCTCAGGCTATATGGCTGAAATGCAATGTCAGGGGAGCCGGCATAAAGCTGAATAAGACAGGAAAAGCTCATGATAATGCATCCACAACTTGATACAAGGAGATTCCGTGGGGAAATAGGCCAGCATAAGATCAAGAGGAGTATAAGGCTCTTGCTAAATGTCATGGCAATACTATACAACGGACTCACACACCCTAAAGGGGGAAACATCGGCATGGGCACATAATGAAAGGTGAGTCTCTACCACTCACATCATGCCACTTCTATAGCATCAAGAAGGTTCCGTGACATAATAGAGTGGGTTCGTACCTAAGGATATAGTGACATGGTCATAAGGTCATGCAAAATGCAAACGGTGGTGAACCTAACCTATATGCCAGTATAGCCGTTATACCTAAGATCAGTATGAACGGGTCAATCCAAAGGCTAAAACATCGCTGAAAACGCTCTTCTACATCACAAATTAGGTCAGAAACGGTCCAAAAAGGTTAGAAACGGTCAAAACTATAGGAAAGGGGGTAAAAATTTTCAAATATTTGAAAATTTTTCTATAAATAGTAAAAAATATAAATCATTTGAAACTTTTACCCATTGGAGCTCTGATATTCAACTGCAAATTCCAGGAGATCCAGCCGACGAAATTCACAACCGATTCTTCCAGGTACTTACTCATGTTCTCAGCTTGCATTTCAATACAAATTTTATAATTTTTCATGTTCAAATGAATTTTTAATGGCCAAACTTACATGAGCGCCACGGCCCATGCGGATATCGAGGTTTTTTCCGCATATAGGGCTGGCTATGCGCAGAAAAGGGGCTTGAAACCGCATACATACACGACTGTTTTGAAAACAGCCGCGTATGACGCCGCGCACTAAGATTTTTATGAATCTAATGGACATTTTTATCAACTTCTCATGCAGGATGGTGTTAGAGTGGCGAGAACGCGAGCATGGTGATGTAGAGGAAGCAGTAAGGGCTGACAGAATGGCTCAAGAGGCTCTAAGAAGATGCGGAATCTACAAGTTTTGGTGCCTAGGAGGCTTGAGGGCCAAACCAGGACTAATACAGATGCTTGTAGACTATTGGGATCCGGACTCAGAGTCCTTCCGGCTAGACGGCATGTCCCTCACCATTGAGGTAGAGGATATCTATTTTATCACAAGTCTATCACGACGGGGTGAGACGGTGAACCTTCGTGCCCGAGGAGGGCCAGGTCATGGGTTGACTATAGATGAGTACATCGCAGTATACTGCTATCCGGAGATAGAGAAGGTGAGGAGCCAAGTCCCCACCAACGCTATACAGGTACTGGGTCTAAAGACCATCTTACTGACGCTGGGCAGGATAGCAGGCTTAGCATCACTCCATTAGGCCTCTTGGCCATTGATGTTCTATGCGGTGGAGTGCATGACACTGACCATCTATGACTGGAGCACATCACTGTTGAGCAACATGAAACATCAGCTCAGTGAGTGCAAGGAAGGTAGGATACGGAACTTCGGGTTCATTAGTATCTTGAGCACTTTCTTCTTCGAGCGGGTTGCAAGATTGAGCCCTAGAGTGGATGTTCCTCTCCACGGGGTTCGAGATCCAGCCCAACGACATTGGGCAGATGCGATGCGCAGACTGAGGGGTGGTAGGGTGGCCAACCCTTATCCAGCAGAATGTTTTCCATGGTGGCGACGACAGATTATTGCCATAGAGGACTACCCTTATGCAGGGATAGACTTCCGGGGAGACCCGGACATGCCATTACCACCAGGGTCAACATATGGAGACATAGGTAACGAATCTCAACCCTTACTCTTTTTAAAATTTTTGAAGTATTTATTTTTTTTGTGTTTTCTTGATTAATGGAATCAAAAAGACATGTTTTTGGGTGACAATACATAGTGACATCTACCATTGATGTGCAGATGTGGGACCACGGTGACCAGAGGGCTTCCCACGTCATAGACGGAGGGGAAGAGGAGACGATATCACCGGTGTGGATGCGGAGCGAACGCTCCAAAGCATCCATACCAACTTTGTGTGACTGACTCACATGATTCCCATGGCGCAAGTCGAGGACTTGCCTGAGGCTATGCAGAGACAGGTGGTTGGTGTACCACGCGCATGGGTGCGTTTATTCCGGCGGCTAGCTAGAGCCGTGGTGACATATCATGATCACAACCCTCATCCACCTCCACAGGAGTAGACACCTGGGAGTGTATCTATTTTGTACTACCGTGTATATGATGGTGGCTTTCAAAGCCCCAATTTTGTATTATGACACTAAGTATTACCACATTTTTGGTGTATATATATAAAAAAGTTTTATGGTGATCGGTTTATTTATTTACATGTGTAAAAATTGTGTTTATGATTAATTTATGATGAATGAAACAAATGCCAATCTAACACATAGTTATCATATGAGTCAGCAATTTGATTAAAATTTCTTGGAATGTGTATATATGTTATGTTCTCAAATTTCCGTTCTAGCAATCTCACACATAAGAATCTCCTCAATAACGTCGTATCTCTAACATGGTACAAACCATTTAGCTGTGACACTACTAACTCTGAATCAAGACGTACCTCAAGAGAGAGAACACCATGTGAAATGGCATCCCGTAGAAGCTCGATAACGGCACTATATTCAGCAACATTGTTGGAAGATGGTCGTAGACATACACCTCCTAAAGACAGTACATGACCCAAAGGAGTAAAAATCACCCAAGCAGTTGAGGCTGAGTGTTGAGTGTGACGGCTTGCACCATCCGCGAATCCTACGTAGGTGGAAGATTCCATTGACATCTGCCACAAGAAATGGAAACTAATCACAAACCCGATCACGATAAACAAGACCTAACTATGCAAAAAAGCTGTACAATAATATACAACAAACAACCTTGAGCAACTCGATGAGCAGCGTAGAGATGCCTTGGTGACTCTAGAGGTTAATAAGCGTCACGTGAAGGCCCAGTATGATAATTCTGTCCGTCCGAGTGTTTTTAGTGAGGGAGACTTGGTCCTTTTGTGGGATCAATCGAAAGAACCCTTGGGGGCAGGGAAGTTCAATCCTATGTGGCGTTGTCCTTACGTGGTCAAGCGAGTATTAGAGAAGGGTGTCTACGAGTTAGTGGATTACGAAGGGACAGACTTGGCGGAGCCTAGATTGCTAGAACGGCAATTTGAGAACATAACATATATACACATTCCAAGAAATTTTAATCAAATTGCTGACTCATATGCTAACTATGTGTTATATTGGCATTTTTTTCATTCATCATAAATTAATCATAAACACAATTTTTACACATGTAAATAAATAAACCGATCACCATAAAACTTTTTTATATATATACACCAAAAATGTGGTAATACATAGTGTCATAATACAAAATTGGGGCTTTGAAAGCCACCATCATATACACGGTAGTACAAAATAGATACACTCCCAGGTGTCTACTCCTATGGAGGTGGATGAGGGTTGTGATCATGATATGTCACCACGGCTCTAGCTAGCCGTCAGAATAAATGCACCCATACGCGTGGTACACCAACCACCTGTCTTTGCATAGCCTCAGGAAAGTCCTCGACTTGGGCCATGGGAATCCTGTGAGTCAGTCGCACAAAGTTGGTGTGGATGCTTTGGAGCATTCGCTCCACATCCACACCGGTGATATCGTCTCCTCTTCCCCTCCGTCTATGACGTGGGAAGCCCTCTGGTCACCGTGGTCCCACATCTGCACATCAATGGTATATGTCACTATGTATTGTCACCCAAAAACATGTCTTTTTGATTCCATTAATCAAGAAAACACAAAAAAAATTTAAATACTTCAAAAATTTTAAAAAAAGAGTAAGGGTCGAGATTCGTTACCTATGTCTCCATATGCTGACCCTGGTGGTAATGGCATGTCCGGGTCTCCCCGGAAGTCTATCCCTGCATAAGGGTATTCCTCTATGGCAATAATCTATCGTCCCCACCATGGAAAAAAGTCTGCTGGATAAGGGTTGGCCACCCTACCACCCCCCAGTCTGCACATCGCGTCTGCCCAATGTCGTTGGGCCAGATCTCGAACCCCGTGGAGAGGAACATCCACTCTAGGGCTCAATCCTGGAACCCGCTCGAAGAAGAAAGTGCTCAAGATACTACTAAACCCGAAGTTCCATATCCTACCTGCCTTGCACTCACTGAGATGATGTTTCATGTTGCTCAACAGTGATGTGCTCCAGTCATAGATGGTCGGTGCCATGCACTCCACCGCATAGAACATCAATGGCCGGGAGGCCTGATGGAGTGATGCTAAGCCTGCTATCCTGCCCAGCGTTAGTAAGATGGAATTTAGGCCCAGTACCTGTATAGCATTGGTGGGGACTTGGCTCCCCACCTTCTCTGTCTCTGGATAGCAGTATACTGCGATGTACTCATCTATAGTCAACCCATGACCTGGCCCTCCTCGGGCACGAAGGTTCACCGTCTCACCCGGCCGTGATAGACCTGTGATAAAATAGATATCCTCTACCTCAATGGTGAGGGACATGCCATCTAGCTGAAAGGACTCTGAGTCTGGATCCCAATAGTCTACAAGCATCTGTAGTAGTCCTGGTTTGGCCCTCAAGCCTCCTAGGAACCAAAACTTGTAGAGTCCGCATCTTCTTAGAGCCTCTTGAGCCATTCTGTCAGCCCTTACTGCTTCCTCTACATCACCATGCTCGCGTTCTTTCCACTCTAGCACCATCCTGCATGAGAAGTTGATAAAAATGTCCATTAGATTCATAAAAATATTAGTGCGCGGCGTCATACACGGCTGTTTTCAAAACAGCCGTGTATGTACGCGGTTTCAGGCCCCTTTTCTGCGCATAGCCAGCCCTATATGTGGAAAAAACCTCGATATCCGCGTGGGCCGTGGCGCTCATGTAAGTTTGGCCATTAAAAATTCATTTGAACATGAAAAATTATAAAATTTGTATTGAAATGCAAGCTGAGAACATGAGTAAGTACCTGGAAGAATCGGTTGTGAATTCTGCCGGCTGGATCTCCTGGAATTTGCAGTTGAATATCAGAGCTCCAATGGGTAAAAGTTTCAAATGATTTATATTTTTTACTATTTATAGAAAATTTTTCAAATATTTGAAAATTTTCACCCCCTTTCCTATAGTTTTGACCGTTTCTAACCTTTTTGGACCGTTTCTGACATAATTTGTGATGTAGAAGACCGTTTTCAGCGATGTTTCATCCTTTGGATTGACCCGTTCGTACTGATCTCAGGTATAATGGCTATACTGGCATATAGGTTAGGTTCACCACCGTTTGCATTTTGCATGACCTTATGACCATGTCACTATATCCTTAGGTACGAACCCACTCTATTATGTCACGGAACCTTCTTGCTGCTATAGAAGTGGCATGATGTGAGTGGTAGAGACTCACCTTACATGGGTACCCTAGTTAGCGACTTATTTGCATTTGGTGCCCATGCCGATGTTTCCCCCTTTAGGGTGTGGGAGTCCGTTGTATAGTATTGCCATGACATTTAGCAAGAGCCTCATACTCCTCTTGATGTTATGCTGGCCTGTTTCCCCCCGGACTCCACTTGTATCAAGTTGTGGATGCATTATCATGAGCTTTTCCTGTCTTATTGAGCTTTATGCCGGCTCCCCTGACATTGCGTTTCAGCCATATAGCCCGAGCTTGTCTCATGTCTAGCCATGCAGAGCCTTTATTTATATCTTTCGCAGCTTGATTCCCTTTTTACCGGGAGGGGATTTTCCCCTGAGTGTCGATATCCTACACATGTATCCTTGCATTGAGCATAGGTATGTTCCACTGCTTGGAACTAGTTTGTTTGCATTTATGACACTCGTCTCCTCCTAGTTTGTAACTATAAAGCTAGTTTATTCTTTTTTCAAGCTTTCCAAATAACTGAAAAAGACCAAAAAAAAAAATCAAAAAACCAAAAAGCCGGACAAGAAAAGATATTATCTTTGGCAGCTGTTGAGTCGTGTCGCCTTCGAACAGAGCACTGTATATCACATCCATGGGTTGGGTTATAGTTTGACTTTAGGAGCTGTACTCGTTATCTGAGTTTTATCTCCACCGACTGGTTAAGCTTCCAGTCACTATGGAGCCTCTATTGATGCCTCCTGCGTCATAGAGATGTCCTAGTTTGTATATCGAGTCTATGCTGCCTTCATTCAGTCACCATACGCCGTTATGCTCTTGTTCGAAGGAAGTTGAAACCTGAGTCGGCCATTCCTCAGTTATCTTGACTTTGCATGTCGGCCATTCCCGGTACAGTTACTAGTTCGTGCACCTTATGATCGAGTTCTTCCATATTATACAGCCTTGTTGAGTACCTCGTGTTGGATGATGGAGGATTCCCTAATGCCCTCCTTCCAGCAGATTTCATCCCATCGAATTCAGATCATTTAGTCTGGGATTGGAGTCTAGAGTCATTTTGAGTGCCTTGAGACTTGCAGTCATCAGTGGCAGGTTCTCTCGCCATCGACAGTTTTGGGAATACATCAATGTCCCCTGATCGATGGATTCTCTCAAGTGTTCGACCTCAACACATTTATTCACACTTGTTAGTTTGCACTCTAGTACCTTGATTCCCATTTTCATTATTGGTGGGTGATCTCGCGTCTGTTAACGGTATACATCAATGACCGGTAATCAGACTATGGACTACTATGTTCGACCTCAACACCTCTATTCACATAGTAGGACATGTACTCGTAGCAGTTTGTGTAGAAGACCTTCCAGTTTGGTGGCGTCCACTATATGATACCTCCTTGATCGTGCCAGTGTTCATGAGATTTCAGCTCTTGTGACTTGTTCCAGTATAGGTCAGACATTTCCAGCCACTATGGAGACCTTGATCTATTATATATCTTCAGCCTATGTGGAGATCATTGTACTTTGTATATCTTCATCATGGAGATTCTGATATATGTATATTGTACGTGGCGATGACCACATATGTTCTATCATGTTTCATGCCTATTCATGGCCATTGTACTCTTATGTATCCGGGACTGCTATATGTATGTGCAGTTATATGCAGAGTTGTATTATGGTATTATGCTGATTGGGTGGCTGGTCTTCCATTTGGGTACCTTCATCACTTCACTTCTGGGATGGACTTATAATGTATTTCGGCCATCGTATAACCCCTCTGATCTCATACATTAGGGGGCATCTGTTATAGCGGATTTCACCACACTAGGTGAATCACATATTGTATGGCCTTCCCCTATCCCACTGTAGACTCATTATTCCCTATGGACCATTTATTGTCTTTTGATGTATCATTGACCATCGCTAAAAACATTAGAAAAATGATATACGCGGCCTTTTCCCCGATAACCGCGTACATACGCGGATATTCCCTCTATAGTTGCGTACATCGGGATGTGTGCATAATCCAAAACTGTTGGACCGTTCCTTGACTTGGATCCAACTCATATGACTCCTGGCCTTCCATATTCCTTGAGATTGCACGGATTCGACCTTTCAGTATCACTTTGGAAAGCTATATAAGGAACCATTGAGACATTGAAAGCATAAGAGAGAATTGAGAGTACCGAAACTATAGTCCATTGTTGCCAGAACTATACTTGAGTCTGCATGCCTTTGTCCCTTTGGAGCACTATTGTGTTCTTCCCAAGCTTGCCTTTGCTAGTGAGCTTGCTATCGGAGTGATGGAGGATTGAGGTGGTGGAGGCCCAAGTGGGGGATTCAGTTTCTCCGGTTCGCAGATGTGCCGTCAAAGGTTGTCACTTGTAATCTCTGATTCATATTAATAGAAATATCTTTTCCTGTCCAGTAATGTGTATTTGAATGAATGTTGCATCCATTGGAATATGTCAAATGCTTATACATTATTGATTATAAATTCTAGAATAGATCTAACACCATGAAATATAGCATGCTTGTATTGTTTAGTTGTTGTTGAGGACGTGCTATAACAATTCAAGCTGAAGATTGGAAAGCTCAACGGGGATCTACTTCAACCGTCCGGAATAAGGTACGAGGTTCGATCCTTTAGTGTTAGATGTTTTTATTTCTATTGCATATTGGAAAAGATTGATTTCTGGAGTCTAGCTATCTGTTGTGGTACCCAAATCCATAGGAATTTCTCTCCGTAACATAATTGGCGACTCCGCTGGGGAGTTCCTAGTAATTGTCCTTTGGGGGTTGATCTTTTGGCATTCAATGTATTTGAAGTGCTCTCTCTCTCTTGTTTCTGTGTCGGGTATGGGGGCATGTATGCCTGGTAGAGCCTGATTGGTGTGAATTTAGTCTCAGCCTGTCTGTTTGCCTAGAATTTTTGCATCTTTTTCTTCCTGTACGCGGGTTTGTCACTTACAGTCACGTATACATGCGGGTCCACTGCGCACAGTCGCGTATACCCTGGTTTTTTACCTTTTTGTGGAAGATTGTGGATTGCTGGGTGAATGCTGTTAGTTGCTGAGTCTCCTTTGGAACTTCCTGAGTCTGTTAATACCTCTGTTTTTTACTAGAAACGTTTTTTTTTAGCCTAAATTTTTTCTTTTAGGAAAGTTCTTGTCATGGCATCTTTGATTTTTTGTTTGAGATTAGTGCATTAGAGTCCTTTTGCCTTAGTTCTTTGCTGGAATGTTGTTTATGTGTGCTTGCAGAGTCTGGGGTGGTTAGAGTCATTCTTTTGCTTTTTGTATCTCTTTATTTTCAAAAAATCCAAAAAATATTTGCTTATCATCATGCATTGCATTATGCATTTTGCATTGTACTTGCATTAGATCTAGATTTGCTTTGGAGTAACAGTTAGGAATTCATATAGGGAAATTTGCATTCAGCATTTGAAGAAGAAATTGTGCATTCATGTAGTACGCATACCCTGTTTTCATGGACACAATGCATTTGCATTGATTGTTAGGTGTGCATTTTACTTCTTGTTGCGTCATAACACCATTAGTTGCACGACCATATCCTATTTTTGAGTAAATAAAGCCAAACTAAAATCAACGCTAAATAAAATGAATTACACTCTTTTTCTTTTTAGGGTGCACCAACAAGCTTAGGTTTTAGGATCTTGGAATAGTTCATTGAAAGTTAATTCTCCAAGATCACTAAACTACAACAACTAGGTGTATGTCCAGGGAGTGTGTGAAATCCTTTATATAACCAGTGTTCTCAGGAAGCTCCTCTCAAAAGGGAGTCAAGCACTAGGCAATGTGAGCGGTTGTTGATCGGGATAACCCATGGTTGGTAACTGTGTAGCATCGGTGATATAGCCAGGATTGTATTCGTATCTGGGGGCTCTTTCGGGAGTTTCAGCCTTTGCTACCCTACCCATACGGTCAATCCCGCCTGTGACTGTCCGCCTGAGCGTTGATTATATCGAGGTGACCTTAGTGACCTTACCTAGGATATCGAGGGGGTACGTGTAGAGGTTATTCTGCATGTGTCCCGGCCAGGTTGGGGTCGGACAGCACAGTCGCTATACGCGTTGAAGCTGAGGGCCACAATAATTGGTTTCGAACCTCCGCTTGTGGTGACAAGGGCCTCTCAAGCCTCTCCTAGGCGAGACATACTGGCCACATTCGGGAGCTCATTTATCCAACCCTTTTTTGCTTGCTTTTGGCTTTATATTTGATAGTGATTGCTCTGTGCACGCTAGTTGGCCTAGGGTTGACGTAAATAGAGATTCTTTGCTTTTTTGTTGAGTCATTGTGGATTCAGGTGCGGTTCCACGCTGTTCTCATCGGTTAGCAGGACTTCCTCCTTCCACTTCTCCTCCTCCTTTGGGAGAGGGGCCTAGTCGGTCCAGGCGGATTGTGTCACACATCGATTCACACACCATGGAGGATCATTCAGAGATTATTCCTGACCCAACTCCTCCTATTCATATTGACGATGGGGAACTTACTCCTACATATGATCCCTCACCTGACCTAGCTGAGATCTGTCCCGTTATTTCCCAGATAGGATCTTTACATGATAGACCTACTTATACTAGGCCATATTCCCCATTGACCCGATACCGGTATGGAATGCCGGAAGATGCCGAGACTCACTTTGACCCTCCTAGCACCAGCTATGGTGGTTATGTTACCACTGGTTTTCCTATGCACGATTTGACATTTCATGTTGAATCCGACTTTGATCCTAACACTATACCTGGGGGAATTCCCATGCCTTACCTTGCGGAGAGGTTTGGGAATACTAGTCACATTGCACCTTCCATCCCAGCGGTGGAAGCTACATCTTATGTACCTTCTAGGTCTACAGTTAGTGATCCCATAGCGATACCAGGTTCTAGACGAGTGACGATAGGCACTAGCACATATCTTCTTACAGATATTCCTTCATCCTATCTTCCGAGTTCTTCAAATGCGAACCCTCCACCTTACTCTCGTGGTCCTTCGAGTCGAGTCAGATCCGTACTGTGATTACTAGACCAGTTGTGTCTCAATCCTACATACCACCCGTTGTGTCGGGAGGTTATGTTCATGTTTATAGATTTCAAGTTGCTACTTCCTTGACATATATCCCTACTACCGGTATGTATATTCCTACTTCCGGAATGTATATTCCTACCTATGGAGTGTCTCATGGGACATCACAGCCGATGAAATATGGACCCTACCATGGGGCGCAGTATGGACAGGTATCTCAACCTTATGGAGGAGGGTATTCACAACCTGCTTACTCTCCCAACTATGGCTTTGTATCTCCTACTAGTCAAGGTCCACCTCATTATGTGACTTCCACACCACCCTATACGGGTCATACAGGAGGAGGTCACTATGGCCAAGGTCATGGTGGTAATCAATCCTATGTGAACCAGGGAGCGGTCCCTAGAACTCATCATGCTAAGCTCCCTTTCCTCGCAACACTCAATTTACCTGACTTATCGAGACTTACGAACGATCCTGTGGCTCATGACCCAGCTTGGCCGGCTGTCCCTACCAAGCTTCCTTCGGACATACCTAAGTTCGAAGGTAAACCAGGAGAGGATCCGAGTGAACACGTTACGACATTCCACCTATGGTGCTCTTCCAATTCATTGCATCGGGACTCAGTCCGCTTGAGACTATTTAAATGCACCCTTACAGGGCCTGCGGCGAAATGGTACATAGAGTTACCTAGAAGTGCCTTTACTTTGTTCGACGACCTTGCGATGAATTTCCTTAATCAATTCCAGCTACTAGTACGATATGATGTTGGTACTGAACTCTTGTCGACATTTCGGCAAGATAAAGCCACCCATATTTCTGATCATATTCAACAGTGGCATAGACGGAAGAGATTAATCAAAGCCTTTATACCGTCGGAATTCCTCCTTGAGTGGTTCCTCAAATCTTTATTTCCATATATCACGAAGGATGTTTCCACATCCGGAGTGCAGAATGAGGAACAAGCCAT
The DNA here is from genome assembly GCA_001517045.1 of Pseudotsuga menziesii. Taxonomy (NCBI): domain Eukaryota; kingdom Viridiplantae; phylum Streptophyta; class Pinopsida; order Pinales; family Pinaceae; genus Pseudotsuga; species Pseudotsuga menziesii. Next base: position 124,591 of record LPNX010930730.1, on the reverse strand, counting down.
CTTTAGGGCGCATGAACTAGACTTGATCTATGCTCAGTCTGGTTTGTTATATGATATTATACCTAATGCCCCTCGTTCTAGTTTCGATCCCAAGGTCAAACCTGGACCACATGCCGATGGAATTGTGGGTAGTGCAAGTAAGAAACCTGCAGGTTTGGTTGTGAAACAAGTTTCTCAGTTGTCAATCAACCAATCTGCCTAGGGACAAGCTACGGCTTCGTCTCAGCCCACCCAAACGGCGAATGTACTTGCTGTGCAATCGTCCGACCAGAAAGGTAACCAGCAACCTGGACGAAATAGAAAAAAGGGTAAAAACAATAATAAGAAGGGTGGGAATAAAAATGAGAATGCCAACAATAATGACAAGAACAATAAAAATGCTGTGGGGGACAAGCAGAATAAGCGTAAGGTTAAGTTTCCTTACAAGCTTTGTAAGGACAATCACCTCACTTACTTGTGCCCTAGGATGGATGAAGCTTCGAAGTTCATAGCACAGGGCCCAGCTGTGTTAACAAACCCTTTACCGCATAACCAAAATATGAACTCGAAGTCCCATGATCAATATAGTGATGAAGATCCACCTAAAACTAGTGGTCATGGGTGCATTAATATGGTCCGTTCCACGAAAGTTGTGACGCGTGCGAAATATTATTCTTCGTCACAACCCAACCCAGGCAAAGAAACTGATCCACCAGGAACCCCTTTGCGTATTGAGAAACCTGCGGATAAACCTGAAGCTGCACCTCGCATTCCTAAGGGGGTACTTAAGCATTCGGGCATAATCCAAATGCCTGAGCCGCCCAGAACTATTCAGTTGTCGAGGACTTGGGTCATACTCCTTGTGCGATGTCTGCATTGGAGGTGCTTCAGAGTTTTCCGTCGCAAAGGAAGGCTTTGCTTTCCGCTCTTGGTGTGAATGGTGATGATTCTTCCTCAGTGATCAAGTTTGAAACCGCAGGACATCAACCTCGCTTGCCCTACTATGTGTCCCTTTTGGTGCATGTAGAATGTCTTAATATGATCGTCAAGCGTACTGTGATTGACGAGGGCGCTGCTGCTTCTGTGATGTCTTTGTCTTGTTGGAAGGGTCTTGGTTCTCCTAAGTTGTCAAAGTCTATGACCATGTTAACTGCTTTTGATGGGAGATCGTTTAGGCCGCACTGTATCCTTCCTTCTCTTAAAGTCTGTTTGGGGGGGAAGACCGTTGCGATAGAGGTCGAGGTGGTTGATGCGCCCCTTGACTACAATCTCTCACTAGGAAGGAATTGGATGTATAGTATGCAAGCCATTGCATCTTTCATATTTCGCGTTGTATGCTTTCCTCATAATGGGAATATTGTGACGATTGATCAGATGTCATTCAAGAATCCGCCTATTAGTGCATCTTCGAAAGCTTCGGTTCTAAAAGTTGAGCATTCCCAGTCGACAACTGGGAGTGTCGGTGTAGGTATGTATCCTTCCCTCATGGGAACTTTTAGTTGTCCTGCACCCATCCTCATGATAGGAGCTAGTTTCAATGGTGCTTCCATGTCTACGAGATCGGTGCCTTTTCGCACAAGTCATATGGGAGATCCTTGGATTCTTCCTTCACCGAGTCCTTCTAGTGATTCCATTGAGATGAGTGTGTCATTGCCTGCAGCCATGATTGCTTACCAAGCTAATCTTCAATCTGTTGCAGAGCCTTGTTCTTCTTCTTCACGGACAGAGGAAGAAGACCCCTATGTGGTGCCTGCATGGGAAGTACAGTCTTCTCATGCCCACGATTGCCTTGATACAGTTTTCCCTTCAGATGAAGCGATCATCGAGGCTATGTTGGGAGTTGAGCCACCTTGGGAGGAACTCCATCATAGATCATATTTCCTTCCAGAGCTTGACCTGTTGGAGCATGAGGATTAGAGGGAGATTCTTAGACAGAAAGCTGGTAGGCCCATGATTCCATTAAGCTCTCCTGGTCAGATGGCTGATGGAAACATTGAAAACATATCATCAACTATGCCTATCAGCATTTCTCGCAACCCTGGTACGATTGAGAATGTGTACATTGGGGCGGATTGTTCCCAAGATGAGATTCGTGAGTATACCGAGCTGTTCAAGGAATTCCACGATGTTTTTGCTTGGTCTTATGATGAGATTCCAGGGATTGACCCTCGGATTTTCGAACACAAAAATAAAACTTACCCCAACGCGAAGCCTGTTCGGCAGCGTTTACGCGTGGTAAATCCTAGGAAAGCACCCACCATAAAGGCAGAGATAGAGAAATTATTGAAAGCTGGTTTCATCTATCCCGTTCCCTTGATGGAGTGGGTTTCAAATCCCGTTCCGGTAGATAAGAATCAAGGAGAGATCCGTATATGCACTGATTTCCGTGATTTAAATCATGCCTGTCCTAAGGATAACTTCCCCACATCGCTTATAGATCAGATTTTGGATGAGTGTGCGGGTAGCGAGGTGTTCTCCTTTATGGACGGTTTTTCCGGATATAATCAGATTCAAATTAAACCTGAGGACCAACATAAGACTGCATTTATTTGTCCTTGGGGAACATTTGCGTATCGAAAAATGCCTTTCGGCCTTAAAAACGCCGAAGCTACTTTTCAGCGGGCGATGACCTTGATTTTCCATGATCTCAAGTCCATTATCGAAGTATTTTTGGATGACCTCGCTGCTCATTCTTGTATGAGGATGCGTCATTCTTATCACTTGAGATTGGTGTTCGAAAGATGCCGGCACTATGCTGTTAGATTAAACCCTCATAAGTGCATCTTTTGTGTTAAATCAGGTCGTCTATTAGGATATATCGTTTCAAAAGAGGGTATAAGAGTCGACCCCTTGAAAGTGGAGGCAATACTTCAGTTGTCTCCCCCGTGAAATATTCGTCATCTTCAGTGTTTGCAGGGCATGGCAAACTTCCTACGAAGATTTGTTGTCAATTTTGCCAATTTGACTAGAGGTTTCATGTGTCTCCTGAAGAAGGATACTCCCTTTGAATGGGATGAGCGAGCCCAGGAGTCCTTCGATGCACTTAAGAGAGCCCTAGCATCAGCCCCGGTGATTAGTCCTCCGGATTATAGCCGTGATTTCCTATTATATGTGGCTGCGTCTTTAGAGACGATTGGGATGGTTTTGGTTTAAGAGGATGAGGAGATCCAAGAGCATGTCATATACTATCTGAGCCGAAACCTTATTGACGCAGAGATTTGGTATTCTCATGTAGAGAAGCTTGCCTTGGCCACTGTGCATGCGGTGCAGCGTTTGAGACATTATATTCTCCTTCGCCAAACTTTGGTGGTTGCCCATGTCAATCCATTTCAGTTCATCCTCACACGTAGGATGATTGGGGGAAAATATAATAAATGGATTGTCATTCTGCAAGAGTTTGATCTCGAGTTTGTTTCGGCAAAATCGAAGAAATATTTAATCTTTGCAGAGCTCATATCAGATTTTCCGAGCAAGGCTGAGGAGTCGGTATGCGAAGATACGTTCGTTGATGAACACATTTTCTTGATCTCAACGGCTGACCCATGGTACGGTGATATCATAGTATATTTGCAAACGCAGAGGACCCCTACTCACCTCTTGCGAGATGAGCGACGTCGATTACGTCACGTTTCCAAGAACTACCTCATAGTGGATTTTGTACCACCGTGGAGTAGATTCCCTTTTACGACGTTGTTTAAATCACGATGATGTTGAGGTAGTGCTTAATGATTGCCACGGAGGGGCATGTGGTGGTCATTTATCTGGGCTTGCTACAGCCCAAAATATTTTGAGAGCAGGATATTTCTGGCCATCGATCTTCAAGGATTGTATTGAAGCAGTCAAGAGGTGCCACCCTTGCCAGGTGTTTTCACATAACATGTGCTCGAAGCCTACCTCGTTACACCCTATTATCACCGCCGGTCCCTTCACCAAGTGGGGGCTAGATTTTATGGATTGCAACCCAGATTCGGCTGGGGGGCACCATCATATCATTGTGGCTGTCGATTACTTCACGAAATGGGCCGAGGCAATGCCTACAGTAAAATCCGACGGTGAGACAGCTGCTCACTTCGTATTCAACCAAATCATCTCTAGGTTCGGGATTCCGAGAGAGCTTGTCACTGACCATGGCTCGCACTTTCAGAATTGTATGATGGAAGAGTTGGCCTCCAAGTTAGGATATAAGCAAGAGAACTCCTCTTCTTACTATCCTCAAGTGAATGGACAGGTTGAAGCTGTGAATAAATCACTTAAGTCCATTCTCCAATGAACCATCACACAAAGCAAGACAAATTGGCATATTATGTTGTATCCTACTTTGTGGGCGTACTGAACCGCGGTAAAGACTGCCACTAGTTTTTCTCCATATCATCTTGTTCATGGAGTGGAGTCAATATTGCTGGTTGAATGCGAGATTCCTTTGTTGAAGTTAGCCGTAGAACTCTTACTAGACACTTCGCCTTTGGAGGAGCGTTTGGTTCACCTTGAGAAACTCGATGAGCAGCGTAGAGATGCCTTGGTGACTCTAGAGGTTAATAAGTGTCGCGTGAAGGCCTAGTATGATAAGTCTGTCCGTACGAGAGTGTTTAGTGAGGGAGACTTGGTCCTTTTGTGGGATCAATCGAAAGAACCCTTGGGGGAAGGGAAGTTCAATCCTATGTGGCGTGGTCCTTACGTGGTCAAGCAAGTATTAGAGAAGGGTGCCTACGAGTTAGTGGATTACAAAGGGACAGCCTTGGCGGAGCCTAGAAATGGGCTATATCTTAAAAAATACTATGCATAATATTTAGCCAAGGTTGTTTGTTGTATATTATTGTACAGCTTTTTTGCATAGTTAGGTCTTGTTTATCATGATCGGGTTTGTGATTAGTTTCCATTTCTTGTGGCAGATGTCAATGGAATCTTCCACCTACGTAGGATTCGCGGATGGTGCAAGCTGTCACACTCAACACTCAGCCTCAGCTGCTTGGGTGATTTTTACTCCTATGGGTCATGTACTGTCTTCAGGAGGTGTATGTCTATGACCATCTTCCAACAATGTTACTGAATATAGTGTCATTATCGAGCTTCTACGGGATGCCATTTCGCATGGTGTTCTCTCTCTTGAGGTACGTCTTGATTCAGATTTAGTAGTGTCACAGCTAAATGGTTTGTACCATGTTAGAGATCCGGCGTTATTGAGGAGATTATTACATGTGATATTGCTAGAACGGAAATTTGAGAACATAACATATATACACATTCCAAGAAATTTTAATAAAATTGCTGACTCATATGCTAACTATGTGTTAGATTGGCATTTGTTTCATTCATCATAAATTAATCATAAACACAATTTTTACACATGTAAATAAATAAACCGATCACCATAAAACTTTTTTATATATATACACCAAAAATGTGGTAATACATAGTGTGATAATACAAAATTGGGGCTTTGAAAGCCACCATCATATACACGGTAGTACAAAATAGATACACTCCCAGGTGTCTACTCCTGTGGAGGTGGATGAGGGTTGTGATAATGATATGTCACCACGGCTCTAACTAGCCGCTGGAATAAACACACCCATGCGTGTGGTACACCAACCACCTGTCTCTGCATAGCCTCAGGAAATTCCTCGACTTGCGCCATGGGAATCCTGTGAGTCAGTCGCACAAAGTTGGTATGGATGCTTTGGAGCGCTCGCTCCGCATCCACACCGGTGATATCGTCTCCTCTTCCCCTCCGTCTATGACGTGGGAATCCCTCTGGTCGCTGTGGTCCCACATTTGCACATCAATGGTAAATGTCACTATGTATTGTCACCCAAAAACATGTCTTTTTGATTCCCAAAAAAAAAAAAGCCGGACAAGAAAAGATATTATCTTTGGCAGCTGTCGAGTCCTGTCACCTTCGAACAGAGCACTGTATATCACATCCATGGGTTGGGTTATAGTTTTACTTTAGGAGCTGTACTCGTTATCTGAGTTTTATCTCCACCGACTGGTTAAGCTTCCAGTCACTATGGAGCCTCTGTTGATGCCTCCTGCGTCATAGAGATGTCCCAGTTTGTATATCGAGTCTATGCTGCCTTCATTCAGTCACCAGACGCC
>LPNX010930730.1:80384-116915 GCA_001517045.1 Pseudotsuga menziesii | reverse complement strand
GGATGGTCAATGATACATCAAAAGACAATAAATGGTCCATAGGGAATAATGAGTCTGCAGCGGGATAGGGGAAGGCCATACAATGTGTGATTCACCTAGATCATGAAAGCAATAGGTCATGGCCTGCTGGAATGTGGCACCAACATTTTTTAGGCCAAAAGGCATGACGTGATAGGCAAAGGTGCCCCATGGGGTAGTAAAGGAATTTTTGTACTGGTCTTCCTTTCGGATTCGGATCTGATTGTATTCGGAAAAACCGTCCATGAACGAGAGGACTTCATGCCCCGCACACGCATGGATGAGTTGGTCAATAAATGGTGTGGGGAAATTGTCTTTGGGACAGGGGAAATTGTTTAAATCTTGGAAGTCAGTGCATACTCTAATGGTGCCTTGTTTTTTGTTAACGGGAATAGGGTTTGAAACCCAGGTGGTATAGGCAATAGGATAAATGAATCCTGCCGTGCGAAGTTTCTCAATCTCGGCTTTGACAGCTGGGAGTTTTGAGGGATGAATGGGACGCTGTTTCTGACGAATGGGGGGTACATCAAGCCATGTGTCAATGTGGTGCTCTATAATGGCAGGGTTAAAAATGGGCATTTCGGTATAGGACCAGGCAAAGACATCACGAAATTCTCTGAAGAGTTTGTTGTATTCCTCAATCTCTTGCTCACTGCAAGAGGCTCCTAAAGTAATGAGTTCGGGGGTGCTTCCTAGGGCAACGATATCAATTTGGATGACAAGTGAGATGTTGGCCATGTTACCCTCCTCGAAGGCGTCAGGAGCAGGAATAGGGTCCTTGAACCAGTCGACCTTGGGGGGAAGGAAGTCTTTGGATTCAACTGCAAATTGGGTAGCAGTGTTAGAGGAGGATTCATCTGGGAGGAAGTAGGAACAATGGTGCATGTCATCCCAGGGATACTCTGGGGCAGTGAGAGCCTCAAGGATTTCCTCATCAGTATGGAATGTTTGTGTCGTCAAATCGGTTGATGAGGGAGTAGTGGCGGAAGAGATCATATAAATGGTATTATCCTCTCTGGAAGGGGAAGAGAACGGGGGGTGGATCTCCTCAATGGTGGGTGGTGCCGTCTCAAGATCCAGATTGTTCATCTCATAGAGAGCTACTCTGTACTCAGGGAGATCGGGACAGTGAACGGTGTAATGCCCATAAACACCGCATATGGCATAGGGGTGGTTAGTGCGTAGGGATTTGTCGCAAGGATTAGGGGTTGGATCAAGTTGGACAACCGATATATTGGGGTCATCGTCAAGAATTTGCATGTGTTCCTATACTGCCGGTAACTGAGGACATTGGTGAGTTTCATGGCCCAACTCATCGCACAGCGAGCATTTGGGAGGAGCACGAAACACAGAGGGGTTTTTGACTGTCTTGGGAGGTGGGACATCAGAGTAAGGTTGGGGGCCTCTGCCCCTAGTTGGTTTGGTAAGAGGAGGGGGGGGGTTCGTGGAGGACGAAGGGGTAGCGACACCGAGAGGTGGTTGGCTAGTAGTGACAATGGGTTGCACCGGTTGTAGGACGACATCTGGTGTCAGCGGGGGAATGGGAGGCGAAAGATACCAAACGGGTAATCCTAAGGTTAACCCAGGGAGGCTAAGGGTAGCCATGACCGGGGCGCTAACTACTCCTGAGGGAGGGATGAGGAAAGGAATGGTATGGATGGGTGTAACACCAATGTGACTAGGTACCAAAGGGGGTTTAGGCAACAAGGGCGGTTGATTAGGAGGAGTTTGCGTGCTATGGGACAGGGTACATAGGTCAGACACGTCAGTGGTGGGTGACGGGGGTGGAATAGATTGGAAGGTCGAGGTCATTGGCGCGTCTAAGTAAACTTCGGGCCCCATAGAGGAAACAAGTGAGGTGGTGGTACCCGAAATAGGTTGTTCAACCATGGGGAGAACATTTTCGGGTGATGCGGGGGCATTGGGATCATAGTAGGTGAGTTGGTCAATCTTGACCACGCGTCCCTCATGGGGGAACATCATGGTATGAAAAACGGAAGAAGCAACTGCCCACATGGCGTACATGTAGCTGCGGCCAAGTAAAAGGTTATAATCAAGCTGTGCATTAATAACTTCGATGTCGATGAGGACGGTTTTTCCAGCCAGCTGGACGGGGACGTTAGTTAATAGGCCTTGTGGTTGAGCCGAATGGTCGTCGTAGGCTCGCAATGCAGTAGTGGACTGCTGGAGAGGGGGGGATCCCAATTTCTGCCAGATGAAGGTGGGCATGACACATGTAGAGGCACCTTCATCAATAATGCATCGATGGATGACAAAATTCCGAACGGAAACAGAAACTTGGAATGCTAAAGTGGAAGGCATGTGGGGTTCGGATTGGTCCAAATCAAATGCCATTAAATTCGAATCATTTGGGTCGATAGCCTCAATGGCTGAGAGTAAAGTCTTGCGCTATGAAGGGCAGTTTTTTAAGACTTCTAACACAGACATGGCTGCGGGGGATTGGGCTAAGTCATCGACAATGTTGTAGTTTGACGCAGCTCGCGCATTGGGGTTATTGTTGATACAGTGAAGCAGGAAACGAGGTGCTTTGGGAGCGCCATCTAGTGGCGGTGGAGCTATACGTAATGCCTGATTAGTGGGATGAGCGTTAGTGGGTTTATCGACGGGAGGGGCTTCAGAGGTGGAGCCATATTGGTTCCGCCGGGTCTGGAGGTTGACCTCATCGGAGGACATCATCAACAAGTGGTGGGTACCCGAGTCAAACATGGGTTGATCAGGAGCAGCATAAGTGATTTGTTGTTGGGTTGGTGTGTTGGCTTGAGGGGGAGCCATTGGTTGAGTGTTCACTACGCCTTGGTTTGGTAAGGGGTTTTGCAGTACCAAAGGTGGCTACTGAGGTTGTGGGGGGTTGGGTGATGCTTGAGGAGCCGCCTGCCCTTGGCGGTGGGAATCATCAACCCAAAGTTGCCGAGCTCGCTCCAAGTGTGGGAAAGTATGTGTGTAGTGGCCATAGACCCCGCAAATAGAACAAGGATGGTTGGTTCGTAAATTGGGGTTTTTAGCCTGCTTGGGCGGGCGATCAGGGTTTTGGTTGGCAGGGGATGCATTATTATTATCGGGGGGATTAGGGGGTTGACCAGCTTGGTCTGTAGGTTGGTTGTTTCCACAATTTCGGCCCCTACCGTGGTTTTGTTGGCCCTGGTTGCGTTGGTTGTTCTGGTTTTGCTGCGGGTTTTGTTGGGCGTAAACTTGCCCTTGGGTAGCAGGTGGATTCTGAGGTTGCGCAGGTGCTAGAGCAGGTTGCAGTGGATGATATGTAGGTGGAGGCTAAGCAGGGGCAGTGACTTGAGGGGGTTGCTGATAGGGATACAGAGCGGGTTGTGGGTTTTCCGTAGGGGCTGCCTATGGCGGGTAATAAGCGGGTTGGGCTTGTGAAGGAGCAGGAGCTGGTGTAGCCTGCTGGTGGTAGTAGGGCTAAGGTGCGACCAGGGGGGGTGTAAGCAGGAGTTGCATGACCGAAACACTGAGGTGAACATGAGGGTCCATGAGAATGGTGGTGATGTATCATGGGAGCATACGAATTGGTTGCTCTAGACGGTGAGGTAGCCTGCGAAAGGTCAAGGCCAGGGGTAGGACGTGCTATGGAAAATGGTTGAGGATATGAAGAGACACGGCCAATGATGCTGTCGGTAGCGTGGGATGCCCCCAGCGCATCTTGCTGGGAGGAATCACCGCGAGGGGCATCAGGTATAATGGTATAGAGATAACCCGACTGGGCGTAAATGAGGTCGAATTGTTGGGCCTTAAGGATGGCCTCTTCTTTAGACTGGGGTCTTTCGGATGCCACATCCTTAGCAATGACAGGAAGAAGGGATTTGAGGAACCAATCTAGGAAGATATGCTCATCTAATTTGATCTTGCATAAGCTACGACGTCGACACCACTCATGAATGTGGTCTATGATGTGGGTAGCTGTGTTTTGTCTGCATGATAGGAGGATCTCAATGCCCGCATCATAGCGGAAAGGTAACTGGAAGAACTGTAGGAAGGTTGAGGCAAGGGAAGCAAAGGTGGCATGGGTTCCATGGGGTTGCTCGATATACCACTTGGCTGCAGAGCCAGTGAAGGTGCGCTGTAAGAGACAGAGGTGGATAGAGTCGTCCACTATGGAGTTGGAGGAACACCATAGATGGAAGGACATAATGTGGTTTTGTGGGTCCTCACCTGCCTTGCCCTCGAACTTGGGGATGTCAGAGGGGAGCTTGGTGGGCATGGGAGGCCACGCAGGGTCGTGTCGGATAGGGTCGTTGGTAAATCTGGCTAGGTCAGGCAAGTTGAGGCTAGCCATGAATGGCATACTGGAAGAAGGATGTGACACAGTAGTGGGTGGGACCAAGTTGGGGTCAATGCCCCCAAGTGGGGTAACTAAGGTGGTATAGGACAGTCCTGCACCACCATGGGTAGTGTGAGCCACTGATGGAGTGGGAATAGGTATTCCCACTGGGGGAATAGGTGCCATGAGGGGAACGGTAGAGGGGAGCCCCATGGAGGGCATACCCAAGGCAGGTGTGGTAACTGGTGTAGTGGTGGATATGCCACCAATGATCTCTACCAAGACGGGAGTGGAAGTGACGCCAGCCATGGGGCTAGTAGGGGTAGTGTAAATGGGGTTCTCAGACTCTGGCTCAGAATCGGAGGTAAAATAAGGGGCGTCACTATCTGGTGATGGAGTCTGATGCCACTGATGAGTGGAATCAAGTGACAAGGCTCGAGCTCTATGATAAGTGGTATCAAGTGGATATGATCTGTGTTGATGACAGGTGGTGTCAAGTGAACCATGCTGTGGGGGTTCACCCCTGAGGCACCGAGAATGTCTCGGAGACTTAATGGTGACAGATGGTGTCAAATCTCTGTGGGTTGAGGTGGGTAAAAAATAGCTTCAAAAATCCTAATACAACCGAGTGTGTAGAAGGAGAGCTCAAAAAATAGGGCACTCAGGCCAACACAACTCAAAACACCCACTGTAACAGTTGTGCTACAATAGGTGGAGTGTCAACAGAAATGGTCAGAATACCAACAAGCAGCAGGTTTCCTAAAAATAAAAAAATGGTGGACTCACTAGACCAAAAGGAGGTAAGGGAGCATGCAAACACTTAACTAAAAGTATTCTGACTCAACTAGACATATCCTTTGCAAGGTGATGAAATCCAAGTTAGACAATATGAATAGGAAAGCCAAGTGGCTAAGATATCTCCCTACCGGGAGGGACACCGAAAAGTCAATCCTAGAAATATGGCAACTAAGATACCCCGTTCATGACACGTCCAGAAAGGTGAATCTGCCGTTTGGTCCTTTTACCGCAATACCCCAATACAGGGATATCCCGAGAACTGCGAAAGGTAGCCCTTCAGTTACTGAATGGAGTGCGGTATTCCACTCAGGCCTCCAGAACCAATCTCACGACTTCAACCCTCCTAAGGGAGAGGCCCTCTGGTAAACTGGTTGTGACCGTGCCAAAAAGTACTAGGGGATTTTGGTTCCCTAATTGGACAACAGTTATGTCTCAAGTGTAAGTAACCGAGGGGTGTTATTGGAAGCCTATCCCCCGATCCTACCTAACTACAAAGATTCTTTTGTGTTCCCCAAGTGGGGTTAGAATATTGGTTGAGTTAAGTAGTTTTTTAAGGCTCACTTGAATTAGGTGACAGAGTGTGTGCTCGTGAGGTGATGAACTCGAAATAGAAGTGCCACACAAAGGGGAAACCTTCTAACTAACAATAATACTGAAGTCACAACTTTAACATGCAAAATTTTCTGAATTAAAATGCTGAAACTTTAAACAGATTCTGTAAAAGGGAACATAAATGATGTTACAGAAAAGGCTGTAGGGAAGTAGGGCTACAAGTGGAACAGATGCAGAAAATATTGCAGCAAAGGGGCTGGGTTCAAAAACAGGACCGCGGGTCTGTGGAGAAATCGGGCGGTCGGGCCGCGTGTTTGAGGGAAATAGGCATGGATAGGTCACGGCTTTCTGGCCGACAGAAGCAGTCGGATCGCAGGAAAATGGCAGACAGACGCGGTCGGGTAGCAACTAAGGGGCTAAAAGTTGCGTTCAGGATGCGGGAAAATGACCGACATGCGCAGTCAGATCATAGCAAACAGGCTGATTAGCCGCGGTCGGATCGCAGGTAACAGACTTGAATCCGTAGGCAGGGCGCCGGAAACGGTCCGAGAGCCATGGTCGGATCGCGGGTAAAGGCCTGAAAGACGCAGTCAGGACGCGACTTTAGAGGGAAAAGATGCGGTTTATGGCAGCCGAAATGGACAGCCGAAAGGAAAAAACTGGAAATTATTGCAGAAAAATTAACAAGCAGCGGAGTCGCCAAAACTAGTAGCAGTTCAGTAAAGGTGAAGTAAAAATGCTAAAACAGAAATGTAAACTATGTAAACATATGCATGAAATAGAAAAACAAAATGCGAAAAACGGTTTTTATATTAGTATTACCTCCAATGTGAAGTTTGGTGAAGCCCGTTGTAGTGGTCCAAGAGGGTTGCTCCAAGCTCCAACCTGCTCCTTCTCTTTCTCCAATGGTGGAAATGGGCCAAAAGGGGCTCTCAAGGAGAAAGTAGCTCAAGGGTGAGCTAGAGTTTTAAGAGCTATTTTGGCAGAGTAAGGGTGCTTATGATTGTGGATGTGAAATAAGGGGTCTCCACCACCTATTTATAGTTTTTCAGTGGTGGAGTGCTGGCCCATGGTTTTGGAAACCATATGGTTTAGGGCAGCTGTATAGGGTTTTTTCCTCCTTTTCCTAATTATTTTATATTTTTTCTTCCGTTTTTAGGGATTTTTGCTATTTTAGAGGAATTTTGGATATTTTTGGAGGAAAAAAGGCTTTCTTGATGGTTTTATGGCCTTTTGGAGGCATTTTAGGCCTTTTGGAGGCTTTTTAGTGGGATTTTCAGGTTTTTCAAGGAAATATGGTAGGAAAATGGACAAATGAGCCATGTAATGGGGTAGATGAGGTAGTGAACACTTTTTGGGTGTTAACAGGAAGAGTTCCTAAATGCTGAAAGTTATGATGCTGATATGTTCAAAATAGAAGATGATTTGGGTTTGAAAATGACTGCTGTAACTGCTGATGTCATTCAAAATGAACTCCAGAAGACTGTAAATCTGAGATCAGGTCCAAAACAGGTGGTACAAGCCCCAAAGAAGAAGGCAGTTGTCCCTGCTAATTAGCCATCTGATCCTGCAACAGAAAAGAAACAAGGTTCAGAAAAACAAAAGAAGAACACAGAAGTTGAAGAGGTGAGTAAAACTGTTCAGAATTTCAGCCTGGAAAATGAATTAGGCAAGTTAAAGATTCCTGTACCTTTAATAGAATTGATAAAAAACCCTTCATATAAACTTAATCAGTCCTTAAAATGCTTAATTCAACAAGCAATCAGCCTATTTCTGACACAGTAAATTTGCAAGAAGAAATCCCTAGGATTTTTATTGGATCAGCCTTGGCTGAAAAGACTGAGAATGAGGCAGGTGCTTCACCTCCATTTTACATCACCTTGACAGTCCATGAACAAATGATTCATAATTTTTTGTTAGATTCGGGGGCCTCTCACAATTTAATGCCAAAGGATGTTATGGAGGCTTTAGGGCGGAGTATTACCAAACCCTACCATGATCTATATGCATTTGATTCTCGAGCAGTGAAGTGTTTAGGGGTAATAAAGGACATGGTTGTCAGCCTGGCTCAGTTACCCATGAAAATTGTGATCATGGATGTTGTGGTAGCTGATATTACACCAAAGTTTGGGTTACTTCTTTCTAGGTCTTGGGCAAAGAAGGTTGGTGGGACCTTACAAATGGATCTTTCATATGCCACTATTCCTGTGTTTGGAGGAGAAAATAGAAGGTTGTACAGAGAGCTTCAGTTTGCATATATTGTGACGGATGATAAAAACCTAACCAACCACCCACTGTATTCTGTTGATAAAGACCTTGGTACTTGCATGTTACATTTCAGTGAGGAAGACAATACTGTTGGTTTGTTACAAGTTGAAAAGGAACAACCAGTAAAACACAGCAGAGAAGAAGAAGATGAACTGTGGCAGTTATACTTTGATGGATCTTCTTGCAAAGAGGGTGCTAGAGCTGCAGTTCTTCTTATTTCCCCTGGAGGTGAAACAGTAAAGCTGATGTATAAACTTTAGTTTATTACTACAAAAAACACTGCTGAATATGAAGCTTTGCTGTTAGGATTAAAAGATACTAAATATTTGGGCATTTAGCAGATTTTTGCACATGGAGACTCCGATTTGGTTGTTCAGCAGGTGAAGAACAATTATTAAGTAAATCAGGGTTTGCTGAAGATTTATCGAAATGAGGTATGGGACATGCTTGAAAAATATTTTGTAGCTTTTAATATTACCCATATTCCAAGAGATCATAATCAGACTGCAGATTCATTGGCCTTGGCTGCCACACACTTTAGAATCCCCAAGACTACTCAGTTGAGATATCCCATTGAAGTGAGGTATAGACCATCTGTACCTGATAATGTAAAGCAGTGGAGAGTGTTCAAAGATGAAATTGAGATTAAAAGGTTCCTAGATCTTACACATGAGTTTTCAAATTCTCTGATTGATCAAGAGGAGGAGGAAGAAGAAGGACAGTGGGATGAGATTGCTGAAGATGAGATAGCAGGTCATAAAATTATTGAACTTAAAAGAAACTTCATCCCAAAAGGTTTGGTACCTCTGGAAAGAATATTTACAAAGGATGATACACTTTCAAATCCTGTTGTTCAGTCTTCAGAAGAGAATGTGGTAGAATGTAATATTGGTTCAGCAGAACACCCTAGAATGGTCAAAATCTCTAAATCCCTTACAGCTGAACAAAGAAATAGGTACATTAAACTGTTAAAAGAGCATGTGGATGTTTTTGCCTGGTCTTATGAGGAATTGAGGACTTATGACACAGGAATCATACAGCATAAAGTCCCTTTAAAACCAAATGTCAAACCTTTTCGTCAGAAATCACGGAGGATTAATCCAGCCTTGTTTCCTGTTATTGAAAAAGAAATGAAGAAGTTGTTGGATGCTAGGATCATATTGCCTCTCAGGTATTCTTCATGGGTGGCTAATCTGGTTCCTGTTAGAAAAAATAATGGAGAAATAAGGTTATGTGTTGAATTCAGAAATTTGAACAGATCTTCATTAAAAGATAACTATCCTCTGCCTAAAATTGAGCAAATATTGCAGAAAGTTGTTGGGGCACAAAGGATCTCAATGGTTGATGGTTTCTCAAGGTACAATCAGATCTATATGCATCTTGATGATAAGGAGAAGACAGCCTTTACAACTCCCTGGGGGACTTTTATGTATGACAAGATGCCCTTTGGGTTAATGAATGCTGGAGCAACCTTCCAGAGGGCTATGGATATTGCTTTTGTCAGAGAAAAGGACAAGTTTGTGGTAATCTACTTGGATGATATTACTATTTTCTCATAGTCAGATGATGAACATTTGAAGCAGACTTTCTTGAAATGTAGAAAGTTTGGCTTGTCTTTAAATCCTAAAAAGTCACACTTTGCTGTACAGGAAGGTAAATTGCTTGGTCATTTAGTGTCTGCTGATGGTATAAGAATTGATCCTGAAAGGGTAAAGGCTATATTGAAGATAAGTTTACCGAGGAGTAAAAAGGATGTTCAATCATTCATTGGTAAAATCAAATTTTTGCATTGGTTTATACCAAACTTTGTTGAAACTATCAAACAGATCACAGTCATGCTGAAGAAGGATCAGGAAGTCAAGTGGACCATTGAGGCAAAGAATGCATTTGAGAAGATCAAAATGGCTCTTACTGAAGCAACTGTGTTAGTAAGCCCAGATTATACCAGAGAATTTCTCACATTATCATTTTCATCAAAGGATACAATAGCAGTTGTTCTGTTGCAGAAGAATAAGGAAGGACTGGAGTAGCCTATTGCATTTTTCAGCAAAACTCTCAGAGATTCTGAACTGAAATACAGTATCTTAGAAAAACAGGCCTATGCTCTGGTAAAGGATTTAAATTTTTTCAGAATCTATGTTCTGCGTTCTAAAGTTATTTCTTTTGTACCTAATGCTGTTGTAAAAGATGTGTTAACACAGCCTGATAGTGAGGGGAAAAGAGGCTGGCGGATTGCTAAAATCATGGAGTATGATGTAGAGATCATACCTACCAAACTTGTCAAGGGACAAGGTTTAGCTAAGCTACTGGCTGAATCAAATTGTCAGGCTCTGGGATTGCATGTCATGACTGAAGAATTATCTCAAGAAGAAGATCAAGCAATACTAGAAAAAGAGAAGATCGTGGACTATTATTCATCATCAGCATGGTATGTAGACCTTGTTTATTTTCTATTATTTTTGCAATGTCCTGAGCATTTGGATAGGAAAGATGCTAGATCCTTAAAACTTAAAGCTACTAAGTATCGTCTAGTAGAGGAGCAGTTATTCTGGAAGGACCCAGGTGGTATTCTACTCAGATGTTTGGACAAATCTGAAATTGAAGGAGTAATTGCTAAATCTCATGAAGGTTCTTGTGGAGGTCACAAGTTCTGGAAAACAACAGCATACAGGATTTTAAGAGCAGGATATTATTGGCCCTCTTTGTTTGTATATGTTTATCAGCAGGTGAGAGCCTGTGTCTCTTGTCAGAAGTTTGCTGGAAAACAGATATTGTTGTCATTTCCCCTTAAACCTATTGTAGTAAGTTCTCCTTTTCAGCAATGGGGTCTGGATTTTATTGGAGAAATAAATCCAGCTTCCTCAGGACAACACCGATGGATTCTAACTGCAACAGGCTTCTTTACCAAATGGGTGGAAGCCATTCCTACTAGGAATGCCACAGACAGGGTAATTATGGAATTCATTAAAGAAAACATCCTAAGTAGGTTTGGGTGTCCTCAGAAATTAGTAACAGATAATGCAAAGGCTTTCAAGTCCAAGGCAATGGAAACCTTTTGTGAAAAGAATGGTATCTTGTTGAAGCACTCAACTCCTTACTATCCCCAGGGTAATGGTTTGGCCAGGGTAATGGTTTGGCTGAATCCTCTAATAAAAACATCATCCA
Source organism: Pseudotsuga menziesii (assembly GCA_001517045.1). NCBI lineage: Eukaryota > Viridiplantae > Streptophyta > Pinopsida > Pinales > Pinaceae > Pseudotsuga > Pseudotsuga menziesii. The sequence continues at coordinate 105,820 of LPNX010930730.1, read as the reverse complement.
AAGTATCAAAAAATTGTTCAAGAATAACAAAAGATCATGGGATTCAATGCTGAAATATGCATTATGGGATGATAGGATAACAATAAAACAAGCAATTGGAACTTCTCCTTTCCAGTTAATTTATGGTACATATGCATTTTTTCATGTTCAATTGGGAATCCCGGTGATGAAATTTCTTCAGCATTCTCATGAAGAGCCAAATGATATGCAGAGAAGGATTTATGAGATGATAGAGTTGCAGCAGAACAGGGAAAAGGTAGAAGAAATAGCACAATTGTATAGATTGAAGATCAAAAGCAGATTTGACAGGAACATCAAAGAAAACACTTTCTCAGTTAGTGATATGGTTTTAAGGTGGGATGCAAGGAAAGAACAAAAAGGGAAGCATGGTAAGTTTGACAACCTCTGGTTTGGCCCTTTCCTAGTGTCTAAGATTTTGGAGAATAACACTTTTATCCTGCAGTTGTTGGAAGGTGAGGAATTATCAAGTCCTATCAATGGATGATTCCTCAAGCATTTTTACAGTCATCGAGGAGATTTTCATTTTTCATTGTATATACCGGTGTGAGTGAAGCATAATAAGGACTCCATAACCCAATGGAAATTTTGCAGACAAGTAAGTAGCAGAAAAGGCACTCGTCTACAGGTTCTTGAAGCCTCACAGGGAGGACTTCATCATGCAGCTGGAGCCAGATGTTAAGTAGTGAACTTGTTTTCTTTAATTTTATATTTTGATTGTCATTTTTATTTTAAATTTTTCTCATTTGCTTAAATTTGTTCATTTTCTTACCTTAGAAAACTTTGGTTTTTAGTGACATTTTGAGTTTTTCTTTATGATTTCATTTAAGTTTGTTCTTCTTAGATATTGAAGGGTTTTTATAGGACATTATATTGAGTAATTGGTTCACAAATAACACCATGATAAAATTTTAGTATTTAAAAACCTGATTCAAAATGGAAAAAATGACTAAATAGCGCCAAATTGATTTTAAATTATTCTTGTAGCGTAACTGCCAAAAGTTTACACAGCGGCGCTACAAGAATATCGCGCATGCCAAAATCACCATTTTTTAAGCTGAATTTTCGCATGATTTCGATTTCTAAGTGACTAATCGCATGTTTAAATGGTTTTGATACGTGTCGCTCCAGTAATCATCATGAAGACAGGTGTGTTTACAGCATGGAGGAGATCGTGGTAAATCATTAGTTAGAGTTGGGTGAAGTGTGACAGGTAGACAAACTAGCCTATATTGAAGTGAAAGGAGTTTTCCATACAAGCATTACGAAACTAGATACTAAGTGGAGCGAGGAAATTTTCCCAAAATCCGGAAGTTGCAGTTACAAAGGAGATTGAGGGTTTTCATAGTTACATAGAAGAATTAGGGCTTTCTCGTTGCGCCAGCTGGAGGAAAATTGGACACTTGAAGACACTTGTATAATTAAATTTGACAATCAGACAGCTCAAGGAGTGATTTTAAACCTCTGCAGCTAGACAGGAATAAGGTATTCCGCGTTAACCTGATAGTGGCTGCTAAATTGGGGATTTCCCAGTAAAGCTTGTTTTGTTAAAATTGGTTAAGGAAAACATTAAAGTATGATTTTAATAAAACCCCTATCGAAGAGATATCAGTCTACGAGGTTATTAGATGTGTTGGTGAGTGACAAGTTGAAAAATAGCAGTTTCATTGAACATGACCCTGTCAAAGCCTGAAAATATGGTAAGGTGAAGATTTGTACAGTTTATGGAGACCAAGGGTTCACATATTAATTTATTATCTGTAACCAATACAATAAGTAAGCTGAGCAAGTTGAATGCATGCAGACCTGGTCTGAGTAGGTGCTAGAAGCTGACTGGTTTGTGCTGAATGTAATTTGAAACAGAAATCTAGCAGATATTAGACTGCCCTCATATCTTTCCATCCACTGGTTAAACATTCACAAGTTGATTTAAGAAGCAGGCATTTGAGATCACTAATGCAAAGTCCTTTTTGCACATAGATAGCTCATAAGTGGCATTAAAAGGAGTCAGGGGTACTCGGTGTTCTTTGTGCAGGAACCATAGCACATAGTTATCTTCATACATTCTAGAGAAGGTATATCATCAAAATGAATGTCTAATATGGTAGTCATTTTTAGCAGCAGTTTTATTCAAGAGTTTTTGGTACTCTGTTGACCTAAAATTTCTCAAGCCTGATTTAAAGCTTATCCTGCATTGAAAACAAAAACAGACTGTTAAAAAATCAAGAGAAAACAGTCAAGGAGAATCGAAGAAAGTTGATTATAAAAACCCTAGAAGCTTGAGGAGAAGAAAAGAGTTTTTAGGTCATTCAGAGGGTTTTAAAATTACACAGGTTTCAGTCATTGAAAGTAGATGGGAAAAAGTGGCAAAACCAATAGGGCTGAGCCCACTGAACTAAACTAGATTGACCAATTTCAAAGTTGTGCAGAAATTTTTCAGAAGGCTGGTTGGTTGGATTTATTCAAGAAGATCGATGGCTATAACACTGAGGTCTCCTGTAAATTTGCACAATGCTACAACCAGGACATGGTAGTTTTTGATACTCTAAAGTTTAAGTTGACTATGGAGCTAGTTGCTGAAGCTACAGGAGTTAGAAATGAAGGTGAAATGTGGTTCAAAAAGTTGCCTTTCACCTTTAATGACCAAAGGTTCCTTTTACTTGGCATTACTCCAGACCGGATCAAAGGAATACTAATTCAAAATTTCAGAAATGAGTGGGTGGAGCCCATTAAAGTCCTTCAAAGGTATATCACCTGTGAAGGAAGATATACCTATGTCTTCAAATACCATTTTAGGTTGTTACAGCATTTGGTTGGTGAATCCAGAATGAGTCTTCCTTTCTTTTTGTTTAAAAGTTTGTAGAAGATGTCAAGTAGAGTTAAGGGGCATCAAGATCACACTACACAATCTATTTTCCATCATGGTTTGATCAAATTGATTATCAGTACTACCATGCAAAAAGAGGGGAAGACATGGGATTATTTTCTTTTCTGGACTGGTTTTCAAATCAAGCAAGAAGAGCAGCATACCAAAAAACATGTGGATAAGGGGAAAACCCTAGTTAGGAACCTAGATCAGAAAATCAAGTCTGAATACAAGAAAGAAGTTAAACTTGAAGAAGCACAAGAGCCCTCGAAGGAATATTATGAACCTCAAAATTTTTTAGCTGACAGTAAAGGTAAAGGTTCATTGTTTACAAAATAGGAAGATCAGCCTGTACAGGATAGGGCAACAGCAGAAGCATTCATGAAGGAGAAAATAGTTGTTACAGAGGAGGTTTCTATAAAATAAGAGAACATCCAGACCCAGCAAAGAATCCCAATCACTATTCTATCAGAGGATGAAGGATATCTGTTAGAAGAAGATGAATCCATTGTCAAAACTGAAGCTAGGATTGGTACATGCAAGGAGTTCTCCACTCTAGAAAATAAGACAGTCAGACCTAAGAAAAAGAGGATCATGGTTGAAGCTATGGAGTTTGCTATAGTTAAACATCAAGGTAGAAGTTTGAAGATGATGGGAGAGCTTGCTTCAACATGGAGACCAAAAACCAGGCCAAGAAACAAGTTAAGGCTGAGTATGAAAAAGCTGTTGAACCTTAGGTTAAATTCAAAAGAGGTTACTGTGCTGGATGATGATTCTTCAAATGAAAAAACAAATATTGAGAAAGAAGCAGTTCTAGAAACCCCAGTTTCTCATCATACAAAGGGGAAAAATCCATTGAAGTCAGTAGAAGAGGTTAGTCTCACTGAGACTAAATTATCAGCAGTCTTTTTAGAATTAAGAAGTGAAATATTAAAAGACCAATAGAAAAAGGATGCTGAAGTCTCTCATTTTGAAGACCAACAGTTGATAGAGGAAACAACACCTACTGAAGCAATTAATCAGGAAAACCCTATTATTCATGGTGTGTCTTCAGACCTGTTATAAGAATATGAAGACATTTTCAGAAAACTAGATATACCATGGCTGCCCAGTGAGATACAAGATACCACAACAGGGAAGGCTTTTGATTCAGACAGGAGAACCTGCAAAGAACTATCAAACAATATAGACATCAAATGGATTACATGCAGGAAACTAATGATCGTCTGATCCTAGAAATAAAAGGTTCAGGGAGGATTTACAAGAAGTAAATGATCATTATCAAGAGCTAATAGTAGTTTCTAAGGAGGCCCTGAAGAGAAAGAGAAGCACAGATTTGCAATGTACAGAGATAAAGTAGACTGTTAGAAGTTTGCAGTAGCAGAATGAAGAACTTACTAGAAGACTAGCAGACATGGAATCTGAACAGAAGAGAGCCAGGAAGAAAGCCCAAGCTTTGGATGGAATAGCCTTACTAGCTGAAGCTGCAAAAGACCTTTGAGTTTGGTAGTTAGTCTGTTATTTGTTATGTATTTTAAGAAATACTTTAGTTAGTCAATTATTGGTTCTGTTATTCAAAAAACACTTTATTTTGTAAATTGTAATTTCACTTTATCCCATCGATGAGTTAGCTGAAGGCAATTAGGGTTTAGACCCTAACTGATTTTTTGAGAAACAGTATTTAGATAGATGAGAAAGAGGACAAATGGTTCGATTTTTGGCTAGCTTAAGGAGGTCTGTGACTTGTTTATGAGATAAGTACTATAACTCTCATGTGTATTTGCTGAATAGAATTATGAAATATATGATCCTTTACACCCTTTAGTCTATGTTTGGCTTCATTGTTTAACTTGTTTAGTTACATGATTGATAAATTCATTGATGGTTTATGGTTTCTTTGCTGGTAATGCTTGTCAATTGTTGAATGAACTTCAATGTCATGTTATGTTGGATATTGGTGATTATATTATGCATCTCTATTTATTTTTACTTATGATTTAGTTCCTGCTTTGCTCATGAATGTATTCCCTTCAGTCACCAAACTTACAACCAGAGAAAACCTTTCAAAAAAAAACCCTAAAACCCTAGTTTTATTGATTGAATATTTGAGATTGTGTTGGATTGTTTCTTTGTGGCCTGGAAACAATTTCTGCAACAAACACTTACCAAACTACACTACCTGGAATGCTGCCCTTGAATGTTTCTATGATTCTGCAAACATGTTAGTAACACAACTGTTAGATGCATAACATTGATATAAATCAGAATCACTTACCTTCTCCTGAAAAAAAACATAAAATAACAATTTTTCCCAAACATAAAATTTTCTTCCCTTTCATCCCTGAAACTACTGAACAACTTTTGAAAATTTCAATGAAAAACTATTGAAATTTCACTGAGAAATCCCACTTGAAAACTCAAAATTTCCTTCATCAAATCGGGTCTCTTCCCAACTAACTTTTTGACTTTTTGGATCCCTAGTTGACTAGGCTACTGACACTTCAACGGTCTGATCTTCTAAAGTTTCCCGATGCTCATCAACGGTTCAAACAACTAGATTTTTCTAACATTCATCGGCGGTCCCATCAACTAAATTTTTCCAGTGTGTTGGAGATCTAATCAACCAATCTTCTCCGACATATTGATGATCCAATCAACTAATATTCTCCGATGTATCAATGGTCCCATCATCTAAAGTTTTTCAATGCTAATTAGTGGTCTGATCCTCTATATTTATCTAATGTTTCAGCGGTCCAATCACCTAACTGTTTTCGATGTTTTCATACTTAGAAAATTTTCCAGAAAATTTTCTTTCCTCGTACGCTGCTGCATTGGCCGCTCCATCAGCTAAAATTATCTGATGCTTTTAACACTTTGGAAAAACTTCTTCTTGCTCTCACCACCGCGTTGGCTACCCGAACAACTAAACTCTCCCAATGTTTCGGCGTCCTTCAGGAGTTCTCCACCGACACTGCATCTCTGCATCAGTGATCAACTCTGATGAAGCTTCAGAGAACTTCTCCCGAAGGACACTGGAAACTTTTTTATTTTTCCTGGACTTAGACAAATTTTCAGAAATCTTGTTTGTTATCTTTTTCTCCTTCCCGCCGTCGTGTCGGCGGCTCAATCAACTAATTTCCTCTCTTTTCCGCCAATGTATCGGCGTCTACTTCCACTTTCTTTCGCCACAGTTGCAGTGCCTTCATCATATACCTTCCACTGCCATTGTGGCATCTTCATCATCTATTTTCCATGGCCATTCCAGCACCTTTGATCTTTTTCCAGCCGCTTGTTATTTTTACAACATTAAGCTAGCATTATTAGGATCTTTAACTGAGAGAATAACAAGTACAACAATCAAACAGAAGAGACAATGAACACAGTGTTTTTCCTTGGGGAAACCATAAATGGAGAAAACCCCACAACTTCCTCAGAGATAGAATCAACACCAAAATAGTAAAATCCCAAAACAGTAAGTGACCTCGCGACAACAGTAATCTTCTTCTTTTCTAGCTCCAGTATCTTCTCCTTCCTCAACTATGCGCTACACTTGAGTGTGTATGAGTTGTGTGATAAATATAGACTCCAGTTCTCTATTTATACTAATCCCGACATGACTAAAACCATACCATGGCTGAACTCTACTAGGAGAGTCTAATAACCCTAGTGCCCTAGAATTGTGGGGACTTTAACCCTTAGACAATCAGAGGGTTACCGATAATGACTTGACATGACTTGTTTACATTATTGATCCTCCCGATCAGAACATGAGGGAATGACAACATGACTCAATTACATTATAGATACATCTTGGAATAAACATCAAGTTACAATACATAAGATACATAGATGAATACATTCCAAAGTTACAAATACATCAACACTCCCTCTTAACTAGGAAGGTATTCTTTCGACACAATTTTCAGTACTGTTCTTCTTTTCTGTATCAGCTAGATCATCTTGTTTTCTGCATCTCAAGTCTTCTAAGTCTTCAATTCATCTTCGTCTTTAAGTCCTCTCCATCTCTTGATCTAGATCATCACAGGAAATCATCACTCGATCTGGATCATCACTGGATCTGGATCATCACTCAACCTGGATCATCACTACTGGATCATCATCACTGCATCTGGATCATCACTCGATCTAGATCATCACTGGGCATCATCACTGGATCTGGATCATCATTGGTGCTATCTCATGATTCTTCTCGTCACAGGAAGTTCTACAGAGCCATCCCTTTTTCATGTTGGTTGTAGGCCTAGCCTCCATGTAGGCCTTCTTCAGCACTTATATCTGTACTACTCGTTAGAAAGGCATAGTACCCACATCCATCCAGGCTGGAACCACATCCTACCACAATGATGGAAGATCTATGTTCTTCCATCCAGGCCAGAACCACATCCTACCACAATGATGGAAGAGTTATGTACTTCCATCCAGGCTGGAACCACATCCTACCACAATGATGGAAGATTTCTGTACTTTCACCCAGGCCAGAACCACATCCTACCACAATGATGGAAGATATTTGTTCTTCCATCCAGGCCAGAACCACATCCTACCACAATGATGAAATAATCTCATCCAGGATGGAACACATCTTGCTCACAATGATGAAATATTTATGCACTTACATTCATCCAGGAAGGAACACATCCTTCTCACAATGATGAAAAGGCTCTGCACTTACATCCATCCAGGAAGGAACACATCTATCTCACAATGATGGAAGGGATTTGCACTCATATCTAATCTTGTAGGAACCAATCCTACAGTCACATCAGAATGGCCCCCAATCCTCCTCGACTGAGCTACTTGGTAACTAACCAGGTGCCTCCATTCTCCTAGAGAATGGCAGTTTCCCTTACATCCGACCTGCTTGTCAGAATGTCCAACACTCACATCTAACATGGAAGGAACTTAATCCTTTAGCCATGATAGAATGGTTCAGCCCTTACATCTGATCAAGTGGGAACACATCCCTCTATCACATCAGAATGGCTACTTAGTCCTAGACTCAGTTCTCCTAGTACCTCACCAAGAAGCTCCATTCAAAGAATGGCAATTTCCCTTACATCTGTCCTACTCGACAGAATGGCCAGCACTCATATCTGACATGGAAGTAAGAAATCCTCTCACCATGATAGAATGCCTCAGCCCTTATATCTAACCTACTCGTCAGAATGTCTATGGATCTCAGCACTCATATCTGACATGGAAGCAACCAATCCTCTCACCATGACAGAATGGCTCAACCCTTACATCTGGCCATGGAAGCAACCAATCCTCTCACCATATCAGAATGGATATGGGACTCATCACTTTCCCTTGGAGGAAACCTCTATCTAGAGAACAACAATCTTCTCCCTGAAGTGCTTGAACTTCACCCTAGCCAATGGCTTTGTCAATACATCAGCTATCTGTTCCTCTGTCACAACATACTGGAGCTTCACTGCTCCTGTCTGCACCATATCCCTGATATAGTGGTACTTGATCTCGATATGCTTTGACTTGTCATGGAACACTGGATTCTCTGACAACTTTACGTCATTTTATTTATCACAATGTATACAAGTAGCATCCAACTAGAGATCAAATAAACTAGACAGTAGCTTCCGTAGCCATATTGCCTCACAACTAGTTGAACAAGCTATGGCATACTCTACTTCAGCTGTACTCAGTGCCACATAGGATTGCTTCCTGCTAAACTAAGAGATCACACCTGATCCCATACTGAAGAAACACCCTAAAGTGCTCTTCCCATCGATGGCACTACCTGCCCAATCTGAATCAACATAAACCTCTAGGTTAATCTTCCAATTCGCATCATACTTGAGCCCATAATCAACTGTACCCTTCAGGTACCTCAGAATATCCTTTGCAAAAATCAAGTGAACATGTCTCAGATCTGTCAGGAACTAGCTCAAGGTGTTCACAGAAAATCAAATATATGGTCTCGTGTTTGTCATGTACATCAATGACCCAATCATCTGACAATACATCGTAGCATCAACCGATTCTGATGAAGCATCATTCAATAGCTTCAGGTTCGATGCCATAGGCGTGGCCATAGCCTTGTAGTCCATCATCCTAAACCTATTCAGTATCTCTACTACATAATTCCCTTGTCCAAGGAAGATTCCATTTGCACTCTACCACACCTCCATACCTAGAAAGTAATGTATCATCCCCAAGTCCTTCATTTCGAACTTAGCAGCAAGCTTTCTCTTCGTATCACCAATCAACCCATCCGTACCTGTCACAAATAGATCATCTACATATAGTAGAATCATCATAGGTTTCCATATTCAACCTTGTAGTAAAGGTTGAAATCTACTTTACTCTTGGTAAAGCCCAAACTGGATAGAAAGCTGTCAATTCTGTCGTACCAGGTCCTGGGTGCCTGTTTCAAACCGTACATGGTTTTCTTCAATCTGCATACATGAGACTCTCTATAATGTGTCTCAAAACCAAGTGGCTGCTCTACATACACTTCCTCTTCCACGACATCATTGAAGAAGGAAGTCTTGACATCATTCTAGTGTATCTTCCATTTCATTACTGCAGCCAGAGCAAGTACCTATCTGATGGAAGTGTATCTAGCTACAGGTGTGAAGGTTTCTTCATAATCTATTCCTTCTTTCTGAGAGAAACCCCAAGCCACAAATCTTGCCTTATATTTTTCAATGCTACCATCTACAGCATGCTTGATCTTGTAGATCCATATGGAAGTTACAACTAACTTCCCTTCTGGTCTTGGGACAACATCCCAAACATCATTCTTCATGATCGATTGGTATTCTTGAATCATAGCATCCTTCCATTCTTTCCGTTTTGTCGCTTCTTCGTAACTGGAAGGTTGTTTATCAATGAAATCACATAGTAAAGCTACATACCCAGAGCATGATCTAGTCCTATTTCTTTCTCTGTGATTCTCTTCTGGAGCCCCATATCTCTCTGCACTTTGGATAAGTTCTTGTACCCAAGCAGGTTTCCTCTTATGAGGATTCTTCTCCAGAGGTGGATATATAGGTCTTTGTGGTTCTTTGAAATCTCGATCTTCTTCTTGAGTTTCTTCATTCATGGTTGTATCATGAATCATGGGTGCTTCTGCTTCTTCAGGTTCTTCAACAGGTCTTTTTCTGGATTTGTTGTAAGTTGTGTCTTCATCAAATGTCACATCCCTTCTGATGTCAATCTTCTTGTATCCTGGGAAATATATTCTGTAAGCCTTCAAGATTTCAGAATATCCCACAAATATACCCTTCTTTCGTGAAGGATCTAATTTTTTTCTATTCTCTTTTGGAATGTGTATGTACATAGGACAGCTGAATATTCTGAGATGGCTGACTTCTGGTTTCTTGCTAAAGAAGACTTCTTCAGGAGTCTTGTTCTCAAGTACTCTGTGTGGAGTACGGTTCTGTACATACACTAATGTTCTAGCAGCTTCATCCCAAAGATGCATAGGAAGATCTTGATCATGAAGCATGTCTCTTGCAGCTTCCATGATAGTTCTATTCTTTTGTTTTGCAATCCCATTCTATTGTGGATTATAAGTAGTGGACAACTCACTCTTAATCCCTGATTCTTTGCATAGCTCTTTGAATTCATTCGAAGTGAATTCTCCACCATTATCTAATAAAAAATTCTTGATCTTCTTTTCAGTGTGATTCTCAATCAAGGATTTGAATTCCTTGAACTTTGTGAATACTTCATCTTTGTTCTTCATGAAGTAAACCCATGTCTTCTTAGAAAAGTCATCAATAAAAGAAACATAATATGCATACCCGCTTAGTGAGTTTGATGACATAGGACCACATACATTGGAGTAGATGATTTCCAAGATTCCTTTTGCTTTGCTTTCTCTTCTTGGAAATGTCTTCTTTGTATTCTTTCCTTTCGCACATCCTTTTCAGACCCCATCATGTTTTGCTTAGAATTCTATAAGACCTTCAATAGATTTTCTTGCAATAGGTAGTGCTCTGTAATGCACATGTGAAAGCCTTCTATGCCAAAGTTCACTTGGCTCTCCTGTGTCATGGACTAAGGCTTGTTCTGGATGGCCCTTCAATTTGTACAAACCTCCTTCTTGTTCTCCAATTACCACTGCATCATCGATAGTCTTTCCTCTTGGCCACATGATGACTTGACCATCTATGAATGCAACCCTCATTCCTTTTGCATCCAATGCTGATATGGAGAGAAGGTTCTTCTTGAGTCCTAGCACAAACAATACTTCCTTCATTGTTAGAGACTTTCCAGATTCTAGCTTATAGGAAGATTCCCCACTACCTTTTATTGGATATTGGTAGTCATCTCCTAGTTTCACCTTGTGAGGTGATTCATGTTCTGACAGTCTCACAAAGGATTCCTTGAATCCAATCATATGTTTGGAAGCTCCACTATCTATAATCCAATCATCACTTCCATGAGTAATGTTACCTGTGAGAGCGAAAATCAAAACATATTCATCCTCGCTTGAAGAATCTTCACTTTCATATCTGGTTCTTTTCTTGGATGGTTCATCATCCTCTGCAGCATGAGCATGATGTCTTCTTTTCTTCCCCTTCTTCTTATGAGAGTGGAACTTGTTCTTAGGATAGTCTTTTGCAAAGTGTCCTATCTTATCACATGTATAACATCTTAATCTAGATATGTTCTTTCTATTGTTATCTCTATGATGAGGATTCTTACCTTTGGAGCGATGAGTACTTCTTCTGCCTTTCTTGGAGTGAACTGTGAGAGCTTGGTCTTCACTTCCCATATTCTCTTCTTGAGCTACTATATGTGCTTATTATTTAGAACATTCTTCCCATAGTCTGCTGAATTTGACTAATTTCTTTCTGGCACAGATTCCTTGGATGAAAGAATCCCATGAACTAGGAAGGCCATTCAGAGTTGTCATCACAATCTCTGCATTCTCTACTTCTTCATCTACAGCTTCTAATTGCTCCTTGATCTGAGAAACCCTTGTGAAGTAAGAATAGATGGCCTCTGCATTCTGAATCTTCACATTCTTCAGTTGATTCCTCAGAGTCATCTTCTGGTTTATGTTCTTCCCTTCAAATAATTTGGTTAGGGCATCAAACATAGCTTTAGGTGTCTTGAGAGAGGACACCTAAGGTATAAGGTGATCCTTTATAGAATCAGCAATGATCCTCTTTTCCATAACCATATTCTTCTTATGTAAGGCTTTTTCCTCATCTCCCTCTAGAACTGGAACCTCCTCATGGATGTAGGAGTCTAATTCATTCTTTTCCAGGACCAGGGAGATCCTATACTTCTAGGCTCGAAAGTATTAGCTCCCTCAAGTTTTTCATCAAGCTTGGTATGATGAGACATCTTAAACTGAGAACCTCAAATGGAAATACAAAATATTTAGATCTTACCAAGTTAAGATGTCAGATTTGGATTTGGAGCTGAAATCTCGCAGTACTGGATTAGGAGCAAATTAGGGTTTTGTTTTTTTGGAGATCTATCCACCCAAATTCCTTGAAATTTGTCCCTAAATTCTATTTTGAGGAGGAGATCAATCTAGACCTGGGCTCACTGAAAAATTCCTCTTCTGTTAAAAGCCCTAATTTCTGGCAGTAGTGTCAAGTCCAAAATTGAAAAACCTTAGAATTGGATTCTGCCTCGATAGAAATATGCGCCCTAAGGAGGAGAGTTATTCCATCTTACTTTTGCTGAAAATCTGTGGAGGAAGATCCACAAACTAGGAATCCCTAGTTCCCGCAGCTGCACAGTGTCTTCTTCTCAGGTTAGCTCTGATACCATGTTAGTTTTACAACATTAAGCTAGCATTATTAGGATCTTTAACTGAGAGAATAACAAGTACAGCAATAAAACACAAGAGACAATGAACACAATGTTTTTCCTTAGGGAAACCATAAATGGAGAAAACCCCACAACTTCCTCAGAGATAGAATCAGCACCAAAACAGTAAGTGACCTCCCGATAGTAGTAATCTTCTTCTTGTCTAGCCCTAGTATCTTCTCCTTCCTCAACTATGCGCTACACTTGAGTGTGTATGAGTTGTGTGATAATAGAGACTCTAGTTCTCTATTTATACTAATCCCAACAAGACTAAAACCCTACTAGGGTCAACCTCTACTAGGAGAGTCTAATAACCCTAGTGCCCCAAAAATGCACAGAATTTAACCCTTAGACAATCGGAGGGTTACCCATAATGACTTGACATGACTTGTTTACATTATTGATCCTCCCAATCGGAACATGGGGGCATGAAAACATGACTAAATTACATTATAGATACATCCTGAAATAAACATCAAGTTACAATACATAAGATACATAGATGAATATATTCCGAAGTTACAAATACATCAACACTACTTCGTCGGCTCTCTCTTTAACTTTCTTTCACCACTGCTCCGTCATCTCTCCCTTCTTCTATCTCTCATCATCACCAATGGTCTGTATTTGGACGGCCTTTCAACTAAATGAGCCGACATTTCAATGGTTCCATCTACTAGTTTCCTCTGATGTTTTAGCAAATTTGAGCCGATGATCTCACACTTCAAAAATTTTCAAAATTTTCAAAAATTTTCTTCTTCTTGCTGCCACTGTGTCGGCTATTCCATCAACTCATTTTCGCCAATGGTGGTATCAGGAGTCTTTCCTTCTAACTGCACTGACGTTTCGATAATATTTAACTTAAACTGAGCTGACGTATCAGCGATTTCATCGTCTTTCCTCCACCGCTATGTCGGCTATCCCATCAGCTAATTTTTGCCAACGTCGGGTCTGTGTCAGACGACCCTTCAACTAAACTATCCGCTGCATTGGAGATGCTTCAGAGTGAGTCTTCCTATGAGCCAATAGCCCAACACTTAGAAAATTTTCAAAAAAATATTTTTGCCTACCCCCCATCGAGTGGCCCTCCGACTATGCTATCCGATGCATTGGAGGAGCTTCCCACTAAATATTTCGACGATCCGACGGTCTCACACTTAGAAAAAAATTTGAAAATTTTCATTCTGTGGTCCCCGTCGAGCGGCCTTTCTCTTAGGTGATCTGATGCATTAGAAAAGATTTAGACTAAGTGCTCCGATGTATCTGATGGGCTTCAGTCTAAGCCATCTAATGATTTCCACCCTTAGACAAAAATTTTCAAAAAAAATTCTGTCATACATACATTTCCTCTGATTTCTATTGGGCAAAGGGAAACCTCCCTCTGCTAGTTGATTCTTCATGGCCCATAGAGGCCCATGGTGCAACATTAGCTCTGACACCACTCTGTAACGTCCCCAACACTCCGACCAGTGAAGAGGACGCTACCATACACCAACCATCTGGGAAACTAGCCCCATGAACATGTACATACATATAAACTGAAATAAAATGCTTGGAAGTAAAAATATGCATACATGATTATCTTACAGCAGAAGCAAACCATACATTCAAGAATTCAACATATTCATTATAATTCATTAACAGTAAATATGATTGCAGAAACGAAATGGTCAAGAATACTTATCTTATAAAGAACTCATCCCACAACCACGTGGGTTTCACTTGTTGACCAATATCCTATCACGTTAGTTCATACTGTGGGTTTTAAAATTATAAAAAATTGAACCAATATATTGTAGGTATTGGAGGGATGAGGGGTTTAAGGTGGGGGTTGGTAGGGTGGTTTATAAGGATTGAGGTATAAAAAGGGGTGGGGAGGAGGTTTTAAGTATTGGGAGGGGGTTTCAACAAAAATAGTTTGGGTCAATATCTCTCAAAATTAAGGGTATTCTTTAATATCCCACGATTGCACGTTCTATGTAAGAGGTTCACTAAGTGAATTCCCCGTTCCCGCAACTAGCTATGTCGTTGCAATGTTCCACCCAACCATAGGCCGACATGCTCCTTAATCTCTCAGCAACGCTGCCACCCCCAAGCTGGGCATGATTCCCCAAGGAATAAGGAACAAGCAGGCTTACACATAGCCAAGGATACACAAAACAGCCAAGCCAACACAGTTGGGTTTATCAGGCCAACAACAGATCAGCCAAGCCAACACAGTTGGGTTTATTAGGCCATCAAGGAGCTGGGAAAGGCTGAATGCTAAGCTTGTAAGCCCACTGAAGAGATAAGGACACCTACACCAGAACTATCCTGACTTCTAGGACACCCACACACACCCAACACAAGGAAATTAGTCCCTTCTCTTCTACACAGTCCCTCAGGCCTTGACCTCCCTTCCAGTGCTATTTAGGGGTTGTGGAGAAGAAAGCTAGCCCTCTAGCTTTGTCTGTGTGGTTCCCAAACAAACCAGGTTTATCAATCAAACCAAGCCCTCATCCCCACTCCAACACAGTTCGAAGACCAACCACTACATGCATGCAGCCAAATAAGTGATTCACAGCTTGGACAGGGGAAAACAATTCCTGAGTCATTCTTGGCCCTATCGTGGCCAAAACGACTCAATAATAACCTACAACATCTCCAAGATGTAATGGAAACTGTAGCCGATGAAATGTTTTGGGAAGACAATGGTATTTGTCTCAACAATGAAGCATGGGAAATGCACAGCCCGTATTTGGAAAAGAAAACATACCCTCCGCATGGACAAGAGAAAAACATATGCACAGACCACAAATCGGTAAGGAAAAATACACACATAGCAGAAAATCGTGAATGGACCTTCACAGGGAAATCTTGGTGATAGAAAATGGCTCTCTGACTTGCTGCATGAGAAAAACAATGAAGAATCTTGTGTGTGGGAAAAACAAAACCTCTCTTTGCATGATAATGGGAAATCCTCCAGCCTGTGCATGAGGATGAACAAAACAATCGGAGAGTAGTGAGAGTGGAAGAATTCCCCCGATGTTTTTCCAACCCATGTGAAGTGGTGGAGTCTGTTGGTGGAGTGTGCATGTGGGAAATCCTTCCACCCACCACTACCCAGCAATAACTACCCCCAGATAACAATCAGAATTTTTGAATGGGTGGTTGACACATGGCTTTTCCCCATAGGATCAAGGTTTAAAATTGCCCCCCACCCTTATCCTTAGGAAAATCATGCCCTTTTCAATATGGTTGCAGTGACATAGCTGGTTGGTGTTCATTTAATTAAAATGTATATTTACATGATGACACATATACCACAATATACCATTGGCAACGATTCCGTTCGCTGAAACATAACACAACCAAATCGATGGTGGGGCTTTTGCCTTTAGCTCCACACGACGATTAGTTACAATATATACATCACATACATTTAATGCAAACGAGGTCAAAACCGGGGTGTTACAACAAATAATACAGCAAATTATGAGGCATTATGGTTGGGTTTAAATGCTGCAAAAGACCTAGGTATTCAACAAATCTTTGTTTTTGGTGACTCCGAGTTGGTTGTTCAGCAAGTAAGGAATAACTATCAAGTAAAACAAGATTTTTTGAAAGTGTACAGGAACAAAGTATGGGATATAATAGATAATTTATTTGTGGCATTTGATATTTCCTATATTCCTAGAGATCATAACCAAACTGCTAATTCTCTTACCCTAGCAGCTACACATTTCAAGATTCCTAAAACAACTCAACTGAAATATCCTATTGAAGTTAGGTACAGACCTTTTGTTCTTGATAATATAAAGCAATGTAGAGTTTTTGAGGATGATCTAGATATTAAAAGGTTTTCAGAGCTGACTGGTGAGTTCTCTAATTCCTTAATTGACCAAGAACAGGATGATGAAACTGAATATACTGAGATTATTGCAGAAAATGAAATTGCAGGTCATAAAACAATTGAGCTAAAAATCAATTTTATTCCTAAGGGTCTGGGGCATTTAGAGAGGATTTTTTTGAAGGATGATACCCCTTTAAAACCAGTTATGCAGTCTTCAAAGGATAATGTAATGGATTGTAATATCGACACAAAGGAGCATCCCAGGATGGTGAAGATCTCAAAGGCACTTACAGCAAAGCAGAGAAACAGGTACATCAAGATGTTAAAAGAATATGTTGATATCTTTGCTTGGTCATATGAATATTTGAATACATATGATACTAGTATTATACAGCATAAAGTTCCTTTGAAACCAAATGTCAAACCATTCAGGAAAAAACTAAGGAGAATCAATTCTGCTTTATCCCCCGTCATAGAAAAGGAGGTAAAAAAGTTGTTGGATGCTAAGATCATTGTTCCTGTTCGATATTCTTCATGGGTAGCAAACCTAGTACTTGTCAAAAAAAGACTGGAGAAATAAGATTGTGTGTTGACTTCTGTAATCTGAATAGGTCTTCACTTAAACATAACTATCCTTTACCAAAAATTGAACAAATATTGCAGAAGGTGGTGGGTTCACAAAGGATTTCAATGGTGGATGGTTTTTCAGGGTATAACCAAATTGCAATGCACCCTGATGAAAAACAAAAGACAGCTTTCACTACCCCTTGGGGTACTTTCATGTACGACAAAATGCCATTTGGATTAATGAATGTTGGAGCTACCCTTCAAAGAGCTATGGACATAGATTTTGTTGGAGAGAAGGATAATTTTGTGGTGATATATTTGGATGGCATAACAGTCTTCTCACAGTCTGATGAAGAGCACTTAAAGCACCTAAAACAAACTTTCTTGAAATGCATAAAATATGGACTGCCTCTCAATCCAAAAAGGTCTCATTTTTTTGTACAGGAGGGTAAGTTGTTGGGTCATTTGGTTTTAGCTGATGGCATGAGGATAGATCTAGAAAGGGTAAAAGCTATTTTGAAGACCAGTTTACCGAGAAGTAAAAAGGATGTGCAATCTTTTATTGGAAAAATAAATTTTCTACGTTGGTTCATACAAAGTTTTGTTGAAACCATTAAACAAATCACAACCATGTTGAAAAAATATCAGGAAGTGAAGCGGACTACGGAGGCTAGGAATTCATTTGAGAAGATTAAGATGGCTCTTACAGAAGCACCAGTGCTAGTGAGTCCTGATTTTTCAAAGGAATTTATGACTTTTTTCTTTTGCATCAAAGGATACTTTAGCAGTTGTTTTGTTACAGAAGAATAATGATGGACTTGAGCAACCAATTCCATTTTTCAGCAAGACCCTCAGAGACTCATAGTTGAAGTACAGAACTTTGGAGAAACAAGCTTATTCATTGGTAAAAGCATTAAAAAAATTTAGAATTTATGTTTTACATTCTAAAATCATTGCTTACATTCCTAATGCTGCCATTAAGGATATATTAACTCAATCTTATAGTGAAGGAAAAATAGGAAAATGGATTGCTAAGATAATGGGATATGACATGGACATTAAGCCTACAAAACTAGTGAAGGCATAGGGTTTGGCTAAATTATTAGCTGATTCAAATTTTCAAGCTTTTGGTCTTCATCTGATGGCAGAACAGCCTGTACAAGAAGAATTGCAAGTTGAACAAGAGAAGGGAAATATTGTGGAGCAGTATGCAAACATTGTACACTTCCTTTGTTTTTACAATGCCCTGAACATGTTGATAAAAAGGCTGCTATGTCATTGAAGTTGAGAGCTACTAAATATTGTTTGATAGACCAACAGCTTTTTTGGAAAGATCCAGGAGGTATTCTACTTAGATGTTTGGACAAGCCAGAAATTGAGGTAATCTCAGAATCTCATGAAGGTGCTTGTGGGAGAAATAAGTATTGGAAGGAAACTGCTTATAAAGTCTTGAGGTCTGGATATTATTGGCCTTTTTTATTCTCTGATGTATACCAGTAGGTAAGAGCTTGTATCCCATGTCAAAAGTTTGTTGGTAAGAAAAAGTTAGTGTCTTTACCTTTGAAGTCTATTGCAGTGAATTCTCCTTTTCAGCAGTGGGGCTTGGGATTTATAGGGGAGATAAATCCTTCTTCTTCAGGGAAGCATAAATGGATTCTGACAGCTACCGATTTCTTTACTAAATGGGTAGAAGATATCCCTACAAGGAATGCAACAGACAAGGTAATCATTGGTTTTATTCAGGAAAATATTCTTAGTAGATTTGGATGTCCCAAAAAGTTATTGACTGATAATGCTAAAGCTTTTAAATACAAAGTTATGGTGACATTTTGTGAAGAGAATGGGATTGTTTTGAAACACTCAATACCTTATTACCTTCATGGAAATGGGTTAGCTGATTCAACCAATAAGAGCATTATTCAGAGCATCAAGAAATTGTTGAGTCAGAATAAAAGGTCATGGGACTCAATGCTAAAATATGCACTATGGGATGACAGGATAACAATTAAAAAGACAATTGGAACTTCTCCTTTTCAGCTAGTATATGGCACTGATGTAGTATTTCCTATTCAACTTGGTATTCTAGTGATGAAATTTCTTCAAGACAGTCAAGAAGAACCTAGTGACATTCAAAGGAGAATTTATGCACTAATTGAATTACAGCAAGAGCATGAATAAATAGAATAAAAGGCTCAGCTATACAAAAAGAAGATCAAATAAAGGTTTGATAGAAAGATCAAAGACAACACCTTTTTTAATGGAGATATGTTATGGAGATGGGATGCTAGAAAGGAACAGAAAGGAAAACATGGTAAGTTTGATAATTTATGGTTTGTTCCTTTCATAGTTTCAAATATTCTGGAGAATAATACTTTTATATTATAGACCTTGGATGGTGAGGAGTTGTCTAATCCAGTCAATGGATGATTCCTCAAACATTTTTACAGTTGTTGAGGGAAACATATTTGATTTTCATTGTATATACCGGTGTGTGAAGGTTTGAATAAAGAATCCATATCCCAATGGATATTTTGCAGAAAAGTAGACATTTTTAGTTACAGCACAGAAGGCACTGATCTACAGGTTCTTGAATCCTCACAGGGAGGACTTGATCCTGAAGCAGGAGCCAGATGTTATAGCTTGTTTTTGTTTTCTAGTTTGAATCATGTGCTCATCATAAAACATGATTTTTCTTATTGCTTTAACATTTTTTAGATTGGTTCTTTTTGTTAGTAGATTTTTGTTTATGATTGATTTTATAAGTTTTCTTTTTAATTTTGTAGATTTCATAGTTTTTATGGGCTTGTAGGATGAATGTATTTCAGAAAGGTTATAAAGAAATATCATCAGGTATTATTAAAAGCTATTTACCAAAATTTAACACATTCTTTTGAGTTTTGGTTAAAAAATAATTAAATAGATATTCTTGTAGGGCAAGCACAGAAAACATGAACAAGGACTCTACAAGAAAATCGTGCCTTTTGAAAAAGTTATGATTTTGCTCGTGATTTCCAAAATTCGCGCATGAGAGGAGTTTTTTGCACCTGTCAAGGATATTGATATGTGTTTGGGCCATAATAATCATTGTGAGAAGTGTTTTGAGATGAGGAAAAAATCATTTGTTTGAATTGCAGTTGTCCAGAGGTTAGAGGATACAGATCATTTAAACAACAATGATCGTGCACGATGAGGGTAATTCATTATCAATTATGCATTTACTGAATGCATGAAAAATCACAGAAACTGTATTGAGATCTAGCAGCTCGTGGTTGAAGAATGAAGATAGTTAGCCATTTAGGGTTTGTAGGGTAAGTGATTGGTGCAATCGTGGAAGTTGAAGACAGACTTATGAAAGATATTGGACACCTGGGAAGACAAGAAAGCATATTTTTAGCAATCAAATTCATTATTAAGATAGGTATGAGACAAATTGCTGACATGCTCCATGATTTTGGGCTCACTTTGACAGACGATTAGTTATTGGTGTTAACTAAGAATGCAAGTTTATGAATCCGATTTTCGCTCAAATGTTAGTCTATTATGTCAGTAGGGTCGAAATAATTATCAGCCTGTGAAGGAAAAATTTATATCAAGGGTTTAATTTTCTCAGTTTATGGTCGACTGTTAAAATAAAAAACATTTAAATAGTTTTAACTCTTTGCTGAAGAAAACACGATTAAGGTCTATCATGCAGAATGAAGAGAAGTGGGAAAACAAATAGAGCTGAGCCTTCAGACATGTCTTGGGCTCAAAAGTTCCTTGACTATGCAAGGTTATTTTTAGAAGCAGGTTGGTTGAATTATTTTGAGAAAATTAATGGCCATCATATGGAGTTTTCATACAAATTTGCTCAGGGATTAGAAAAAGACATAGTCACATTTGATACCCTAAAAATTGAGCTGACTAGAGAGTTAATAGCAGAGGCTACAAGCATCGCTAATGAAGGTGAGTATTGGTTCAAGAAGGTGCCTTTTGTTTTTAATTTAGAGAATTACTTGCTGCTAAATGTTGTTGTAGATTGGGGTAATGGAGTACATATACATCAGTTCAAACCAGAGTGGAGAGAGCCAATCAAGATCCTGCAAAGCTATGTAACTTGTGAAGGAAGATATGCCTTTGTGTTTAAATATTATTTCAGGTTTCTACAACATTTAAATCATGAATCAAAGATAAACCTCCTTTTATTTTTCCTTAAGAGTTTGCATAAGATGTCTAGCAAAGTAAGGGAGCATTAGGATCATACTCAGCAGTCCATATTTCATCATGGTCTGATAAAATTAATCATAAGTACATTGCTCCAAAAGAAGGGAAAGACCTAGGATTATTTTTTATTTTGTTCTGTGTTTCAAAGTGAGAAACTGGACCAATCAAAGAGAAGACAGGTGAACAAAGCCCAGAGCCTAGTAAAAAAGTTGAAGAAAGAAGTCATAGTTGAAGGAGAAAAATATATTGTACAAGAAACGCCTATGACACAGAGGGTTGAAAAACCTGAAAGTGAACATCAAAGGAAAACTGATGAAGATGAAAAGAAAGTTGATGAAGATGAGTTGTTGACAATTCAAAGGAAAGATTTAAATCATGCAGAAAATACCATGAATAAAGATGTAAAACAGGGAGTAGATGAAGGCCTGGTAGAAAAAGAGTAGATCCATATAGAAGTACATTCAGAAGCAAAGGAAATCCCATTGATTAATAAAACCAGGGTTGACAATGCACAGATTTCACAAGAAGAATTTGAAGAAAAGTTGGTTTCACAAGGAGTCAAAAGAAAGGTGGTTCAGCTTGCAGCCATTAAGCATGAAGGAAAAACTTTGAGCATGTTGGGAGAGATAGGAGTAGGATAGATACCTAAGACTATACCTAAAAATAAATTGAGATTGAACATGAAAAAGGTGTTAAACCCTAAATTAGCTCAGGAGAAAATCACAGTAATAGAAGACTCTTCTTACCAAGAAGAGTTAGAAGAGAATGAAAGCTTGAATGAAAAGGAGGTTAAAGGTAAGAGACGGGTTCCTTTGAAGGTTAATTCAGCCTCAACATAGACTAAAATCTCACAACTATTAAAAGAGGATCAAAGAAAATTAAATTTTATCCATCGTCAGGATGATTTGATGAAGCAGCAATCAATGATGACAAGTTTATGTGCAGATGATGAAAAGATTGCAGAACCATCAACTCGATGCAGTTTTGAAGGTAATGAATCTACATGGGTTCTTGTAACTATGACATAGCAACAGCAAGATAAGGATGAGGAGGTATTTAAGAGATTGAATATTCCTTGGATGCCAGAAGGACTGTCTTCAGCTTCAGAAGGAAAATGTATTGATTTTGAGAATGAGAACCTACAAAGAAGCATCAAACAGTACAAGTATCAGATAGAATTCCCGCATGAAACAAATGAAGGATTACTAATGGCCAACAGAAGATTAAGAGAGTATTTAGAAGAGATTAATAGCCATTACCAATATTTAATTGCAGTCTCCAAGGAAACATTGAAGAGGAAAAGGAAGACACAAAATCTGTGTGCAGCACTGAAGCAGACTGTTCAAGAAATAACTCAACAAAATTTGGAATTGTCAAAAAGAGTCAAAGACCTAGAATTTGAGCAGCAAAGAACCAGGAGGAAGACTCAAGCTTTGGAGTGGATAACCCTTTTGGCAGAGGATGCTAAAGATTTGTAAAATGCTTTAAGTGATAGGTGTTGTTAGTTAATTTTTGTAAATAAATTAGTTCAGTTTGAACAACTTTACTTTGTTAAGTGTTTCGATGGTCTGACCTAAAAGGTAGTTATTCAGTTAGGTAACTGTTTTTGATGTAACCAAGATAAAATTAGGACTGTAGAATGAAGGGGGTTTGAATTCTGTACAAGGGGAGGCTATTAAGCTACTGTATATAGAGCTAAGTTTAAAAACTATTATGTACTTTGGATTACTGATTATGTTATATATGCAATCTATAGGACCATTTTATCCTATTTGCTAGTTTCATTTCTAATTAGTGTGATCACTCAGTTTATAAATTCATTTCTTGTTTAAGATTGTTTCTTATGGAATGCTTATGAACTGTGGATGAAACTCAGTAATGTTCTTATGTTGTTCTGGTTTATGTTTCATATATTATGCATCTCAGTATTATATTGTTGCATGATTTAGTATGTTTCTTAGCCTTATGATTTTTTACCCTCTTGTTTACAAACTGCACAACCAAAACCCTAAAAACCCATTTTACTTGGTTTTATTTTATGAGATTGTGTTGGCTTGTTCTTCAGTAGTCTGAGAACAATTTCTGGCACTAACAGATTACAAAGGAACAACTCCCCTATTCCAATACAAAATTAAATCATCCTATCCATGATCCCCATCCTTATGAAGCTTTATTTATACATGAAAAATTCAATAGGAAATAATAAAATCGGATCCCAACAATCAAAAAATTGGAATTGCCAATTTTATGCAAAATCCCCCAAATCTGGAAATTTGTCATTTTGGGCAGATTTGCTTTATTACCCCATGGATATCTCTCAAACCGAAGCATATTTTTCAAAACCATATTAAAATTACACAATTTTTTGGTTTTTGAGAAAAACCCATGTCTCTTAATCTTTATATTCACCTCCATTTGTACAGAAATCGAGGTAGAAGTTAGCAGTTTTGAAAGTTTGATACTAAAAATATGGGTTTGAGTGAAATATTGAAAAGGCATGAAAACTTTGCACATGTGAGATGGGTGCGATCAAATGAAAATAAAACCATGTTGGGTATCCTTTACCAAGTCCAATTGGTGTATTTCTATTTAGAAATCTGTAACTACCTCAAACTAATCCAACTACAAGTTTTCTAGAAAACTTGTAATTACAAGTTTTACAAGTTTTCTGAAATAACTTGTAAATAGAAGTTAGTTACCATTTTCATCATCAAAATCTAATCAATTAAGTAAAAATAAATAGCTTAACAAGAACTATACCTTACATATCATGAAAACAAAATCATGAATTTTGGGGGGTTTGGAATGGAAAAAGGATAAGATATGATGCAAAAAGGAAAAGCCTAGTAACACTAGCAATCAAAACCATTATATAAATGAGGCAATTTGGAGGCCTAAAATTCCCCCAACTTGTCATGTGGCACGTCTTCATGCCATCAATTAATGATCAAGTAGTTTTAGGTTGTGTTGAGGCTTGGAAAATCATAGGTAACAATAGTAGGGATTCTCCCCAATTAACGTTCCCAATTAGCTCGTTATTGTTTGGTATGGGGAATCCATCTGGTTTACGGTCTGGCTACCGTAGGAAAAGTAACAATTAAAGTTTTTTACCGGTTACGGCCCGGTCCACCGTGTATATTTTTGGTTTTTTAATGTGTAAGTATGATGTGCAAGTGCCTAACTAAATGCAAATGATAGAGGTAATGAGGAGGGTCACAATGTGATGCACAGGTTCTTACCTCTCGTCTTACCTCTCTCGCTTCTAAATCACAAACAAAAAGAAACTAACTAAGACTCACTAACCTATCCCTAGGGAGAAAAACTATCATTAATGGTGAGTAATGTATTGTATTGCATGCATAAAGAAAAATCACAGATAGTTGTTAACGTTTCTGAACACATGAATATCAATAGAAATATAAACAACAAGATAGCTTTTTGTTAATTAAAACATTCATTACTCAATGTGAAAATTTCACAAAAATAAACTAGAGCACATTCATAACATGAAAGAATTCAATAAGTTAGAACGATCTCACAGTTTATGGAAACAAGCTGAAAAAGAAATAGTTCATATCCAACTAGACCATAGGAAACATTTGAAAATCCACAAAACTTCTTCCAATAGAAACATATGACTCTTTATTGTAAAATGAAATAGTTCTTCTTACAATACTTTCTCAAGATAGTCTGGAAAAAATGTCCCTTTCTATCTAAAACTCTCCTATACTTATACAAAAACAAAACTCTTGGGCTGCCCCACATTGTATTTTGAGCTTCCCCAACCTTTCTTTTCCAAAATTTTGTCCTGTAGCTTGCGTACAAAATTAATACAATATATTACATTTTAAATCAATATTCCCAAAACTTTTATGAATAAGGCCCAGCTTTCTCATTGTTCGCTGGAATATTTCACCTCCTGCGGATAGTAAGGTGTTCCACTGGTTTGAATGGTTCAGATCCAGAACAAATAGAGGACAGAGGTTGAAGAATCTCCCTAGACACTGTAGATATCTAGAATACAAGGCTTTGACAGTTCACCTGTGTACCTGCAAAAAGATCAACACGAAACGAATCGAAGCAGCCAGAATATGATCTTCTAATCTATGCTAGTGACTAAGGAATCTAGCA
>LPNX010930730.1:58805-74973 GCA_001517045.1 Pseudotsuga menziesii | reverse complement strand
TATATATATATATACAGACTTTTACACGGTGTTTATATGTCTTAAATGGATAAATGCATTTTCTATGAGTTCTATGTGTCTTTAAATGTTTATTGACAATATACCATGTTTGATTTAACGTCATGAATGGGAAATATGTGAATCTAGGATGTAATAAGCTAATGAATCAGCAATTACATTATGTTCCCTAGGGATATGCCTATAGGTAATGGTTCCAAATGATCTTTCTAACAAATGTACCCTCCAGAAGAGGCAGAGGAGCAACGGGTTCCTAATGGTGTAGACATGGTTTAAATGACAAACCACAAGCTAAGAGTCCATCAAAACTACTAGATCACGAACATCTTAGGAGGCAGCTTCAGTCATAAGACAGATGACTGCTTCATATTCAGTGATGTTATTAGTAGCATGACCTAAACAAACCGCTCTTGAACTGACCAAATCTTCAGCTAGAGAATAGAGAACCCAAGCAGCCGAGGCTAGATTCAAGGTGTGGTGGCAAGCACCATCAACGAAGCTGTAGAAATCCATCTGCATGACCAAAACATGGTATAAATAGACACCGACACTAAAACTCAAAACCATCTTTAAAATACTAAAAGCACACTGAAAGTCAATCAATATACATATATACAAGATACCATCTAATAAAACCTAGGCATAGTACCTTTTCAGGTACAACCCATTGAGAGTTTTCCCCAAAGGGATTCCATCATAATCAACTAAATCATAGGCTCCTTTCTCTAACACCTTGGAAATAATGAAAGGTCCATACCACATGGACTTGAACTTACCCTTCCCTAGCTTGTCATATCTCTAGTCATAAGTCAAAACTAGGTCACCCTCGTTGAAAACACGAGGCTGGACGAATTTATCGTACTGCGCCTTGACGCGTTTCTTATGTGCCTCATTAGCCAAGGCAGCATCTCTACGAGTCTCATCAAGGTTATTTAAGTACAAAAATCTCACTTCCTCTGTGGAAGTGTCTGGGAGAATTTAAACGGCAAGTTGTAAAGATGGAATCTGACATTGGATTGGCAATACAGGTTCAAGTCCATAGACAAGCTGGAATAGCATGAAACCAATAGCTATTTTCAAGGAAGTCCGATAAGCCCAAAGAGCAAAAAAAAGAACAAGATGCCAATTGGATTTATGATCTCCAACCATCTGATGAAGCATAGTTTTCAAAACCTTGTTAATGGCCTCTACCTAACCATTAGCTTGCGGATAATACAGCGTAGAGTTTTCATGGTGAAAACCTAGCTTGGAACTCAATTCCTCCATCATTTGATTATGGAAATGAGATCCGTGATCAGTGACGATGGACTACGGAACTCCAAATCTAGCTATGATATGATTGAATAAGAAGAGAGAGGAAATCTTACCATCTTCTGCATATGTAGGCATGGCCTCAGCCCATTTTGTGAAATAATCCACGGATACGATGATGTAACCATGCCCCCCAGCTGCGGTAGGATTACAATGCATGAATTCAATCCCCCTGTTAGCACTTAGAATGTACCCAGGTTGCAAAGGTAAATCCCAAAGGTAACAGCAAAAACCACTTTTAGAAATAAACTGTCTTTTCTTTCCAGAGAGGGATCTCTCAAATATAGATTTAACAAGACCAGATATAAATCAACACTAAAAAATTGTATGGATGGTTGAAACAATACACATAACCATTGGGCAATGGAGTCACATATACATAAAAATATCACAAAATCATATGCGCAAGGTTTTATCAAAGGCAAGGTAACCATTCAATCATAGTCATTCATTTAGTTCATGTGGAACAAAAGAAATAATGAACAGTCCATTAATACAGAGCATCATGAGATGAGTTCTATATTAACTTTAGCAGAAATATTTGTAAAATATCTGAAACGATGATCAGAGCATAACCAGTATGAATTCCAACCATTTAACACTATGTTTCAGATATGAATAAAACAAAATGGAGTGTAACACTGGAAAAAACAATCACAAAGAAGGAGCAACACAGACTGTAATATGAATAGCACAGGAATCTCTGATAACCTACTTGCATTCAGATTTGTTAATCAAAAATATATGTCTTCAAAAAAATTCAACAACAAGATGGGTTCCAACCCCCACATAAAATAAATGCAATTATATACATAAAATGATTTATCTTCCAAGAAGATTTATAACTGAATAACCTGCTTAATCAAAGTCTTGTAACTATATTCCTAACTCTTAGGAATAAACTACTAGATTCAATCCTAACAGATCATTAAATTAAAATCAACTTGGTAACAAGGCCCATCCAAGCAGCTCCTCAGTGCGCAACACCTGTCTTCATGAATGAATGATATATTTTTTTTTTTCGAATCTTTCTATGGATCTCCATTGCTCCGCGCTTGGAATATCATACTCAATCATCTCCTGAATGGACACCTCCAGCTCCATGTAGGCTTCATAAGACACTTTAGGCAACCCTCCCCTGATGATCAGGAATTTATGTAATATCTCAAAATCTTCTGTCAGCTTATCCACGATGACTTTCCCTGTCAGCCCCTTTTCCAAATCATCAAATTTAGAATGGTCCATATGACTTTGTACCAAAAAACTGTGATAATGCTCTTGAGAAAACATCCGTCCCTCCTTGTCCCAAAAGGAAGGAAGTTCGTCTTCAAATAGTTCTTTGAAAGCCTGTTTGAAGTCATTAACCTGTGAGAACATTTCATCAGCTTTCTCCTATACTGTCTTCATTAGATGATGTTTATGAATAAACATTTTGGCCCATAGTACCATTGATACTCTGTCCTTTAATCCTATATCATGCAATTTTTTGTAAGTCAATGAATTTAAGAAATTTAGCGCATTCTGAGTTGTGCCAAGGGGTTTCCTCTCCATAGTTTCATTTACCAACTTCAGTCTTTGATTAGCCAAATTGATCAATATGCTTTGATCATCTATGAAGTTTAGATAATGCTTGAATTTGGTAATTTATATAGATAATGTATCCCAAATTATGTGCTTTGCTATCTGGAGAGGACCTTTTCCTATGTTTATTTCTTTCAATTCATTAAATTTCTTTTGTAGCTGACTTTTATCTTGCAATATCCTATTCTTATTTTCAGTCACTTTGGCTAGCTCGGATTTGACTTTTTCATTTTCCACCTTTAATTCTCTTATTTCTTCATATTTTAGGATGACCCAGGACATGGGCACTAGTAATTCATCTACAGAAAAATCATTGAAGGGTTTTTCAATATTCACAATAGTTAAGTCCTCATCAGTGGGAGTTTGGCTCATCAGTTCCTCCATGATTTCTTTTTCTTCATTTTGATCCTTTTTCAGCTGCGAGATTTGTGCTAGTAACTCGTTCCGTTCTGCTTGCCACTTATATTTTTCTTCTTGTAATTTGATAGCCTTTCCTTTATATTCCATCATATCCTGATGAACCTTGTCCTTTTCCTCCTGTAATGCTAATAATTCAGATGACTGGACATGTTCTGTATTTGGTATTTTCAATCTCTTTTTCAGTACCTGGAGGGCATTGTCCTTTTCTTCTAGAAGTCTTTTGATTGCCTGGGTTTTACCTTTTTCATTTCCTGAGCTTTTGATGTCTGGTTGTAGCTTTTTTATTTGAATGGAATTGGCCTTATTTTCAACTTTCTCATGTTTTAACGGAACTTCCAATTTGTCTAGCAAAACTTGTAATTTATTAACTCTCACCATATCATGTAATAAATATGAATAAATAATATCTCCCATTATGCAGCTGTATTATATCTGGTACACTAATCTCGTCTAATCTCACTTCCATTTCTGACATCTTCTTATCACTTACCATGGCCAATTTAAAAGTATTTCTTTCCATGTCCCTGGTAGAAATCAAGGAATTTTTTGGATTATTTAAACTCCTCACCCATGGGAGTAGATTCCTTGTCTCTTCTAGGGACTGATTTTGCTTCTCCACATAACTGGTCATGAGCTCTTCTTTAGACTTGAAAACTGGGCTTGATTCTGAATTATCTACACCTTTAAAAGAAAACTAACTCACATGTATAGATTTTGTAGGGACCAAAACAACTCTTTTTAAATCATCTGAAATAACTTCACTTAAAGCTTTATCATCTTGAAACAACTTGGCCTTTTTATGTGAACCATCCTCATCTATTTCCATACTTTCTACTTCAAAAAGACTCCTTTTAACCAAAATATTAGAATCATCTGTCACTTGAGATACTGCAACCGGTCTATTTCTTGTATTTTCATTAGATCCTGGAATTTCCATAAAGTGAAACAAATTGACTATCTCGTTTAGACCTTCAACAACTTGGTGGTCAAATGGCTTGTTTTTATTTTCCTGCTTTCTTAGGGAAATTATATGATGGGGATCATAATTTACCATTTTGCTCCTTTTGAAATTCCATGCTTTCCAACAATTTTTCTATAAACACCAAAGAACCTTTATTTTTGAAAATTGTTGGGGCGCGCACCCTAAGGGTCCTTATAGTGGGTAACTCCACGGGTTTGAAAGAGTTTGTAAGCGGAGTTATGGCTCAAAATAGTCTTAGGGGTGTCGGGGTTGAGTCAAAGCCCTCTTTTTGTAACTAATCCATGGTTTAAGTCCAAGGTTTAGGGTTTGGGGTGCCCATGGTTTAAGCCCATGGTTTTGTAATAGTGCACTATATAAATAGGCACTCTTGTAAATAAGTCAGTTTAGGATTTTTATGTATAAGGAATTGCTGCGAGCTAAGGCTATTTTGTAAGAAAAGGTTAAGTCCCAGCTGTGTGCATGGATGACCTCTGTAGCTGTGTGCGCAAAGGTTTTTTGTAAGTGATTAGAAGATCTGCAGCTGTGTGCGCAGAGGCCTGCAGCTGTGTGCGTGGCTTTAAGGACTTAAAGAGATCTGCAGCTGAGTGCACAGATCAGAACTGTGATTTTGTAAAGAGTTGAATAAAATGCAGTTCTGTGGATGTAGCCCCTACACTGGAGGTGAACCACGTTATATCTGGTGTTGTGGTTCTTGTGTTATTTTTGTTATGTTCTTTATGCATTGATAAATATATATATCTGATAAGTAAGATCACTGATAACAAACAGCTTCGCTGTGAATTCCCAGTAAAGGGTTGAGCAAGTCACTCTTTGTTTATTTATCCGCGAAGTTATATATATGAATGTTGGAGCTCTATGTTAATTGATTATAAGTTATTAAAGGCTTAAGGTACAGTAATATCCCTCTTTTGCTTGCAGAAACCTGATTCTGCGGCACCCCATAGCTGTTTCAGGTGAGACTGCAACCTACACGCAGGTTGTTGCCGAAAGGGCCAACACTGTGGGTCTTTTGTTGGTGCGAAGTAAAAGGTGTAAAACCCGGGTCTTCCCTATTTCCCAACAAATTGGTTCCGTTACCGTTGAACTCAATATTTGCTCAAGAGGGTTTTACGTCGTGCCTCGAGGGCCATGTTCTGGAGGCCCTCTGTGAAGGAAATCGGTGACTGGATTGATGAGACTTATCTGAAATTCACTGAGCAAGAGAACAAAAATCCACGTCGTAGTGCAAGTGACTTTTTACAAAGGTATGTTTTTTGTGATGCTTATGAAATTTTCTTTGGTACTATCCACATAGAGTTGCACCAGTGGTTATCCAGGTTGGCTGAGTGAAGGATGATCCGGCGAATCAGTGTGGGACTTTGATCAGAGGTTCAAAGTTCTACTAGACCAAGTTAGTTTCACCATTGGACCTGCGCAGCACAAGGAATGGTTTATTGCAGCCTTGTTACCACATATCAGAACTCCCCTCATGCAACAGAAGGTTGCTAACCAGCAAGAGGCTGTGGAAATCGCGATGAAGCTTGAGACCGCCCCTGTCGAAGATAATTCTGGTATTGCTCAAATTCAAGTGCAGTTGGCAGCTATGGCCCTGGAGCTCCGCGACATGAAGAAAGGAAACCGCGGTCGCGAAGAGGTTTGGTGTATGCAATGTCGGACAGAAGGTCATGACAAGGAACGGTGTCCTATGGTAAGAAATTACCTGAATACTGGTGCACCAAACCCATTTCAACCACTAGTTCTATATTGTGAGCTTTGCAGAATGATAGGTCAGCATCGACCTGAAGACTGCTATTTTCTCCAGCGGTATGGGAAAGTACCTAAGAACCCTTTTTGTAAATTCTGTAAGTCTGTAGGACATAATGAAGATGAGTGTCACAGTTATGACCTCATGAAAGAACGCACCTACGATGCCTACTGGGTACACAATGAGGGACAGAATAATGATGGCTACGGTTACCACGGTGGTGCCTCTAGTAGAGGTGCTTTTCGAGGTCGTGGTTGGGGTGGTATGGTAGGAAGAGGCCGAGACCAGGTTGTGTGTTACAACTGTAACCAAGCCGGGCATCTAGCTAGAGACTGCCGGAACCCAACCACAACATGTCGGTATTGTCACGCCATAGATCATGTGATAGAGAAGTGCCCGCAGCTGAGAGCTAAGATCCAGGAAAGAAGCAGTGGCCCGACTCAGAATATTTAGATGATTTCCGTCGAGCAACGACCTGCCCCAGCTATCAATGTTGTCACGCGAAGTGGAGCTACAACGCACATACAGAATATGGAGAAACAACTTGTCGAGGCTTGGGTTCGTAAGGCCCTAGAGAAAATCCTAGCCTTTGATATCAAATGAGAAAAAGAGACATTCATGGAAGCCAAGAGAGATTTTGCTGACCCTAGCACACCAGTAGCACCTGTGCAACCGCATCAGCCACAGTCGCAGCTGGAAGAATCTTCGGCGGATAAAGTAAGTACACTGTCCTCCTTTTTACAGAGTTTCCTGAAACTCTTAAGAAATCAGAAATCTTTAAGTGAGTTGCAGAAAGTTATCACTTCCTGCGAACCTCAGCAAAGCTCTGGTCAGGAAAAAACTGTTAATAGAGTCAGAAGAATGGGTAGGGAAATGAGATTGAATGCTCAGATAGGAGAGTAGGATATGATTGATGTCATTTTGGACCTGGGATCATAAGTCAATGTCCTAACTAGGAAAACCTGGGAACAAATGGGAAAACCTTCCCTTTCTTGGTCCCCTATACAGTTGAGGTTAGCAAATCAGCAGAGGATTGTGCCCCTAGGAAGATTCCCTAGTGTCCCGGTAGATCTTGATGGGGTCAATACTTTAGCAGACTTTGAAGTTATGGAGATCATTTATGACAGTAATCCCTATCCAGCCCTATTAGGAATTGAATGGGCAATGGAAAATGCTGCAGTCATTAACCTTAAGAAGAGACAGATGACCTTCGAAGGGACAGACTTGAGAGTCATCGTACCACTGGACCCCTCGCAAGGAGAAAGGTACACAGAACCCCTCAGAGACGAAGATCAGGATGAGCTGGAGCACATCTATAACATCACAGCTAAGGAAGAAGATTATGTTGATCCTACTGACAAAGGTATCATGGATTGGCAGTGTGACAGCTCCTGTATGACAGACTCAGATGATGGGTTAGAGAACTGGCAGAACAGACTGTATGAGCTACATGGACATAGATGTGCCCGAATTACCAAATCTCTCAGATGGATTGGCGCACAGGTAAGTGGCCTACCTATTTATGATGGCTTGTCAAACCTAGAACAGTTTATTGCACAATTTTCTGTGCAGATACCAGAATCACAGAAAATGGAGACTTTGGATTCAGTATTTAGAGCCACAGTAGCCAGATGGTGGAATGGACACAAAAAGAACATTCCTAGTTGGGAAGCCTATCAGAAGCTCCTTCACCTGAGATTTATGGACCAGCCCCAGGAGATGCGAGGCAGGTTTGATGGAACGTCTAGCTCCCAAGAATATTTGGCACAGTGTTACGAAGCATGGAAGCATGTACCTCGGGAGGAATGGGTACATAGATTTGTGCATACCCTGGAACTGATAGCAAGGAACTGGTATGCGGAGGCTAAGCTTCGTCGGGATATTGTAAGTTGGGATTGTCTTGTTGATAGTTTTGTGCTTACCTTTTCCACTAATGAAGTTTTCCAAGCCTTAGATGCAGCTATCAGGTTGATCCATATGAAGGAATTTGATGACCAAACAGTAGTAGAGTACCAACCTGATTGGAAAATACAAGAAGCTCATGCAGTGGAATGTTATAACCTCGCAATTGATGAGGATGATGATCCGTGCAACGTTGCTATCCCTGAGTCAAAAGGATACTGCGAAGTTCATGAACCAGCTATTGAAGCACCTGAAGTGACTCAGCCCCTGAAGACGCAGACCATCAACATTGGATCAGAAGAACAGCCTAAGTATGCTACCATTGGAGATTATTGGGATGAAGAGATGGTAAGCAAAGTGACCCAACTTCTCCATGAATATCAGGACCTATTTCCGACGAAGTTCTCCGAGATGAAAAGTATCCTTGGAGACATCGATGTGATAAAGATTCCGTTGAAACCTGATGCGAAGCCTGTGAAGCAGCGCCTGTATACATTGAACCCTAAGTATAAGGAAAAAGTTAGGGTGGAGCTGGATAAGATGCTTGCTGCAGCAATTATTGAGCCTGTTGAAGAATCCGAGTGGGTCTGCCCTATGGTGGTGCAAGAGAAGAAGACTAAAGGTGAAATCCAAATCTGTGTTGATCTGAGGAAGTTGAATGATGCTTGCCTACATGATCCTTTCCCCACTCCCTTTACAGATGAAGTGATAGACAATGTCGGGGGTCAAGAAGGTACTCTTTTACTTATGGATTTTTAGGTTACCATCAAATTAGAATTGCTCCAGAGGATCGACATAAGACAACCTTTGCTATAGAAATGGGATCCTTTCAGTACACCGTTATGCCCTTTGGT
This sequence comes from Pseudotsuga menziesii, assembly GCA_001517045.1. NCBI lineage: Eukaryota > Viridiplantae > Streptophyta > Pinopsida > Pinales > Pinaceae > Pseudotsuga > Pseudotsuga menziesii. Next base: position 66,161 of record LPNX010930730.1, on the reverse strand, counting down.
TTGAAGAATGCCCCTGCTATGTTTTCAAGAGTAGTTATCTCTGCATTTAAGGAATTTATACATAAATTCCTAGAAGTTTATTTTGATGATTAGACCATCTTTGGGCTAGTAAAAGACCATATAAATAGTCTAAGATTGATGTTGGATAAGTGCAGACAGCACCAAATTTCCTTGAACTTGAAAAAGTGTATCTTTTGTGCACCTTTTGGAATTCTTCTTGGCCACATTGTATGTAAGCAAGGATTGATGATGGATCTTGCGAAGATAGCTATTATTGTGAACTTGCCACCTCCAAAGTCCATTAAACAGCTTCACACTACGCTTGGTCACACTGGATATTACAGGAAATTCATCAAAGGCTATGCCCAGATCACTGCTCCAATGGAAAAATAGTTGAAGAAAGATATTAAGTTCGAGTGGACACCTGAGTGCCAAGAAAGCTTGGATATTTTGAAGGAGAATATGGTCACTTCCCCTATCTTAGTATTCCCTAACTGGAATAATTAGTTTCATGTGCATGTCGATGCATCCTCCATTGCTCTGGGTATTGTACTGGCTCAGTCAAGTGCAGGTAATATCGATCACCCTATTTCTTTTGCAAGCAAAAAATTATCCACAACAGAGAAAAATTATACTACGACAGAGCGTGAAGGTCTCGCTATGGTGTATGCACTACAGAAGTTTCGACATTACCTCTTAGGATCTCATTTTAAGATGTTCACTGACCATTCTGCTTTGAAGTATTCAGTTAACAAGCTTGTGCTAGGTGGACGGATATGCAGATGGTTGATTCTGTTTCAGGAATATGATTTTGAGATCATAGTTAAGCATGGAAGACTTAACCTAGGACCTGACCACTTGTCGAGGCTCGAGTCAGGTGAAGAACCTACTAGTTTGGACGAAGGTCTTCCTGATGCCCAGCTGTTTGCTATTCAGATGGTCGATGCATATTTTCAAGACATTGTTTAGTACTTGTCTATAAGTTTCTCGCCCGTCGAGATGACCACACAGTAGAAGAAGCAGATGGTGGTTCACGCCGTCGAATTTACCCTAATAGTAGGATAGCTGTATAAAATGGGACCGGATGAAATATTGCGCAGATGTGTCTTGGAGCACGAAAAGTCACAAATTTTGGCTGAGGCACACTCTAGCGTAGCAGGAGGTCACTATGCAGGAAAGGATATGGCACAAAATATTTTGACAGCTGGCTTGTGGTGGCCCATAGTTCACAAGGACATAAGGGAATATTGCCACAGCTGCGACATCTGTCAGAGGACAGGTAAGCCATCCAGGAGGGATGAGATGCCCCTAGTCCCACAGGTAACCTTACAAGCATTTGAAAAGTGGGCTATTGATTTTGTTGGCCCCATTAACCCCCCTACAAAAAAGTCAGGAGCCAGATACATCATTACAGCGACTAATTACCTTACCCGCTGGGCCAAAGCTCAACCAGTCAAGACCTATAGCGCTGCTATAGCTGCGAAGTTCATCTTCGACAACATATTGTCTAGATTTGGGTGTCCTAGAGTTCTTATGAGTGATTAAGGATCACATTTTCTCAACAAGACTATTGAAGTATTGACCAAAGAATTTCAGGTTTATCATCAGAAGAGTACAGCCTATCATCCACAAGCAAATGGGACTGTCGAAGCTTTTAACAAGATCCTTGAACATGCTTTGACGAAGGTTTGTAATGTTAACAGAAATGACTGGGATCTTAGAATTCCAGCAGTATTATGGGCTTATAGAACTACTTGCAAGAAGTTGACAGGCCATACACCTTTTAGGTTGGTCTATGGACAAGAAGCAGTCATGCCCATGGAGTACATAGTTCCTAGCCTCAGAATATCTGCTTTCACAGAGATGGATGACCCAGCTGTAATGACAGAAATACTGACCAAGATACTAGAACTTGAAGAGGATAGATTTATTGCAGGGTTCCAGCAGTAAGTGCAGAAATCTCAAGAAAAATCATGGCATGATAGACACATCAAGAAGAAACAGTTCCAACAGGGTGATCTTGTGCTCTTATATGACAGTAAATTCATGAAATTCCCAGGAAAGTTTAAGACACATTGGAAGGGACCATATATAGTACAGAAATTTTCTGATGGGGGCGTAGTCTAGTTAGCTAAGTTGAATAGAGAACTTTTCCCTTCCATGATAAATGGCAGTCGTTTAAAAAAGTACAGGGACAGGCCGGGACCTTCGAATCAGAAGTAGCCCCAAGAAGGAAAGTCTAAGTACCAAGAATAGTTGAAATTGGGTACTAGACTATAAATGAAGCTGTCCTTAGCGCTATAGAGTGTAGCAGACTGTTCGAGTCCAAAGGATGGAGTATGGGTACAGCGTGGGTTAGGAAGGATTGAAGGTTGATATTGGGTCGTAGGTTAATATTATGTCGAAGCCGAAGTTAGTTTTTATGTCGAAGATTCAAGGTGTGTCGCAGCCTAAAATGTGACGGATGGGACAAATTTGACTTGGCGGCGCCAGCATGAAAAATGCTATAACTGCCTGCAATGATGAGATTTTGGGAAAATATGGCACCGTGTGGATAGGATTTCCGGCACTCCACCATATTCAACACCATTAATGCACCATAATGACAGACTCTGTTGTAGGATTCTATAAGAAGTAACACCGTCCTACAACCCCTGCATTAAGCACCCTTGTGAGTTTGTTCAGTTAGAACCATGTCCAATGATCGTGAAGTCCAGAAGTTATTACAAGAGTTCAGAGAGAGAGGTCTGCAGAACCTTCTGAGCAATCCTCTTCGTGTAGCTATGTTCGACTAAGGTACAAAGAAAGGAAGAATTTTGCTCTAAATTAGACAAAGAAAGGCACAAGTTCGCTCTAACATGGAGTGACGAAAGGCACAAGGCCTCACAAGAAGACTCTGGAGAATTCTGCCATGGATCCTTCTGGTTTGGCAGAACCAAGGCGGTTGTTTGTCTTATGCAGCTTGACACGCAACTCTGGGGACCCTAAGTTGTGGATGGTCAAAATGTTCAGCAAGCAGATCGAAGGATGGGGTCGCTGACAGATCCAGCAGGCCTTAATCAGCAGAAATATTACGAAGGAAACAAGCAAGCAGCCGACAACAGCATGGAGGGCTTCAGCAAGCAGTGTGCTATGTTTGGCCAACAAGATTCTACCACCAGAAACGCAGATGAGTGCCCTGGGACGGGACACTGGTGAGTCTTAGGGGCCTGTTGGGGTGCGCACCATAAGGGTCCTTATGGTGGGTAACTCCGCGGGTTTGAAAGAGTTTGTAAGTGGATTTATGGCTCAAAATAGTCTTCGGGGTGTCGGGGTTGAGTCAAAGCCCTCTTTTTGTAATTAACCCATGGTTTAAGTCCAGGGTTTAGGTTTTGGGTTGCCCATGGTTTAAGCCCATGGTTTTGTAATAGTGTGCTATATAAATAGGCACTCTTGTAAATAAGTCAGTTTAGGATTTTTATGTATAAGGAATTGCTGCGACCTAAGGCTATTTTGTAAGAAAAGGTAAGTCCCAGATGTTTGCGTGGACGAACTCTGCAGCTGTGTGCACAGAGGGTTTTTGTAAGTGATTAGAAGATCTCCAGCTGTGTGCGGAGAGGCCTGCAGCTATGTGCGCAAATTTAAGGACTTAAAGGGATCTGCAGCTGAGTGCGTAGATTAGAACTGTGATTTTGTAAAGAGTTGAATAAAACGCAGTTCTGTGGACATAGCCCCTACACTGGGGGTGAACCACGTTATATCTGGTGTTGTGGTTCTTGTGTTATTTTTGTTATGTTCTTTATGCATTGATAAATATATATATCTGATAAGTAAGATCACTGCTAACAAATAGCTTCGCTGTGAATTCCCAGTAAAGGGTTGAGCAAGTCACTGTTTGTTTATTTATCCGCGAAGTTATATATATGAATGTCGGAGCTCTGTGTTAATTGATAATAAGTTATTAAAGGCTTAAGGTACAGTAATATCCCTCTTCTGCTTGTAGAAACTTGATTCTACGGCACCCCATAGCTGTTTCGGGTGAGACTACAACCTGCACACAGGTTGTTGCCGAAAGGGCCAACACTTTGGGTCTTTTGTTGGTGCAAAGTAAAAGGTGTAAAACCCGGGTCTGCCCTATTTCCCAACAAAAATAAAAGAACCCACTTTGAGAGGGAACTTGATATTGGAAGATTTATTAAAAGCTCCAAAGTGTTCTTCTTTTGCATGCACTCTATGTCTCATATACTCTAATGCAAAAATCCTGGGAGTAAGAAAAGCAGGAAGCCTATAAGGCTCTCCAATAAAACCATGTATTCTCAAAACGGTGAAATCCTTGTACAAAAACCAATCTCCGATCCTATCCTCAAGTGAGGATTGCATCATGCTTTTAATTTCTTCCAATACCCGGGGTAACACTTCATCAAACAACATCTTGTATATTTCTGACATGATAAAATTTGCAAATTCAAACATGTTGATTTGCTTGGGCAAATCTGAAGAGAAGATGGTACTTAAAAACTGCAATTCAGTGACATTAGAACATAGTAACATGTTCAGCAAATAAGTTTGAAACTTAAAAAACCTGAATTTTGGAAACTCACTCAATTGGAGATGTATAGCTTCTGCTATATACTCGTCTAAACTAAAGACATGAACTAACTGAGACTTAGAACTGATCAAACTCATTTTTAACAAGAAGCCTAAGATGACTTCATTGACATGATAGTCATCATCTAGACCCAAGACCTGACAGACTAAAGACACCACTAATTGGACTTCATTTTTGAAAATGTGAACATGGTATGGTGGGAAAAGACCATCTAGTGACTGACCCTCGTTCAAGACGCTGGACAAGAATTTGCATTGAACTTTAGTTTCACAATTTTTGTATACTTTAGTTAAAATGGACTCGTTTACAGACTCACGATTGTCAGGGTAATTGTCGGGCAAGTTCAGGCTTTCACGGACGGCCTTTGCATCAATTTTACACAGTATCCTAGACGTAGAATGACTTACGATAACTCTTTCAAAAGAAGAATAGTTAACTGCACACCATTTGGAAAATGCGGGAAAATGCAGGGTCTGCTCAACAGCGAAATGGTACAAAAACGATTTACAAGCATTTAGGATGTCATTACCCTGCGAATTGTAATGCCATAATCTCTCTTTGCTAACTGATACACTTCCCATAGACAAGAAAGGATCACATACCCCTCTATCCCTGTCCACCAGGTATTCTTCTCTCTCATCCAGAATACAGTTAAACCCTTACAAATCTTTCCCTTTATCCATAATACAGACAACAATGGTAATTCGGCGGATGAATTTTGGATATTCGGGACTTACCTGTTATTATGATTGCATGTATTCATGGTTTACTGTTAAAGGGTGGTGAGCACGTAGGTGCTTTTCATTCGTTCGGCGCAAATAAAAAATAATTCTTCAACAAGTCAACTTTACTTATATAGGACCCCACTCCGGAGACCCCCTTCAGCGGTTTCTGCCAAACTGCTTTTGCCCACAGAATGCACCACAATCTGCCGCATGTACCATGGTTTCCACTCTGCTACCACTTTCCACTTCCAATCATCATGCAACTTCCTCCCCTGGATCTGCTAATGACCATCGATGTATTTTCCCTTTATTTCCTAGCCATCGGATGAGGCTACATGTACCCTATTCCATCGAGCTTCTCCGTTTTATCAAACGTGCAAGTCTATGAGGCAGAGTTCACAATGACCGTAGATTTCATCGAGCCAGATCTGTGACCGTTGATCTTCATATCTCATCGAACACCCGGTATGTCCTTATCCTTCTCGCATCTTCATGAAGCAGACACACTATAAGCTATCGATCTCCATTTCCTCACTTTACACCATTGGATCCCATGATAATTCATTGCTCACATTCCCTTATCACACTTTCATACCATAATATTTAACCAAAGTTTTTCAAGCAACCATTATTTCCTCTTTACCATGGTCTTTTCGACCCTCTACTAGGTAGAGGTGTTAACACCCCCATTTGGCAAAAGGGCCAACGACAATGACGGGGTGAAGCGGTGCAGGATGGGTGTGCTTTTTGGGATAAAAATGTTGTCAAGGTGGGAATTTATTAACAACCTCATGATAGTATTTGAAGATAGAAGACCATAAATAGCTAGCACGAAGGATTTTATAGGCTGTAGCCATCCCAAATAAATGACCGCCGCACACTACTACATTTCGACCAAAAATCCGACGGCCGTATTGTCAGATTTTCGACACCTCCCTGTCGCATGTACGACACTATGAATTTTTTTAAGCGTCGGTGGATTTTCGTCAGTTATCTGACATCTTTGCAATCCGTCGGTTAAGCGACCGCTCACCAAACCGTCGGTTAAATGTAAATCGTCGGTTATCCGACATCTGCTTCATATTAAACTTTAAACGTAAGCGACGGTATGGAATTTAAAAAAAAAAAACTGTCTATAGGCCATCGCTTAATGGACGGAGTATGAAAACATAAACGTCGGTTAAGCGACGGCTATAAGCGTTTTAAAAAAAAATGCAAATGCCTTGACGTGTCACAACCTCCTCATGAACCTTTCATTCATCTCACACCAGAGGAGACTCATGTCACAACCTTGTCATGAAAGTATTGCTTCATTGCATCTACCTAATCCATATAGAGATCCCTAAATGCATCTTGATTTACAATTGAAAAACAAATGAAATTAATTTTATTAATGTCCAGTAATGACCAAAGAAAGGTCAATGGAACTCAATAATGGAAACAAAATGGGACATAGAACAAAGTAATGCCACTTTTCTCTGTCAAACCATCATAAATGGATACAAAATGAGAAAGACATCATGGCACTAGAGAGAAGGACCTGCTGTGCCAACCCCATTGAGTTCCATAGAAATAATTGTTGTAATTGGATCTGTATCACTTTCCCGATGGTCTGCTCATCAAAATACATTTTTAAGAATAATTTTTTTTGATATTGCATAACTAAAAGTACCATGTTGACATCAATGCACGTCTGAGAGTACCATCTGGCAGTGCCATTTAACATCTTATCAATTCGCTAACCTTCTCTTATAGTTATATAAAATCCTAAGTGAAGATCCATCACTCCATCAGCATAACACACCATGGGTGATCCATAATCTAGAGTGAGTGCAATTGGCGCATGGTCTGCAATTATGGAAAGCACAAATGTTAGATGTGCCATAAGCTGAACTATATGCTCAGATCATAAAGTTTCCAACTCATGCAGTACACAATTAACTGCTGATAAATAACATGCATAGTGTTTTGCAAGGGATACTCAATACTTGTCCATCAAAGTAAATAGCAGATAAAGTCAATATCAAGCAAGGTTATTGTATA
>LPNX010930730.1:28608-52243 GCA_001517045.1 Pseudotsuga menziesii | reverse complement strand
GTGTTCTTGGCAGCGGTGAAAATAGATAGATAGCTAAGGAAAAGAGCTTCAAGTGGGATGAGATGTTGCTTGTTAAAAAAAAGATAGATAGCTAAGGAAAAGACAAATTTTGAAAATTGCTCTAAAACTCAGCTTTTGAAGCCATTAGTGGATGGAAGCAGCACTAAACAGTCATAAAATTACCCTAAATCAATTCTGGGAAGTAAGGAAGCAAGTTTGGATGTGTTCTTGGCAGCTGTGAAAATAGATAGATAGCTAAGGAAAAGAGCTTCAAGTGGGATGAGATGTTGCTTGTTAAAAAAAAAGATAGATAGCTAAGGAAAAGAGAAATTTTCCTTCCTAAGAGATATAGGTTAACTCATGTCACAACCCCGTCATGAACCTTTCATTCAGCTCACACCAGAGGAGACTCCAAGTACAAAACAATATATTTCAAGTATAAGCTCATGCACTTGGGAAGCTTCCCTATTCTTGAAGACCAATTTAAACCCAAATCTTGAAGAACTTTGTGTTCTACAATACCCTAGTTATGAACCCCACTAACATCAATCAGTTGCTGAAAGAGATCAGCCATTCCATGCTCTTCTATGACTCCCTCATTCACATTTATAACACTTTGTACCACATTATATACCCATGATTCTAAATAGCCTATTCCTGTGGGAAGCTGAAAAGTTCCTCCTTGTGTAATTTGTATTAACTTATTTCTTATATTGAACATCAACCAGGATGGGAAGGTTGTAGAGTGGAGAATCATGTGCCGAAGAATCAACATCAGTCTTGAAATTAGCAAAGACCAGCAAACCAATTGTGTGCTGTTAAGTTCCACTGGAGGACAACTTACATTGTTGAGGGTAGAAAAAATATTCTCTGCCATTTTGATTTTTTCAAATGCATTTGAAGAATGAAAAGCCATGAGAAGAAATTCCTAATGAAATATGGATGGAAGACTTGCACAAACTTCTTGGATATTTAAGCACCCTGAATATGTAGCTTTCACTTTCTCAACAATAAAACCAGCGTAGCCTTTGCAGATTTTGAGTCTTAAGGAGTCATCTCCCAAACTGGACCCTGTGGATGTCCTTATAATAAGAATGCGAGCTACAAGAACAAGAGCATCATCAGTATAAGCAAACCTCCCATCCCCTACCTTCAGAACTTGATTTACTAGGTGTTCTTCAAGTTCGATGGATAAGGAATGCCTCATAATTACAAGTTCATGTAACAGGTTAAAGCATGCTTTGTGAAAATGTTCAAGGAAGTGTTTTTCATAGGACATATCTGAAACACCAGCCCCTCCATTCTTTCATCAACTGAAATTTGTGGCTGTAGCATTCGTAAAAGAGCACTGACATGTTCTTCATTATGTTGGTGACAGGATTCTTTGTAAATAGAAGAATGCCAATCTGGAGAAAAAATGCACTCTTTAATAAAACTAAGCACTTCAACAGCTCCTTGTAAAGGAATATTATTGGAGTCAAAAACATTGTCATTTGTAGAGTAGGGATGTTCATGTTCATCAAAGATGACTACTTGCCTGCTAGCCTCTAAAAAAATATCTCCAAAGAGAGCATCATCTTCATGCCCGCTTGCAGATTCTGCATCATTTACTCCCAGGCCATCCTTGCTAGCAGTTGGCCATGACTTTTCCCCCCTGGGCCTTATTTTTAAACCTTGTGCATGCAGAAAACTTGCGATAGCTATTAGATCCTCTAGAACAACCACTAGCAAGATGCACCCAAGATGGGCTATTGCATAATGTTGTGCAAGAGATATCACATTGCTTTCATTCTTCCAGAAAGTAGACTCTTCTAGATCTATTGGTTGTTCACCATCCAAGTGAAGTCCTTCATTGGCTAAAACAGCAATAGCATTCTCCACTGACTTTCCTCCCTTTATCCAAATATGGTCTTTTCCATTATTGCATAAAACAAAGGATACAAAGGTTGTCTTAGCAGGCTTGGCACAATGAAAGTAGCTTAACAGAAAATAGATTATAACCACAAATCTGATAGAAAAGACTGTCCAAATAGAAAATGCACACAGATAAAAATTCATGTTCGATGCAAGATAGGTCATTACCTTGTGAAGTACATTCTATGTTCCTCTTTAATTCCTCTGATCCAATATTAGAATAATTCACAGCGAAACACTCCTCCAAATTCTGGACTGGCCTTAAAGCTGATAATGCCAACTCTCTAGCCCTTCCATCTACAACTATGGTTTCAAGAAGTTGTAATACAGGCTCCTTCCAATGAAAATGTTTTAACAAAGAGACAAATATAAAACTACTTTTCTTTGGCCAAGTAAAGATAAATACCTTCATAAAGAAAAGTGGAAGCAAACATTATTTCTCATCATCATCTGTTAAATAACAAATTAGAAGTTAGAACGACACTTATTAATTTCATGTCTCTTTGTTTTCAATTGAATACAACTGATAAAGATCAGGAATCCCAATACATATGCCCTATCGAAAGGCCACTTTTAGGAGGGAGTTTAAGATGAAATTCAAAATTGCATCACACTGTATCCTGTTATGTTATAGTTTTACCATTAGATACAACTTTTTAAATTTTATTCCAACTCCATAGAATTTTTTGGGATAAAAACTGGTCCTCCTTCCCCCAAGTACTATGCATATTGTACACATACAAGATAATTTAGAAGCAAAATCCAGTCAAATACCTGGAAGTAATCCACCTGATGACATGTACCATTGTTCTAAATCAAATTACATTCACTTTATAATGTTGAGGTTTGTACAGTTCATTATTTTTTAATTTAAGGGTTTTTTGTGTATAGTTTGTTTCTGGACCTCTTTTTTTGAAGAATCAGTGCCATGCCATACCATTTCTTGGAACATATAAGTGAATAAATGAGGAGGCACACAGAGAGAAATATTCATCAGCAGGGAGACCTGAAGTATAGAATGTTTATGCTTGGTCCACCTTACCACAATGGGGAGAAAATGTTATAGATCAGCCAAGGCGGAGCATGAATATGGGTATAGAGGTCGTTGGTGGTGATAGGGCAGGGCATTAAACAACCAAAATATGGAAATCCTATGTTAAATGAAAAAACCTGCATTCGAGGTGGAACCTCCTCATGTGAAGACAGATTCCTTTATGTTTTGTGAAGAACAATACACATTTTAAACATCAATGCATTTATACAACTAAGCGTTTGGCCACATTGCATGGTAAAAATATGAATATGTTAAACATACACAGCAATTTGGGCAAACTATTACAACTTGATGAAGAAGTCTTCTAATACCCATCCTATGGACATGCCTTTGCACCTTCTAGCACAACTCCTTGTTTAAAGCTTATGCATCCTTGACCCGATCCCTGTCTTGAACTTGCTGGAAGCCATCCTCGGGTCTTGCTCAGTTCAATAAGGCTTTGAGTGAGTTCACTGCTATACCACAAAATTTGGATAACATGGTTGATGGCAAGTGTTCATGAGTTTAAACTTTATAGCCACCAATAATCACAGGGATACAGGGATTGTTGCAATTGCTACAGCTACATAGAATTTTGCTCTTGAAATTCTTGCAAATCGAATTCAAGGAACAAATAATTCCATGGACTAACTGACCTTTCAACACAATAGTTGTTTTCACCCTCGAAGGAAAACCTGTAGTTATTTTCCGGGCATTTGTTGTATTTTCTCTGAGAAATACAATTTAACCAAGATTGGAAGTAGATCCAAAGGTCACTGATGATGGTGGTTGACGATAGCCATGGTGTAATTGCAAAATACTTCAAATATATCTTATACAAAGACTTTGAACCTATATTTCTGAACAATGAGCACAATATGCATTAGGTCACCTCTAAGGTTTAATTGTATTCCTTCAAGTACTATGTCACTGCCCAATTGACAAGACCCCTGTGAATTGCTCTATGGCTTCTTATGTTGTTATGAATATAGAAATGAATGGATTATATGCATAATGTGTGTTGGAATACCATAAACAAACTTAAAAACAAAATATCATGCATAAATCTTATATTGGTTATAATAAATACTAAATAGGATCCAAATTCTGATTGAAATTTAAAAAGATGGTTCATGGTAGCTGTATGTCTATCAAAGGGAAGATGATGGATCTATCTATTGAGGACAGAGAATGATTGTGAATGTTTGAGAAGTATTCTACCGCACTGACATGTAATGGCTCATTGTGAAGAACCTATCTTTGGATAGTGAATCTTCTTAAGGAAATCAACTCCCTTCCTTCTTTCGAGATAAATTATTAAGGCCTTTTCTAATATATGCCCCAAATCCAAAATATTACGAATATACCCAGTAATTAAACATAGAGAAATCCTCATGCTTGCTCAGTTCAAATGCTATAGGTTAAATTATTGACTTATATAAATAAATATATATTGAACGTGATAACACAAAATCCAAAACGAAAACAGATTTCCCAGTCGCATGCCTTTATTAAATTGTGGAGGGCTTCAACCGGCCTTTGAAAAGTTTTACAACTATAAACATGGGGTTTTTATACCCATTAGTGAGAAAGTATTAAACTCACGCCTACTGGATTGAAAACATGAAGTATTACATACTAATGATTCTTAAAAACAGTCAAACAAAATGATGTGCCTCTTGCACGAGGGATAATCCCTTCGAAACTCTGTCTGTGGAGAAAACAAGCCGAGGTAGGAGGCTTACTCGGGGGAAATGCCATCGCCATCCCTTGGTTAAGATTACCCCATGACCAACAGGGACACCGTCCACCTACAACCAAACAAAAGGGGAATTTGCATTGGTATTTGAGAACATGAATAAACTAAAGCAGAGGAATGATAAATTAAAGCTGTGAATGAAAGAATTTGAAAAACTAAAGGACTTACCCATTGATTTGGGAAGCTCCAGAGAGTCATGAGAGAGGACATTGAAGCGTCATTGTAGAGGAAATAATATACCATGGAGATAATCAGTTTACATTAAGCTTTAGAGCCATTAACAATGAAGGAAGAGAGCTAAACTATGCTACAACCACGCAGAGTAGAGCCAAACTCGGCATGACCAAATGAATCCTTCGAGACTCGCTGATCAAGTAAAACCATTTCCCTCATGCTTCATGAAGCAACTACAATAATTAAAAAGTGATTTATAGATGGAGGCCTTATGCATGAGCAGTACGCGTTAGTCCTCCGACTGTGAGCTGGTGAGTAATCAATGCCAAAGTTAAAATTTGGTTGTTTGTCATGAGCTGAAGTGTTGACCACATAAGGTATTTGTTGTAAATTGTTAGGAGTTCAATCCGCATAAAGAATAAGTAAGCTTAAGCCTGCCCATAGAAGTAAACATGCATTAGTACTATGTGCTAAGTAAGGCACATACTACGTGGCCCCTCTCTATCAAGGAGATAATTCTCCAATTGTACATTAAAGTTAATCATTAAACTCACACAACGAAGAGATAAAACCTTTATAATGGTTAGATGCCAATATTTATTTATATGTATATGTTGGAACCAAAAATTATGAAGCAAGCAAACGTCGTATTGCTAGTAATGAGAAAATTTAATAACATTGTTTGTATTGTTATTTGCTTAGTTGTTATGCATGTAGGATTTAAATGTAGACCTTTTACAATGGTAAGTTGTTAGGATGGTCCTTGGTTAATAGGACTCCTAGGGTTTACATTGAAATCTTCATAAGACCTAAAGTAGCTAAAAAGGTTGAAGTGACAAAGAATTAGAGAGAAGTGACCTATTTGCCATTGTGATAGTTAATTAATTGATCAAAACATGACCATAATTAGGGCCGATGTGACCGTTGAATTTAATAATTATTTATATAAAAAAATTGCATGTTATTTGGAGTTAAAATTTTAGTTGTTACATAAACCCTCCAAGCATTGCACTACCCACTTTTGTTACCAAAATAATTCCTTGAGAATTGACATCAATCAAACCAAGAGCCTTTTTGTCCTTGCGCATAGTGAAAACATCCTAAGGAACCAAAGGTAAGTGTTTCCCATTGCCATACTTTTCCCACAAATATGCCCTCAACAGTTAATCAAGTTGTGAGAATTGAGTCTTGTTTGGTTACAAAGAAGAAATTGAGTTTTGGTTGTGAAAATTGAGTCTTTTTGGGTTACAAAGGAGCCATCACTTAAGCGACGCTTATTCTTGTTGGGTTACTAACGTGCCGTCTCTTAACCGATGGTTATGAGAATAGCCGTCGCTTAAGTGACGCTTGTGGCCACATTTACAAAAAAAAAATGTATCCTTGTGATTTTTTGGTAAGTTTAAAAATAGAAATCCACGCGCCGTCAAATTTTTCCGTCGGATTTTGGATCGAAATGTAGTAGTGGCATGCTCCAGAGTGGCAATCATTCAGCACAAGTTCAGCCTCCTCATGAGTGAGCCATTGCCAGAGAATGGAATCAATCCCATGTCTATACAAGGTATCATTTAAGATAAGATAGTACTTCACGTGGTGACGGATGCGGCGATGATCATCGCGAGATAGATGCAGCTGAAAACACTGGGTCTGGAGATAAATCAACAAATCTCCATACCAAGGAACAATAGTGCTAATCAGGAACAGGAATTCATCTGGAAATGAATCATTGGGATTAGATTCCATGGTAGCACGGGGAAGGTCACACATAAGCTCAGCAAAAACCAAGGATTTCTTTGATGTAGCCTTAGCAAACTTGAGATCAAACTCCTGAAGGATGACGATCCAATGGGAGTACTTGCCCCTGAGTACCTGATGATTCAGAATGTAGTACATCGGGTTCTAGTTTGCCAATACGGTGGTAGTGCGAAGCATAATGTAGTGACGAAATGTTTGCACAACAATGACCATGGCCAAAGCTAGCTTCTCCACATGTGAATAATGAGTTTCAGAATCAATAAGATTCTTACTGGTGTAATAATTCACATGCTTCTGACCATGGAGATTGTCCTGCACTAAAACCATGGCGATGGTAGTAGCGGAGGAAGCAATATACAAGAGAAAGTCCTTTAAATAATCTGGGGGGTGTATCATGGGTGAATGAATCAGAGCATGCTTAAGATTATCAATGCCGCATTAAGCTTGGTCATCCTAGAAGAATGGAGTGTTCTTCTTGAGGAGACGCATATAACCATGCATTTTCTCAGTGAAATTGCACACAAAACACCGGATAAAGTTAGCCTTCCCCTGCAAACTTTGGAGTTCAAGGATGTTGGTTGGTGCTGGTAGATTAATGATAGAGGCAATCTTCAAAGGATCGATCCGGATGCCATCTTTGGATACAGCAAAGCCAAGCAGATGTCCTGTCTCAACGCAAAAAACACATTTATGTGGATTGAGCCGTATATTATAATAACAGCATCTCAAGAATATGTCTCTAAGATCACCAGGATGGTCCTGTCGTCACTGTGAATGAGTAGGGAGGTCATCAAGGTACGGTTCAACAATATGTTTAACGTTGTGAAATGCATAGGACATCACACACTGGAATGTGGCTCCATCATTTTTCAAGCTGAAAGGTAACTTCTTATATGCAAAGGTTCCCCATGGGAAAATTAATTTTGTCTTATGCTGATTGGAGGGAAATACCTCAATCTGATTGTAGTCAGAAAATCCATCCATGAATGAAAAGATGACTCTTCCAGCACAGTTGTCGATAATCTGATCGATATGTGGGGTAGGAAAGTTGTCCTTGGGACAAGATTTATTTAAATCCCTAAAGTTGATGCAGATTCTAATGGTGCTCTACTTTTTATTGACAGGGACAATGTTCGATACCCATTCCGTTAGAGGTACAGGATAAATAAAACCAGCTTTCAGAAGTTTCTCAATCTCAGCTTTAATAGCTACGGCCTTCCTAGGATGGACTTGCCTAAGTTTTTGCCTGACAGGTTTAGCCATGGGATAAGTTTTAATCTCGTGGACCATAATGGAAGGGTAAATCAATGCCATCTCTTCATAGGACCAGGCAAAAATATCATGGAATTCCTTAAAAAGTGCCTTATATGCTTGATATTCATCTGTGGAGTAGTTCTACCCAACATGAATGTGCTCAATAACATCAGGCTTGGCTGATATGTCAATTAGGTTTGTCTGAGTAATGTTGCAAAGGTTTCCTTCAGAATCTATGTCTTGCAACAATATAGGACTTTGCAGAACGTTGACAATATCAGTAGGAAACAAGGATGCAAAATCATGGCTTCCCAAACTGGTATTGGGGAGGAACATGGGTTTATGATGGTGATCCTCCCAATTGGGCTCATCCATATTCATGATCTCTATAATGGACTCATCAGAAGGAAAAGTCTGGGAGAGATAATCTAGAATCGGAAGAGAAGGTTCTATCCAATACAGTAAATGGTAAGGATTTGAAGCCACTAAATGAAGGTCATCAGTGTGATCATCGGAACAAGTTTGAATGGTGTCATACATAGCTTCATGCGGGCTCAACGAGGTGGAATCAACAACATTTTTTCCCTTGGGCTCAAAATCAATTGACGCAATCATATGTACTGTCATGGTATCCGTGCTAGGAGGAGTAGACAAAAAAATCCCCATATTGGATGAATCCTTCAGCATACCTACCCCAATCAAATGGTAAGCAGGAGGGGACTGACCTAACATGGGGATGTTATTAGCCATGGAGGTAGTAACATCTAGTGTATAGAAATCAAGCTGGTCAATGGTAACAATTCTCCCAAGATGCGGGAATTGGACCGTTTGAAATACTGTTGAAGCAATAGAAGTCATGTCATAGAACCAATTCCTTCCTAAAAGGAGGTTATAATCCAAAGGAGCATCCACCACTTCTACTTGGATGGAAATTATTTTGGCCCCCAGCTCGACCACAAGGGCTGATATGAGACCATGGGGTTGGAAACCCCATCCATCAAAGGATTTAAGGGTCATCGGTGATGTAACAAGCTTGGGAGAGCCAAGATCTTTCCAACAAGTTAGAGATAACACTGAGGTCGAAGCTCCTTCATTTAGTACCGTTCGAAAGAATTTCTTTCCCACTAATTTTGTAATGATATGAAAAGTGATTTTATGTGGTAATATAGGTTTATAGTTCTCAACATTGAAGTGAATCAGGTTAGTGTTATCTGGGTCTAAAGATCCTAAAGCTGTCAACAAGTTCTTGCGCTGTGTGGGGCAACTTTGGAGTACTTCTAGGGTAGACATCGCACAAGGTTCCTGAGAGAGATATTCAACTACATTATAGAATTGAGCAGCTTAGGAATTTGGATTAAAGACATACTTTCAAAGAGTACTCTTTGGTAGGTGAAAAATCATGTCGAGAGTAGGCTTCTCGATAAACAAGGGAACAGTAGAAGAGGATTCCAGAGAACTAGTAGAGGGAGCTTTCCCTGAAGAAGATTGATATTCTTCCTTATCTGCGGGTTTATCATAATTCTGACTTCGAGTTTGCAGATGGATGGTATCTGAGAACATCATATGAATTTCCTTCGATGAACTAGAGTTACCCTGGTTAGACATGTGGTCTACTAGTTGTTGTTGAGAGGGAAAGGGTTCTGTCAGTACTGCAGGTGTGGGATTAGACTTCAGAAACTGGGAGATTTCATCCCAATGGGGACACTCCTTTGAAAAATGGTCACCACTGCATAACAGACAAGGATATTTAGCCTTCCTTTTCCCTTTGTCATTGTCATTATTGGTTGATCGTGGGGTCTCCTGTTGGTTTCCAGGTTTTTTATTTCGATTTTTACCTTTCTTTTTATTACCCAAGGTTTGAGTACTTTGAATAGAATTGACCTCGGTAGAAACCTTGGGAGTTGAAGGAGTAGCGATTTGGGTTTGCTTGGCAGGTTTCACTACGGATGGGGACTAGATTGAACCAACAATCCCATCAATAGGTACTTCTGCTGGTGGTTTGGCAGGTTCAGTGCTGGGGAGAGGAGCTTGAGGAATAAGGTCATAAAGAGTCTCAAACTAGGAATAGACCAAGTCTAGGTACTGAGACCGACTAATAGCCTGCTCTTCGGTAATGGCACCACCCATGGCCACATCTTGGGCAATAGTTGGAAACAAGGACTTAGTGAACCAATCAACTAACAACTGATCCGGAATAGGGGCTTAATAAGCCTTCTCCGCCTTCTCCACTCATGAATATGATCAGAAATGTGGGTGGAGGTGTTATGTCACAGAGAAGTTACAAATACATCAACACTCCCTCTTAACTAGGAAGGTATTCTTTCAACACAATTTTCAACACTGACCTTCTTCTCTGCATCAATTGGATCATCTCATCATCTTCAAGTATTCTTTGTCTTCAAGTTTTTTTCAATTCATATTCTTTCTCTTCATCAGGAGATCTGCATCATCATGACTACTGGCTTATCATTGCTGGATCATCACTTGATCTGCATCATTGAGTCTGGATCATCATCACAACTGTATCGTCACTTGATCTGAATCATCATCAAGTCTGGATCATCATCATCTGGATCACTTGATCTGGATCATCATCAATTTTGGATCATCATCTGCTATCTCATAATGATGCTATCTCAATTCTTATCATCACACGAAGTTCTACAGAGTCAATCCTATAGACCTAACTCTCATGTAGGTCTTCACCAATGCTTATATCTGACACTTAAGTCAGAATGGCCCACCCAGCTCTTACATCTGACCACATCTTGTCAGAAAGGCACTCCCAACACTCACATATGACCTCATCTTGTTAGAAAGGCCCAGCACTCACATCTGACCTCATCTTGTCAGAAAGGCTCAACACTTATATTCGATCATGTGCAAGCACATCGTATCAAAAAGGCTCTGCACTTACATCCAACCCCATCTAATTGTCAGAAAGACACAGCACTCACATCTGACCATGTGTAAACACATCGTGCTAGAATGGCTCAGCACTTATATCCAACCTCATCTTGTCGGAAAGGATCCACACTTACATTCTGACCATGCACGAAGCATTGCATCAGAAAGGGCATGCACTCACATCTGATCATGGAGGAACTAATCCTACCATCGCATCAGAATGGCCCCCAGTCCTAGACTGAGCTACTTGGTAACTGACCAGGTGTCTCCATTCCCAGAATGGCAGTTTCCCTTACATCCGACCTGCTCGTCGGAATGGCTAACATTCACATCTGACATGGAAGGAACCTAATCCTTTAGCCATGATAGAATGGTTCAGCCCTTACATCTGATCAAGTGGGAACACATCCCTCTATCACATTAGAATGTCTACTCAATCCTAGACAAAGTGTTCCTAGTACCTCACCAGGAACCTCCATTCAAAGAATGGAAATTGCCCTTATATCTATCCTACTTGACAGAATGGCCAGCACTCATATCTGGTATGGAAGGAAGCAAAGCTCTCACCATGACAAAATGGCTCAACCCTTACATCTAACCATGGAAGGAACCAATCCTCTCACCATGTCAGAATGGATATGGGTCTCATCACTTTCTCTTAGAGGAAACCTCGATCTAGAGAACACCAAGCTTCTCCCTGAAGTACTCAAAATTCAGCCTAGCCAATGGCTTCATCAATACATCAGCTGTTTGTTCCTCCATCGCAACATACTGGAGCTTCACTACTCTCTTCTGCACCATATCCCTGATATAGTGATACTTGATCTCGATATGCTTAGACTTGTCATGGAACACTGGATTCTCTAACAACTTCATGCAACTCTGGTTGTCACAATGTATACAAGTAGCATCCAACTGGAGATCAAATATATCAGATAGTAGCTTCCACATCCATACTACCTCACAACTAGCTAAACAAGATGCAACATACTCTGCTTCAGCTGTGCTCAGTTCCACACATGATTGCTTCCTACTAAACCAAGAGATCACACCTGATCCCATACTGAAGCAACATCCTGAAGTGCTCTTCCTTTCAATGGCACTACCTACCCAATCTGAATCAACATAACCCTCTAGGTTAATCTTTTGATTCACATCGTACTTGAGCCCATAATCAACTATACCCCTTAGGTACCTCAGAATATGCTTTGTAGCAATCAAGTGAACATTTTTTGGATCTATCAAGAATTGGATCAAGGTGTTCACAACAAAGCAAATGTTTGGTCTCTTGTTCATCAGGTACATCAAGGATCTAATCATCTGATGATACATTGTGGCATTAATCATCTCTGATGAAGCATCACTCAATAGCTGCAGGTTTGATGCCATAGGTGTGGCCATAGTCTTGCAGTCCATCATCCCAAATATCTTTAGGATCTCTACTACATACTTCCCTTGTCCAAGGAATATTCCATCTGAGCTCTGCCACACTTCCATACCTAGAAAGTAATGCATCATACCCAATTCCTTCATCTCGAACTCAGCAGCAAGCTTTCTCTTCGTATCAGTAATCAACCCATCTGTACCTGTCACAAATAGATCATTTACATATAGTAGAAGCATCACTGGGTTGCCATCCTCAACCTTGTAGTAAAGGTTGGAATCTGCTTTACTCTTGGTAAAGCCCAAACTGGATAGAAAGCTGTCAATTCTGTCGTACCAGGTCCTCGGTTCCTATTTCAAACCGTAAAGGGCTTTCTTCAATATGCATACATGAGACTCCCTGTCATGTGTCTCAAAACTGAGTGGCTGCTCTACATACACTTCCTCTTCTACTACACCATTCAAGAAAGCAGTTTTGACATCCATCTGGTGTATCTTCCATTTCATCACTGCAGTGAGAGCAAGTACTGATCTGATGGAAGTGTATCTAGCTACAGGTACAAAGGTTTCTTCATAGTCTATTCCTTCTTTCTGAGAGAAACCCTGAGCCACAAATCTTTCCTTATATTTTTCAATGCTACCGTCTGTAGCATGTTTGATCTTGTAGATCCATTTGGAAGTTACAAATGACTTCCTGTCTGGTCTTGGGACAACATCCCAAACATCATTCTTCATGATCGATTGGTACTCTTCAATCATAGCATCCTTCCATTCTTTCTGTTCTGTCGCTTCTTCATAACTGGAAGGTTCTTTATCAATGAAATCACATAGTAAAGCTACATACCCGAAGAGGATCTGGTCCTCTTTCTTTCTCTGTGATTCTCTTCTAGAGCCCCATATCTTTCCACACCTTGGATAAGTTCTCATACCCAATAAGGTTTCATTTTGTGAGGATTCTTCTCCAGAGGTGGATCTATAGGTCTTTGTGGTTCTTCAAATTCTTGATCTTCTTCTTGAATTTCTTCATTCATGGTTGTGTCATGAATTCTGGGTGATTTTGCTTCTTCAGGTTCTTCAGCAGGTCTCTTTCTGGATTTGTTGTAAATTGTGTCTTCATCAAATGTCACATCCCTACTGATGTCAATCTTCTTGTATCCTAGGAAATAGATTATGTAAGCCTTCGAGCTTTCAGAGTATCCCACAAATATACCATTCTTTCCTGAATGATCTAATTCTGTTCTCTTTTCTTTTGGAATGTGTATGTACACAAGACAACCAAATATTCTAATATGGTTGACTTCTGGTTTCTTACTGGAGAAGACTTCTTCAGGATTCTTATTCTCAAGTACTCTATGTGGAGTACGGTTCTGTACATACACCGCTATTCTAGCAGCTTCCGCCCAAAGATGCATAGGAAGATCTTGATCATGAAGCATTGCTTTAGCAGCTTCCATGATAGTTCTGTTCTTCCGTTTTGCAATCCTATTCTGTTGTGGATTATAAGGAGTGGACAACTCCCTCTTAATCTGTGATTCTTTACATAGCTCTTTGAATTCATTTGAAGTGAATTCTCCGCCATTATCTGATGGTAAAGTCTTGATCTTCTTTTCAGTATGGTTCTCGATCAAGGCTTTGAATTCCTTGAATTTGCTGAATAATTCATCTTTGTTCTTCATGAAGTAAACCCATCTCTTCCTAGAAAAATCATCAATAAAAGAAACATAATATGCATACCCGCTTAGAGAGTTGGATGACATAGGACCGCATACATCGGAGTGGATGATTTCCAAGATTCCTTTTGCCTTGCTTTCGCTACTTGGAAATGCCTACTTTTTGTTCTTCCCTTTCGCACATCCTTTGTAGACCTCATCATATTTTGCTTACATTTTTGGAAGACCTTCAATAGCTTTGCTTGCAAGAGGTAGTGCTCTGTAATGCACATGTGCAAGCCTTCTATGCCAAAGTTCACTTGGCTCCATGGACCAAGGCTTGTTCTGGATGGCCCTTTAATTTGTACAAACCTCCTTCTTGTTTACCAATCACTACCGCATCATCAATAGGATTTCCTCTTGGCCACATGATGACTTGACCATCTATGAATGTATTATAGCTGCAACATTTTCCCAAAATTCCAAAAAAAAATTAGGACCCTCCTTTTGCTTGGATTAGTTCGATTTTCTTCTTTGAGTTGGTCTAATAATGATTTCTTAGAATGATTGAATTGATTTAACACTTGTTTGGTTTCTCTCTCTAGAATTTGGAGTAATCCACCATTTGATCAAGATTTATCGCTGTCCCTGAATGCATTTTTAGCATGTTCCAATCGGAAGTTTGTTTGGTTGAAGCTTCCGCTGTTGCAGATGGACATTCGGTTTTGGCTTCGCTACTTTTCTCCGTTACGGTTCGTTTCACATTGGATGACTTTGGTTTTGCATCGAAACCTTTTATCATTTCTTTCTCCGCCGTTGCGGAAGGTGTCTACTTTTCCTCCCGCCGTTGCGGATGGATAATCGATATGGACTTCGACTTTATTTCTGATTTTTTTTTTTTTACCTCGGCTATTTTTGAGTTTTACATTGGAACTTTTATCATTTATTTTTTCTGTCGTTGCGGAAGGAAAACTGCTTCCTCTTTCGATCAGTGCTTTAACGTTTTGAACCCGTTCATTATTTCCTTAGACAACCGTAAGTCATAGGATTCCACCCTTGTGGCTGTGCGAAGCTCTATTTTATCCAGATGTCTAAGTCGTTGCAGAAGGCCGCATCTGTTGCGGTTCCGTCGTTGCGGCTGCCAAAGCTCTAAACTCTCCAAGCCTTTAGTGTTGTTGCTTCCGACTTAAGTCCCGACGTTGCGGACGATGGTACGCTTTACGGTTCCTCCGTTGCGGATGAAAGAAACACTAGCCTTTTTCTTCTGCCATTGCAGCTGGGAAAGCCATTTGGCTTCCAAAGTGCAAAATGCTCTGACTTCCGATTGGGAATTTTCCCGCCCGAGGGTCGCATGTCTTAGTCTTTTCTCTTCTGCCGTTGTGGCTAGGAAAGTATTTTAGTTTCGGATATTATTTTTATTCCAATTTCCGACTGAGTTTTCCCGCCCACAGCTTTGGATCGGAGGCTATAGCCTTTTCCTCTTCCATCGTTGCGGCTGGGCAAAGCCTTTGACTTCCGACGTCAGTATCCTTCCGACTTCCGCCATGGTGCACCTGGCCATTTCTTGTGGGGTAGCTGTTTTAGTTTGTATAATCTGTTGCTTTGTTTTATAATGCAATCCCAATGAATAATGCACATGGATTAATTACAGGTGGACATAAGGAACTGATGCACGAAGGCGTAGAGGAGCAGTTTGGCAAGGATCAAAATGAAACCAACCGGATTGCTAAAAGGGCCATTGAAGCAGAAGGAAAAGTCAATAATGCTAAAGGCACAAACCTGACTGTCTGTCCGTTACTAAAAGTTTCATGAGTGCATACAAACAACATAGAAGAATATGAAGCGTTGGAAGAACTGGAAGGTCACACATTTGGGGGTAGCCCAAACGATTGGCTGCTATAGTTTAAATACTGGAAAGTTAGAACTTAGAGGGGTTTTTTTCCCTGGAAAAAATTTGTAAACCATTCACTTGTAAGAGGAACTATTTCATTTTACAATCAGAAACTGCAATTTTTCCTATTGGAGAAAGCATGATGTGGAATGTATCAATGTGATTAAATGAGCAATGTTGAAGGGGAACTATTTTGTTTTCAGATTTGTGTCATTAACTATGAGAGCATTCTGATTTCTTGAACCTATGTTCCTGTTTGAATGTTCTTCAATTTATTTTGTGATGTTTTCCACTGTGAGTAATGGAGGTCGTTCATAGATAATTGGCTATCTAGTTGTTGAAATATATTTAAAATGTTCATGTGTATTGAAAGAAGTATCAGCTATCTGTAACTTTTCATAATGCATGTACAAAATACATTACTCACTAATGAATGATAATCTTGCTCGCTAGCGATAGGTTAGGTAGTTAGTTTTAATTTCTTTCTGTTTATGTGATTTAGATGCCTGTGAGCTTTAAGATGAGAGGTAAGAACCTGCGCATCACATTGTGACTGTTCCCTGCATCTTTTTCATCCTGCATTGTTAGATAGGCACTTGCATTTCATATCTTAAATCAGAAAATACAAAATATACGGTGGACCGGGCCGCAACCGGTAAAGCCTTGTTTTGTTATTTGACCTACGGTAGCCGGACCGCAAACCGGACGGATTCCCTACACCAAACAGTCACGGGCTAGTTGGGAACATTGACTAGGGAGAATCCCTTACTGTTGTTGCCTACGAATTTCCAGGCCTCAACAATTTTGGTGCTAGAAGGAGGGCCACCAATGCATGGATGGCCGCAAAAAATTAATTTCCTGAGATTACCATACCAGCAGATATCTGGAAGATTTCAACCTGATCAAAGTGGACTTACCAATTTGTTCTACCATTGAAGCAGGTAAACTTGGTTTCATCCTACAGGACTCTGTGCTCATACTCTTGTTCTTAGACCTGTGCCTATGGCTGGTGTGATTGTGAATCAGCCCAACCCATTTCCTGCTTGGAGAGCTAGATCCCCTTTGAACCTTACACCTCCTTTGCATAACCTACCTCAAGCCTTTGACAAGCTGTTGCCTAAGTTTGACCCCAAAGAAAGGATTGTTGTAGATGACCACCTGCAAAGATTTTATATAGCATTAGAAGGGCTAAGGGCTGGGGAGTACGAAGATGTGGTCTGTAGACTCTTCCCACACACCTTGAAAGGAGCAGCAGCATCCTGGTATTTTGGCTTGCCTGCAAACTTGATCCCGGACTGGAATAATTTTGAAAGAATATTCAGAAATAAATATGCAACCCAGAAAACTCATGCAACACTAATGAAAGGATTATGCACTTTGAAGAAAGGAAGAAAAGAGAAAGTGCATAGTTTCACCCAGAGGTTTGCCGCTTATCTAAAGAACTTTTCTGGAGCTGACAAACCCTCAGACAGGGTCCTAATTGAATATTATACCTCAGCCCTAGGGCTGGAGCTGGCCATGTCTGCCAAAATGAAAGCCAAACCTACGTTGGTAGAAACTTATGAAGAAGCAGAAAGAGTGGAAGCTGAAAGGGAAAGTATAGAAGATTATCCCGAGCAACTGAGGGAAAAGACTGTCAAGAGAAGAACCTTACTACTGTCTAAACCTAAAGAGGAACAGTCACATGATTATCAGGGAATGATGAAATGCTTCACAAACTATCTAACCGAATAATAGATCTGGAGAGAGAAAAGGAAGTTCAGAAAACTTATAAACCCCACTACCAAAAAATGGAGGATAACAACCAATGGCAAGTCCCTCCACCAAATTTAGCATCAATGAACATAACAGAAAGAGTGGGGAGGGATAATTTCTATACTTTTCACCAACAACCTCATTCTGAAAAGAAGTGTCCTCAATGGTTAAACTCAATGACATTGGTGATGAATAAGCTGTTGGACCCCAAATTTACTAAGGACAATGGTAAGGAGGAAAAGAAAAACCAGATCATAGAGAAACAAGATATTGATAACATGTTTTCATGGAACGGTGTCTCGCTGTTTGACACTGAAGAGAGTGCTCCTAAATCTGAATGCACATCTACAACAACAAAAGACATGGGTTCAACAATTGGAGACAATGCAATAATTTTGAAGATTAAGAATTTGCAGGAGAATGTCAAGAGACAGGTAGAAGTGAAGGTTGAGGACAAAACCCCTAGAGCCACTACCCTCAACCAGGAGGCAGAGCCAATCACAGGGACTATCAAACTTGTGGAAGAACAAGTAGGTGTTAATGAGGGAGGAAATAAAAAAATTAAAGAGCTTAAAAGGGATATACCCACTCAAAACCAACTGGGAGAAGAAGACATAGAACCAGGTTGGGAAGAAAAATATGACACCCCGCCTTTTCTTTTAACCCTAGAAATGCTGAATCACAATGTGCATAATTGCTTGGTAGATTCTGGATCAGCGGTGAATGTTATGCCACTGGAGATTTGCAAAAATATTAATGGACAACTAGAGTCCACACCTTGTGAAGTCACGCAATTAGATAGCACAGGTGTCAAAGTAGTGGGAGAGATGAAAAATGTCCTCATTCACTTTTCCGTGAATAACAAGATATGTCAATTTATTGACATTATGGTGGCTGGCATACCGGATGGCTATGGGCTTATTCTCAACTGAGACTGGTCTGCCAGATTAAAAGGTTATTTTGCTTCAGATTGGTCCCATTTACTGTTATCTCTCAAGGGAACCCCAAATCAGATTAAAATTCTGAGAGAGCCTTACATGAAGCATACTGTCACTAAAATGGGAGAAGGTAATGAATCTATTGATTCTGTCCTGGGAAATTATCTCACTAAGCTTAAGCTAAGACATCTTACCTCAAGAAAGGCCGGTTCTATGATTGACACTCATCTTGAGCTCCTTCAACTTCCTCAGGGTGAAAGGGATGACTATAGGATAGTAGACATGTGTTCAATTTCAAAAATAGCAGAGCTAGACCATGGTTAGATATCTCATGTCTATAATCCAACCCACCCTCCAACTCCCTAAGATTAAAGATTTTCAGGAGTGGGCAGAATTTTTTTTTATTTTATTTTTCTCTTTTGCCTTGTACATAAATAAATTGATTTGTTTTCTTCAATGCTTGGTGCTATTTTCTTTGTATAATGCTTTGATGCTGTTTTCTTTTGTTTAGTTAATTTGATGTTGTTTTCTTTTATTCTTACTACTTTGTTAGTAGTTCTTTTGGTTTTGAATAAAGAGGCAAACTTTTGGTTGCAATGGAAACATCAAGGTTCTTAATTAACTGAAATCTTGAGCAAAAGACTGTGCTTTAAAACATAGAATGTATTCTAGTAACAGTGTTCCTAATTGGCCATGCATTCATTGAAGTCTTACTTAACCCCTGTAAATAACTCATAAGTAAAAGAGGTCTGGAATACTATTTCGAGGCTCCATCCATCTCACATATTAAATGTCCAAGGGGGTAACAGCAAAAGACCCGCAGAAAGGAAGCAAGGTAAACAGTATATCATATATAAATGATCCCATGCCATAACTTCAAAAAAGCTAAAAGATATCAAGAGTCAAAACTCCTTAAAGAAACAATACGTTTCAAAGCAAAGTGTCAAAAGCATGAATTTCAAATTGCCAAAATTTCCTCTCCGTCCGTGAGATGAAAATCCAAATCTTCTCTCACACAAAAGGGCACTATGGGATAGAGGAGCCTGAATAAAATTCAGAAATAAAGGCAAATGGAGGGCTCACAAGAACTAAATTTCAAATGGCACAAAGTGCAATTGGCATGGGAATGAGGAACAAAAGGATAATTTTGTTTACTATCTGTTACAATCCTATGGTGTCCAAGCATGAAACTACCTAAGGACAGGTAAAATAAACCTCATTTATTAGGCCTCAAAAGAGTTATTCAGACTTGCAATATTTCTGTTGTTACCATTTCCCTAAGAATGGACTGCTTCTCAATGATTTAAATGCATAGGTTGGCCGGCCTAGGGATACAATCATCTAGAAGATTTCAACTTTATTCAAATAGTCTTGCACTGGGAAGGTGTTAATTCAGAAATCTGGGGTTCACCAGGTAGTCACCAATTGTTGCAGCTGCAACATTTTCCCAAAATTCCAAAAAAAAATTAGGACCCTCCTTTTGCTTGGATTAGTTCGATTTTCTTCTTTGAGTTGTTCTAATAATGATTTCTCAGAATGATTGAATTGATTTAACACTTGTTTGGTTTCTCTCTCTAGCACTTGGAGTAATCCACTGTTTGATCAAGCTTTATCGCTGTCCCTAAATGCATTTTTAGCATGTTCCAATCGGAAGTTTGTTTGGTTGAAGCTTCTGCCGTTGTGGATGGACATTCGATTTTGGCTTCGTTAATTTTCTCCGTTACGGTTCGTTTCACATCGGATGAATTTTGGTTTTGCATCAGAACCTTTTATCATTTCTTTCTCCGTCGTTGCGGAAGGTGTCTGCTTTTCCTCCCGCCGTTGTGGATGGATAATCGATATGGAATTCGACTTTCTTTCTAATTTATTTGTTATTTCCTTAGATGGTCGTAAATCGTAGGCTTCTTCCCTTGCTACTGCGGGAAGCTCTATTTTATCTGGATGTATAAGTCGTTGCAGAAGGCCGAATTTGTTGCGGTTCCACCATTGCGGCTGCCAAAGCTCTAAACTCTCCGAGCCTTTAGTGTTGTTGCTTCTAACTTAAGTCCCGACGTTGCGGACGATGGTACACTTTACGGTTCTACCATTGCGGATGAAAGAAACACTAGCCTTTTTCTTCCGTCGTTGTAGCTGGGAAAGCCATTTGGCTTCCAAAGTCCAAAATGCTCCGACTTTCGATTGGGAATTTTCCCACCCGAGGGTCGCGTGTCTTAGTCTTTTCTCTTCCGCCGTTGTGGCTAGGAAAGTCTTTTAGATTTTGATATTATTTTTATTCTGATTTTTGATTGAGTTTTTCCACCCACAACTTTGGATCGGAGGCTATAGCCTTTTCCTCTTCCGCCATTGCAGCTTGGCAAAGCCTTTGACTTCCGACGTCAGTATCCTTCCGAATTCTGCCGTGGTGCACCTAGCCATTTCTTGTGGGGTAGCTATTTCAATTTGTATAATCTACTGCTTTGTTTTATAATTCAATCCCAATGAATAATGCACATGGATTAATTGCAGGTGGACATAAGGAACTGATGCGCGAAGACGTAGAGGAGCAGTTTGGAAAGGATCGAAACGAAACCGACTGGATCGCTAAAAGGGCCATCGAAGCAGAAGGAAAAGTCAATAATGCTAAAGGCATGAACCTAACTATCTGTCCGTTACTAAAAGTTTCATGAGTGCATACAGACAACATAGAAGAATATGAAGCGTTGGAAGAACTGGAAGGTCACATGTTTGGGGGTAGCCCAAACGATCGGCTGCTGTAGTTTAAATACTGGAAAGTTAGAACTTAGAGGTGGCTTTTTCCCTGGAAAAGTTTTGTAAACCATTCGCTTGTAAGAGGAACTATTTCATTTTACAATAAGAAATTGCAATTTTACCTGTAGGAGAAAGCATGATGTGGAATGTATCAATGTGATTAAATGAGCAATGTTGAAGGGGACCTATTTCATTTTCAGCTTTGTGTCATTAACTGTGAGAGCGTTCTGATTTCTTGAACCTATGTTCCTGTTTGAATGTTCTTCAGTTTATTTTGTGATGTTTTCCACTGTGAGTAATGGAGGTCATTCATAGACAATTGGCTACCTGGTTGTTGAAATATCTTTAAACTGTTCATGTGTATTGAAAGAAGTATCAGCTATCTGTAACTTTTCATAATGCATGTACAAAATACATTACTCACTAATGAATGATAATGTTGCTCGCTAGCGATAGGTTAGGTAGTTAGTTTTAATTTCTTGTTGTTTATGTGATTTAGATGCCTATGAGCTTTAAGACGAGAGGTAAGAACCTGTGCATCACATTGTGACTACTCCCTGCATCTTTGTCATCCTGCATTGTTAGATAGGCACTTGCATTTCATATCTTAAATTAGAAAATACAAAAGATACGGTGGACTGGGCCGCAACTGATAAAGCCTTGTTTTGTTATTTGACCTACGGTAGCCGGACCGCAAACTGGACATATTCCCTACACCAGACATTCATGGGCTATTTGGGAACGTTGACTGGGGAGAATCCCTTACTGTTGTTGCCTGCGAATTTCCAGGCCTCAATAGAATGCAACTCTCATTCCTTTTGCATCCAATGCTGATATCGAGAGAAGGTTCTTCTCGAGTCCTGGCACAAACAATACTTCCTTCATTGTTAGAGACTTACTAGAGTCTAGTTTATAGGAATATTCCCCACTACCTTTTATTGAATATTGGTAGTCATCTCCTAGCTTCACCTTGTGAGGTGATTCATGTTCTGAGAGCTTCATAAAGGATTCCTTGAATCCAGTCATATGTTTGGAGGCCCCACTATCAATAAGCCAATCATCACTTCCATAAGTAATGTTTCTCATGAGAGTGGAGATCTAAACATATTCATCCTCAATTGAATAATCTTCACTTTCATATCTGGATATCTTCTTGGATGCTTCATCATCCTCTGCAGCATGAGCATAATCTCTTCTTTTTCTTCCCTTCTTCTTGGGAGGCCTACTTTTGTTCTTAGGACAATCTATAGAAAAGTGTCCTTTTTCATCACATGTATAGCAAATGAACTTAGACTTATCTCTAGGATTCCTAGAGTTATTCTTGTGATGAGAGTACTTACTTCTGTGATGGCTGGATCTGGATTTCTTGGATTGTACTGTGAGAGCTTGATATTCACTTCCCATCTTCTCTTCTCGAGCTTCTATCCAAGCTTCTTTTTGAGAGCATTCTTCCCACAGTCTGTTGAACTTGACTAACTTCTTTCTAGCACAAATCCCTTGAATGAAAGAGTCCCATGTCCTAGGAAGACCATTCAAGGTGGTCATCACAATTTCTGCATTCTCCACTTCTTCATCTATTGCTTCCAATTGTTCCTTGATGTGAGAAACCCTTGTGAAGTAAGATTGGATGGTCTCTACATTCTGGATCTTCACATTCTTTAGTTGATTTCTCAGAGTCATCTTCTGGTTTATGTTCTTCCCTTCAAACAATTTGGTTGAGGCATCAAACATAGCTTTAGGTGTCTTGAGAGAGGACACCTGTGGGATAAGGTGATCCTTGATAGAATTAGCAATGATCCTCTTTTCCATAACCATCTTATTCTTATGTAAGGCCTTTGCCTCATCTCCCTCTGGAACTGGAACCTCCTCATGGATGTAGGAGTCTAACTCATTCTCTTCCAAGACCAGGGAGATCCTATACTTCCAGGCTTGGAAGTTATCAGCTCCCTCAAGATTTTCATCAAGATTGATATGATGATACATATTAACTGAAAACCTCAAATGGAAATACAAAATATTTTAGATATTACCAGGTTCAAGATGTCGGATCTGAAACTTGAGCTGAAATCCTGTAGTACTGGATTAGGAGCAAATTAGGGTTTTGCTTTTCTGGAGTTCTGTCTACCGAAATGCCTTGAAATTTGTCCCTAACTTTTATTTTGGGGAGGAGATCAATCTAGTCCTGGGCTCACTAAAAAATTCCTCTTCAGTGAAAAGCCCTAATTTCCGACAGTAGTGACAGGTCCAAAACTGAAAAACCTCAGAATTGGATTCTCCTTCGACAGAAAGATGCACCCTAGGGAGGAGAGTTATTCCACCTTACTTTTGCTGAAAATATATGGAGGAAGATCCACAAACTAGGAATCCCTAGTTCCCGTAGCTACAGAGTGTCTTCTTCTCAGGTTAGCTCTGATTCCATGTTATTTTTTTAGCATTAATCTAGCATTGTTAGGATATTTAATTGAGAGAATAAAAAGC
>LPNX010930730.1:4366-28567 GCA_001517045.1 Pseudotsuga menziesii | reverse complement strand
AGTGTTTTTCCTCGGGGAAACCATAAAGGAGAAAACCCCGCAACTTCCTCAGAGATAGAATCAGCACCAAAATAGAAAAGCCCAAAACAGTAAGTGATATCCTGACAGTAGTAATCTTCTTCTTGTCTAGCCCCAGTTTCTTCTCCTTCCTCAACTATGCACTACACTTGAGTGTGGATGAGTTGTGTGATAAATAGAGACTCCTATTCTATATTTATACTAATCCTAGCATGACTAAAACCCTACTAGGGCCGACCTATACTAGGAGAGTCTAATAACCCTAGTGCCCCAGAACTGCAGGGACTTTAACCCTTAGACAATCGGAGGGTTACCCACTATGACTTGACATGACTTGTTTACATAATATATCCTACCAATTGGAACATCGGGGCATGACAACATGACTCAATTACATAATAAATATATCCCAAAATAAACATCGGGTTACAAGACATAAGATACATAGATGAATACATTCCGAAGTTACAAATACATCAACTCACCAGGACAACCGGGACCACCAGACCCTCTGGAGCCTCCAAGAGGTTGTAAACCTCTAGAGCCACTGGAACCACTAGGTGGAGGGCCACCAGACCCTCCAGATCCATAAGGAGGAAAGCCACTAGGTCCCCCAGGACCACTAGGACCCCTAATATCATAAGGATGAAAGTTTCCAGATCCTCTGGGACCATGAGGTACCCCAGGAGGAGGACCTCCATAAGGTAGTCCTCCCGCACCTCCCGCGGTATGTATAGGTATACCTCCCATGGCTGGCATGTAACACCAGTTGGGTTGCCCCCATGGTGTAAAAGTGTTACTAGGGTATGGAATTCCAGTATAAGGCATTCCTGTAGGATTAGATGGATGATTACCTACAGGTATTTGATAACCATAACCACTAGAAGACTGAATGGTAATAGGTTGTGCCCCCAAGGGCTGACCTAAACTAGATAGGGGATTTACCACATTATTGTGGGTGGGAGGGAGAAAAACTGTAGATGTTTCTATGTTAGAGGTGTACCCTTGACTAGGTACAACTCCGGTATCAGATAACGTAGTTCATGTTGGGGGTTTCCCCTCGGCATTAGAAGGTACTGACGAAACAGGAATTAAAGGTTGGGCCCCAGATGCAAAAGACCTGGGAGGATTTGGAACAGACATAACATGAGAGGTGAGAGGGGTGGAAATTTGACCTGGGTTGTGGGTTGTTAATGGACGATCTATAATCGGTTCAATGGGTCTCATAGAATCAGCTAGTGAACGATATCCCACAGGAAGAGATGTGGAACATATTGGTGTAGAGCCTAATAGGTTATCAATCTAATTTTCTACCTCTTATGCACGAAGAATAGTAGCATGGTATTGCTTGCATTCTTCTTCATCATCAAGAGAACTTACACGGGTGCCAAATGAGGCAATGGCCTGTCCGATAGGTGTCTCCCAAAAAGGAGAATTAGGACCAAAGTTTAGATGGGTTGCATCATCAACATGACCTTCCAAGGGAGAATGGAACGATGAATTTCCCCGAGAAGGTTTTTGGACCAGGGGAGGCGATTGTGAAGAATATGGTACTCCACTTTCCACCACCACATTATCTCCCACTTGGGAGGTGGTAGCAGCTCCTTGGTCGATAGCTTCCATTGGATTTTCTCTTAAAACAGGAATAAAATTAGGTGGCAAGCCCCATACTCTTCTGTACTATCTTAACTCAACCAGTTTGTATAGTTCCTATCTAACCTAGGGTCTGAAAATCTAACAAAAAACACACCAAAAGACTTCCCTACTCAAACTATAGGTCAAAAAAAGCAGACTTAAAATGACAGGAGGAGTTCAAAAGTCAGGTCTCTCACTAGAATTGTCAAGAAGGTGCCACTTGCGATATACCTCGAGGGTACTTGCGTAGTAATCTCCCCGAATGTTCAGTGTATGGCTCTAAACAAGATGACCAAAGGGATTTTTTCATATAGATAAGGTACCCTAGTGGGGTCTCCGATAGACTCAAGGTATGTAGGAGCTCGAATCGGTAGTAGTGTTGTCTAATGCATAACCATACACAAGGGACCTTCTGATATACAATCGAGTACGTGACGTACCTTTATTTATACCTCAAGGGTACGTGAAAGGTCGTTCGATATACTGATGATATGTGGAAGAACCGCACGATTCCTAGAATGTAATGCTGAAAAATAATGACAGCTCCTACGTTTTACGTCACCCAAACATGTCTCTAACCTATCACTCAAGTTACTATGTAAATTTTAACCTACAACTACCATTAATTTTAACTTGTATGGTTAGGTGAATGCATGATGTTTTGACAGAAAAGTAAAACCATGCCATATGCTTATGCAAATGTTCACTTTACCATTCAGTATGCCTACTTACAGGAGGGAAGAGAGTGTTTTTATTTTTGTTTCAAAACCAAAAACCATTCCAATCAATAGTCATGAACATCAAATCAAAGACAAGCAAACGCTTTTACAAACCAAATTCTTCTTTTCAAAAGCAAGTGAGAAGGGTGAGAATCTCTTTTCCTAAAAGAACAACACCAAGCACACCTATATGCCAATGCACTCTAAATTTTCAAATTTCTCAAAAACATAATCAAACCTAACTTAAAACTACCATTTTTATTATTTTGATCGAGATAGTCCTATATGCATGAGAGACAAAAGATCATAAAGGTCCTGAAAGCTTGTAAATCCAATCAGAAAACCCAAATCCAATGCTCAAATATGATGTCCTAATCTCAAGCAAAACTTTTCTTTTTTGAAGGAAAGAAAAATAAGTTTACTATGCAAGCAAGAAATGAAATCTAGAAGCTAAGCTAGTGTTCTTCTTTCAGTATATGTAATGAAAAGAGACTTCAATGAGCACCCTAACTTTCAGAAAACAAGAAATCCTTATTTAAGCAAAACCAACAAGCAAGAAGCGGATGAAAAATCAAAAAGACTAAATAAACTTTTGAAATTCCACTCAAATCAATCTTAAACCATCAAAGTTGCAAGCCACACACATCAGATTCAATAACACAAGTCTGATAACAGAACTGAAAGTAATCAAAATTCCAAATTTTTACAAAGAAAAATGAGGAAAAATAGTTTTGGACTAATGCCTACCTGGCACTGCATTTCGTAGGTGTTGATAGAGCATTTCGAAGACAACACTGCTCCTTGCAAACCAGATATAGGCGGTGGCACTGCTTACTGCTCACTATGATCAGGTGGTGGCACCACTCCTCATACACAGCATGGGCGCGGTTCCCTATAGATGGCCAAAACAAAAAAAAAATAACGATGGATCAAGTCAAAAAATACTAGATCAAGGAAAATACTGTCGAATTAAATGTGGTAACAAAGCATAAAAGACCGAAATGACTCAGATCTGAATAGATCTGGAAATTTCAAACCCAAATAATACAAATCAGAAAGTAGATCTGACTGAAAAGAGTTGAAGAAAATGGAGCCTAGATTCGGACAAGAGTTGTAGACTGAGGAAGATTAGAACAACTGAATACTCTATTCCCTAGAGGATTTGTCAGATTTGTTAGGTGGAATATTTCACCTCCTATGGACAGCAAGGTGTTCCACTGGCCTGAATGGTTCATTTCTAGAACAAATAGAGGATAGAGGTTGAAGACTCTCCCTAGACGCTATAGATATCTGGAATACAAGGCTTTGATAGTTCACCTGTGTACCTGCAAAAGAGTTCAACATGAAACATATCACAGAAACCAGAATATGATCTACTAATCTATGCTAGTGACTAAGGAATCTAGAAATATATATCTAAAATCAAACATCAACAATATATATGGGACAGAAAATCAACTTGCATTATAAATATGAATAAGTTTAAAACCAAGCCTTAATGTTGACATGCATCTCCATGAAACCAGCTCTTCATCCCCAAAATATCTGACTCTAGCTCTCTATGCTCTCTCTAAATGATCTTGGGCCAAGAATCAGTCCAACAACATAACAATACCTTCAATGTTCACCCTTCAACCATGGATATGAGCTCATATTTATAGGGCTAGATGGATAGAGATGGTTGAGAAATGAGTGGGTGAGTTGGTCTCTAAGATCCTAGGATGAGGGATCTCGAGCTCAACTAACCCACAACAGTAGGGATAAGGGATATCTAGAGGCTTATCATCTAGAATCCTCGAGAAGCTTCTCTTTTTCCCTTTTTACCTAGGGTACCACACTTCTCCTTCTATAACAGATCGGTTCTGGTAATAACCGCTTATGGACCAAGGGTGACAGGTGGTGGCATCACTTGTGGATAACCGATGAAAAGGGGTGCAAGTAGGGGTACCACTCCTAGATAAAGGGGCATGAGCGGTGCTGGGAATTTGTATGATAGACTAATAAAAAACCATTTAGTCTTCACTCCAGAAGCTCGGATTTTAGGGCAAGTAGGTATGTCAAAGTTCTTATCACATGATGGTGATAGGAATTTGGTATAACAGGATGCCCCCCCAAAGCATGAGTCTTAGAGTGATACGATAAATAAGATATTTGAGAACAAGTCTTTTCCAGGAGATGAAAATGTTGGCTCGATCGGAGTATGTAGTCAAGTAGGCATCTGTAGTACATCAATATGTTGACTCATAGATGCAAGTAACCAAACTCATAGCTACAGACCAATACAAGGCATATCCATGAGTGGAATAAACAAGCATGGCTACTAGAATACAGCGTAGATCCATGTGATAGAGGACTCAAGCTTGGACATAGCTACAAGACATACAATGTATATCTATGTCATACAGACACAAATTTGAGCATAGCCATGACCATACAAATGTGGATCCATGCTAGATATACAAAACTCCATCGCAACCTAGGAAAAAGCAATGAGCTCTTTTAAACAAATACCCAGGGTCTTTGTCTCGTCTTCCACAAAGTATGATTCTATCCATGTGATTACAATGATCTGAAGTCAAGCATGGTAGAAACCACTTGATTACCAGCCAATGATGTGAACCATTAACAAGTGCGAGGGAGATCACCATTAATGTCAATGATTCCCAAGGTACTCTAGTACAATCTACTGAGTGCGAATATATGTCCTGATGTCGAACACCCAGTTGATTCTATCAATCAAAGGTTGATGATGTGAACCTATGTCGAGAGCGAGAGAATCTGTCATTAAGGCATACAGATATCAAGGTACTAAATATTGTTTCTAAGACTATTTCCTAGATGATAAGATGATGTCAACAGGAAAAGTCTTGTCGAAGGAAGGCCATCATGAGTCCCACATCGATGACACGAAACTCAGAACATAGTTTTGGAATGATGTGAACAAAGTAACCATATGAATTGACTCAAATATACTGACACAAAGGCTGTGTATATTGCATAGGTAAGACTTCTTCAGATCCCCTTTGAACATCGGGTGGCACGACAAAATGACTTGGTAGCATGACTAGACAGGACATATACACAATGCGACAGTGGACAATGCATTCTTTTGAAAGACTCAAAGGATTGGCATGACTCATGAAAGTAGATCATCATGGAGATCAGATGAATACACAATTGACTGACATGATTATGCAGACAAGTGCCATGTTCAAAGGTAATGGCAAACAACTGCCATTATTTGCAAAATGATTCCCTTTCCCATTTCCCCCATCATGATCGATGAGTGCCTCTTTTCGGTTTTACGAGTTTAAAGAGGGTAACAAACACTTGATATAGCTTGTTAAGAGACAAGTCCAGTCTCATATGTTTTTTGAACCTGAGAGAGGATGGGTTCATTCCCAAAATGGGTCTCTCAATGTTTAATTTAATGATTCCACTGAAAGAAAACTTGATATCGTTCATATTTAGAGAGTCTGAAGGAATATGGAAGAAGACTCCATGGGGGTCCTTTTTCATATGATTTAGTCTCTAAGGCTTGAAAAGGTATAAAATCATACCTTAGAGAACTCTTCCAGTCATGATTGGATGGAGTGTTCCTTTCTCATAAATAGTCCTATCTGAACCAAGAAAGAGATAACCTACCGTCGGATGGACGACCCTTCAAATACTTTAACGAGCATGAAGAAGACAAGATCGCTCGACAATCTTTTCATATTTAGGGAGCCTGAAAAGGGTTTAAAGAGAAATCCATGAGGTTTCTTTACACAATGTCACTTTTTACGAGCCTGGAAAGATTTGGAAATAGACTTGACTATCTTTTCATGTTTAAGGAGTCTGAAAGAAGATGTGAAAAGAAGACTCCATGACGTTTCTTTACACAATGTTTTATTTTACGAGTCTGGAAAGAAACTTGAACTAGACTCGAAACTTTGATACTAGATTTTAACGAGTGTGACAAAGTGTCGTAATAAATGCTCAACGACCTTTCCCATTTTGTGAAAGTATGAAAAATCCATAAACAAACTTTCCAAATCTTTTACTAAAGTCAACCTATAGACGACTCATAAACAAGTGTTAAATGCATCCAAAATCAACATTACAGGATTACGACAAATAGATTTTGACTAGAACATGATGTAATATCAAAACTATATTAAGTCAGACCCAAAAAAATGTCTATATAAGGAAAGTAAATAGTAAAAAATCAAACATTTCACTATTTACCTCTAGCAAAGAGCACTTGGAGCATTTTTTTGCCAAATCATCCACAGTTGATACCGGTAGTTTCCACCGTCCATTTTCAGTCTCATAAGTTGCAGGTAATAGCTAAGACCTTCATCTTCCATTTCATAGCTTTCATTTTGGGATTTGGTGGGGTTTTAGGTCTATTTGGCAATCCCTAAAATCCTATTTGTGGGCATCGTGGCTACCCCTTGTGGGATAGGCGGTACCACCCGAGAACGACGCCAATAATGAGGTGGACAAGCGGTGCCACCACTTGTCTCCCACGGGGAATAGGCGGTGCTGACTGTGGAGAATTTAAACCAATGATATAGACAAAACTTACTCATCCTTTTGATTTGTAATGATTCAAGGATGATATTGATGTATACCATTGTTGTTTTTGGCAGGTCTAGGCTTCCAAAATATGGTGATATGGAAGGAAAGAACACATGATTCTGAGGATGTTGCTGCTGAAAGGGATTCGGTTTGTATTTACACACTCTGGAACTGTGAGCTTCTAAATTTCTTTCGAACACTAAGCATGGTGTCCCATGAGAGACTATTGGAACACATACTGAGAATGTGGAATCCAGAACAACAGTATTTCGAGGTGGGGGCACATATACTTATAGTGGAGGTAGAGGACATCTACTTCCTGACTATCCTATCGAAACGGGGTGCCCCTATCTCACTGACGGGTTCCCATGGTAGGGACATTACCACTAGAGAGCTCATAGATAGACATTATGCCCCAGGTATAGGTACATCGTGGAAGAAAATCCCCATTAGGGCAGTGACAAAGAGGGCTCTACGGATTGTTCTATTCACCATGCAGAGGGTGGCAGGGAGCTAGGGCATACATCAGGCTTCCAGGGCACATAGGATGTATGCCATAGAGGAAACGGCACCTACGGTGTTCAACTGGGAAGAAGCATTGCTTCCAATATTCAAGGATCAGCTGACTAAATTTCGGCAGGGAGAGCTGAAGTAGTTCGACTTTGGTTCCATCTTAGCTTGTTTCTTCTTTGACCAAGTCCCCCAGATGAGGCCCCAGGTGACTTTTCGGAGTCTGAGAGCATGGGACCCCTGCATGATGAGGTGGGTCCAGATCATGGCTTGGATAGGAGCGGGTAAGGGCATATTGAAGTTTGGTGACATGTTCTTTAGATGGCTATAGGATTAGATGCTCATGATCGAGGACTATACCTATGCGGGCATAGATTTTACAGGTGATCCTGACCTACCACTCCCGCCTGGAAGGAAGTGGGGAGACATTGGTAAGAAACAAGAAACCCTAAGGATGGAAAATGTTTTTATGTTTTTTATGTTTTATATTTTTTATGATAAGTGATGAGACCTGTTTGTCTTCATGCAGATGTTGGAGAAGCGAGGCCTGGAAGAGCATCTCCATTAGACAGGCGAGTCGGAGCTCACTTCGTTCCACAGGGTGATGATATCACCAAGGAGCTGGAGGAGAACTTCGAGAGGTTGACTCTAGACATCCCAGATGCTAACATAGATGACCTCCTGACTAGATATTAGAGATCTACAGTGGGAGTACCAGGTCGATTCAGCAGGCTACTATGTAGGGTGGCTCAAGCAGTGATGTGCTATCATGAGCACCACTAGTGGATTAGACATGTATACTGAAAGCTGATAGCTTCAGGATTTTGTATAATGATTTTTCCTGAAAGCCTACATGCTTCAGATGAGGTCTCGGGACCTATTTTTTGTATATATATATACATACTTTTACATGATGTTTATATGTTTCAAATGGATGAATGCATTTTCTATGAGTTCTATGTGTCTTTAAATGTTTATTTACAATGTACCATGTTTGATTAACATCATGAATGGGAAATATGCCAATCGAGGATGTAATTAGCCAATGAATCAGCAACTACATTATGTTCTCTAGGGATATGCCTATATGTAATGGTTCCAAATGATATTTCTAACAAACATACCCTCTGAAAGAGGGAGAGGAGCACCTTGTTCCTAATGGTGTAGACATGGTTTAAATGACAAACCATGAGTTGAGAGTCCATCAAAACTACTAGATCATGGACAAACTGAGAGGCACCTTTAGTGAGAAGACCGAAGACTGCTTCATACTCAACGATTTTATTAGTAGCGGGACCGAAGCAAACTACTCCTGAACTGACCAAATATTTAGCTGGGGATTAGAGAATCCAAGAAGCCGAGGCTAGATTAAAGGTGTGGCGGGAAGCACCATCAGCAAAGCTGTAGAAATCCATCTGCATGACCAAAACATGGTATAAACAGATGCGGACACCAAAACTCAAAACCATCTTGAAAATACTGAAAATACACTGAAAGTCAATCAATATACATAGATACAAGATACCATCCAAGAAGACCTAGGCATAGTACCTTTTCAAGTAAAACCCATTGCGAAGTTCCCCTAAAGGGATCCCATCATAATCAACTAACTCATAGGCTCCTTTCTCTAACACCTTGGAAATAACGAAAGGTCCATACCACATAGACTCAAACTTACCCTTTCCTAGCTTGTCATATCTCTAATAATAAGTCAAAACTAGGTCACCCTCGTTGAAAACATGAGGCTAAATGGATTTATCGTACTGCGCCTTGACGTGTTTCTTATGTGCCTCATTAGCCAAGGCAGCATCTCTGCGAGTCTCATCAAGGTTATTCATGTAGAAAAATCTCGCTTCCTCTATGGAAGTGTCTGGGAGAAGTTTGACGGTGAGTTGTAAAGATGGAATCTAACATTGGATCGGCAAGATAGCTTTAAGTCCATAGACAAGTTGGAATGGCATGAAACCAGTAGCTATTTTCATGGAAGTCCAATAAGCCCAAATAGTGGAAAAAAGAAAAAGATGCCAATTGGATTTATGATCTCCAACCATCCAACAAAGCATAGTTTTCAAAGCTTTGTTAATGGCCTCTACCTGACCATTAGCTTGCAGATAATACGATGTAGAGTTTTCATGGTGAAAACCTAGCTTGGCACTCAATTCCTCCATCATTTTATTACGGAAATGAGATCCGTGATCAGTGATGATAGATTGCAGAACTCCAAATCTATCTATGATATGATTGAACAAGAAGAGAGCGGTAGTCTTACCATCTTCTACATATGTAGGCATGCCCTCAGCCCATTTTGTAAAATAATCCACGGCTACTATGATGTAACCATGCCCCCTAGCTAAGGTAGGCTTACAATGGATAAAGTCAATCCCCCATTTGGAAAAAGGGCCAACAGCAATGATGGGGTGAAGCGGAGTAGCATGGGTGTGCTTTTTGGGATAAAAATGTTGGCATGGTGGGAATTTCTGAACAGCCTCATGACAATATTTGAAGATAGAAGGATAGAAATAGCTAGTGCAAAGGATTTATGGGATGTAGCCATTCCAGATAAATGATCGCCACATGCTCCAGAGTGGCAATCATTCAGCATGTGTTCATCCTCCTCATGAGTGAGGCATCATCGAAGAACGGAGTCAATCCCACATCTATACAAGGTATCATGCAAGATAAGATAGTATTTTGCATGGTGCTGGATGTGGCAATGATAATCATGAGATAGATTCGGCTGAAAATGTTGAGTCTAGAGATAAATCAGCAAATATCCATACCAAAGATCAGTAGTGCTAATTAGGAACAGGAATTCATCTGGAAATGAATCACTGGGCTCAGATTCCATGGTAGCACAAGGAAGGTCACATATAAGCTCGGTAAAAACCAAGGATTTCTTTGATGTAGTCTTGGCAATATCGATATTGAACTCCTGAAGGATGACGATCCAACGGGAGTACTTTCCCCTTAGTACTTGATGAGTCAGAATGTAATACATTGGGTTCTGGTCTCCCAATACGGTGGCACTATGAAGCAGAATGTAGTGACGATATTTTTGCACAGCAATGACCATGGCCAAAGCTAGCTTCTCCACATGTGAATAACGAGTTTCCAAATCAATGAGATTCTTATTAGCATAATAAATCACATGCTCCTAACCATGGAGATTGTCCTGCACTAAAACCATGGCGATGGTAGTAGCGAAGGCAGCAATATACAAGAGGAAATCCTTTGAATAGTCTAGGGGGTGTATCATGGTGAATGAATCAGAGCGTGCTTAAGACTATCAAAGGCGTGTTGGGCCTGGTCATCCCAGAATAATGGAGTGTTCTTCTTGAGGAGACGCATATAACCGTGTGTTTTCCCAGCAAAATTGCACATGAAACGACGGAGAAAGTTTTCCTTCCCCTGCAAACTTTGGAGTTCAGGGATGTTGGTTGGGGATGGTAGATTAATGATGGCGGAAATATTCAAAGGATCCATCTAGATGCCATCTATGGATACCACAAATCCAAGTAGACGTCCCGTCTCAACGCAAAAAAACACATTTATGTAGATTGATCCGTATATTATAATGACGACATCTCAAAAATATGTCTCTAAGATTACCAGAATCGTCCTCCCGTCATTGTGAATGAGTAGGGAGGTTGTCAAGGTACGATTCAACATTATGTTTAATGTCAGGAAACGCATAGGACATCTCACGCTGGAACGTGCTCAAGCGTTTTTCAAGCCAAAAGGTAAATTCTTATATGCAAAGGTTCCCCATGGGAAAATGAATGGGGTCTTATGCTGATTGGTGGGCAATATCTCAATTTGATTGTAGCCAGAGAATCCATCCATGAATAAAAAGATTACACTTCCAGCACAGTTGTCGATAATTTGATCGATGTGCAGGGTAGGAAAGTTGTCCTTGGGACAAGCTTTATTTAAATCCCTAAAGTCGATGCAGACTCTAATGGTACCCTGATTTTTATTGACAGGGACAACGTTCAATACCCATTCCATCAGAGGTACAGGATAAATAAAACCATCTTTCAGAAGTTTCTCAATCTCAACATTAATAGTTGCGGCCTTCCTAGGATGGACTTGCCTAAGTTTCTGCCTGATAGGTTTGGCCATGGGATAAGTTATAATCTCATGGAACATAATGGAAGTGTAGATCCCAGGCATATCTTCATAGGACCACGCAAAAATATCATGGAATTCCTTAAAAAGTTCCTTATATGCTTCAGATTCATCTGTGGAGCAGTTCTTCCCAACATGAACGTGTTGAATAACATCAGGCTTGGCTAATATGTTGATTGGGTTCGTCTGAGTAATGTTGCAAATGTTTCCTTTAGAATATGTATCTTGCAACAATATAGGACTTTGTGGAACGTTGACAATATCAGTAGGAAACAAGGATGCAAAATCATGGCTTCCCGAACTGGTATTAAGGAGGAACATGGATCTATAATGGTGATCCTCCCAAATGGGATCATCCGTGTTCATGATCTCTATAATGGACTCGTCGGAAGGAAAAGTCTCAGAGAGATAGTCTGGAACCGAAAGAGAAGGTTCTAACCAATATGGTAAATGGTAAGGATCTGAAACCACTAAATGAATGTCATAAGTGTGATCTTTGGAGCAAGTTTGAATGGTGTCATACATAGCTTCATGCGAACTCAACAACATTTGTGCTCGGGGGCTCAATATCAAATGAGGCAATCATATGTACTACGACGATATTCATGCTAGGAGGAGTAGAGGGAAAAATCCCTATAAGGGATGAATCCTTCAACATGCCTACCCTAATCAACTGGTAAGGA
The DNA here is from genome assembly GCA_001517045.1 of Pseudotsuga menziesii. Taxonomy (NCBI): domain Eukaryota; kingdom Viridiplantae; phylum Streptophyta; class Pinopsida; order Pinales; family Pinaceae; genus Pseudotsuga; species Pseudotsuga menziesii. The sequence continues at coordinate 16,311 of LPNX010930730.1, read as the reverse complement.
GGAGGGGACTGACCTAAAATGGGGATGTTATTATCCGTGGAGGTAGAAATATCCGGCATACATAAATCAATATGGTCAATGGTAACAATTCTCCCGAGATGGGGGAATTGGACCATTGGAAATACTGTTGAAGCAACAGCATTCATGGCATAGAACCAATTCCTTCCTAAAAGGAGGTTATAATCTAGAGGGGCATCTAACACTTCTACTTGGATGGAAATGGTTTTTTCCCTAGCTCAACCGCGAGGGCTGATATGAGACCATGGGTTTGGAATCCTCATCCATCAAAGGCTTTAAGGGTCATAAGTGATGTAACAAGATCTAGAGAGCCAAGAGCTTTCCAACAAGTCAGAGATAACACTAAGGTCGAAGCTCCTACATATAGTACTGTTCAAAAGACTTTCTTTCCCACTACTTTCATAATGATCTGAAAATCAAGTTTATGCAGTAATCTAGGTTTATAGTTCTCAACATTGAAGTGAATCAAGTTAGTGTAATACAGGTCTACAACTCCTAATGTGGTCAAGAAGTTCTTGCGCTGTGTAGGGAAACTTTGGAGTACCTCTAAGGTAGACATCACACAAGGTTCCTGAACAAGGTCTTCAACCACATTATAGAATTGAGTAGCTCGGGCATTGGGATTAAATACATCCTTTTGAAGAGTACTCTTTGGTGGGCACAAAATCATGTCGAGAGTAGGCTTCTCGATAGACAAGGAAACATTAGATGAGGATTCCAGAGAACTAGTAGAGGGAGCTTTCCCTAAAGAAGATTGATCTTCTTGCTTATCTGTGGGTTTATCATAATTCTGGCATTGAGATTATATATGGATGGTATCTAAGGACATCATATGAATTTCCTCTGATGAACTAGAGTTACCCTGGTTCGACATGTCGTCTACCAGCTGTTGTTGAGAGGGAAAAGGATTCGTAAGTACTGTAGGTGCTAGATTAGACTTTAGAAACTCAGAGATCTCATCCCGATGGGGACACTCCTTTTAGAGGTGGTCACCACCACATAACAGATAAGGATATTTAGCCTTCCTTTTCCCTGTGGTGTTGTCATTATGGGTTGATTGTGGGGTCTCCTGCTGGTTTCTAGGTTTTTTATTTCGATTTTTACCTTTCTTTTTATTACCTGAGGTTTGAGTAGTTTGAATGGAATTGACCTCAGCAGAAACTTTAGGAGTCGAAGGAGTAGCAGGTTGGGTTTTCTTGGCAAGTTTCACTGTGGACGGGGACTGGATTGAACCAACAATCCCGTCAACAGGTACTTTTGTTGATGGCTTGCAAAGGTCAATGCTGGGGCGAGGAGCTTGAGGAATCAAGTCATAAAGAGTCTCGAACTAGGAATAGACCAAGTCTAGGTACTGAGCCCAACTAATAGCCTGCTCTTTGGTAACGGCACCACCCATGGCCACATCTCAGGAAATAGGAGGCAACAAGGACTTAGTGAACCAATCAGCTAACAACTGACCTAGAATAGGGGCCTTAATAAGTCTTTTCCACCTTCTCCACTCATGAATATGGTCAGTAATGTGGGTGGAGGTGTTCTATTGTAGAGAGGTTAAAAGATCAGTGCCCATTTCATAATGAATAGGGAGCTGAAAGTGCGTAAGAAATACAGTTTCCAACGAGCCAAAATCCACAAACGAATGTTGTGGGAGTTCAATATACCACTTCACAGCCATACCAGTAAAAGTTTGCTGAAAAAGTCGTAACCAAATGGAATCATCCATTAGGGAGTTCGAGGTACACCACAAATGAAAAGTCATAACATGATTCCATAGATCTTCACCCAATGGATAATGCTCTGGTCTACGAAACCAGAGATTCTGGGTTCGTTCCCCAACAGAGTCTCCATATTTGTTGATTAGAATATTTCACCTCCTGCAGATAGCAAGGTGTTCCACTGATCTGAATGGTTCAAATATAGAACAAATAGATCACAGAGGTTGATAACTCTCCCTAGATGTTGTAGATATCTAGAATACAAGGCTTTTATAGTTGACCTATGTACCTGCAAAAGAGTTCAACACGAAACAGATCAAAGCAACCAGAATATGATCTACTAATCTATGCTGGTGACTAAGGAATATAGCAATATATATATGAAATCAAACATAAACAATATATACGGGAAAGAAAATCAACTTGCATTATGTTTGTGCCAGAAATTGTTTCCAGACTACAAAGAAACAATCCAACACAATCTCAAATATTCAATCAAGCAAAACTAGGTTTTTAGGGTTTTTGAAAGGTTTTTCTGGTTGTGAGGTTTGGGTGACAAAAGGGAATACATTCATAAGACAAATAGGAACTAAATCACAAGTAAAGAAAAATAGAGATGCATAATATAATAACCATGTATCCAACAAAACATGACATTGAAGTTCATTCACAACTGACAAGCACTACAAGCATAAAGACTATAAACCAATAATGAAATTATCAATTGTGTAGCTAAACAAGCTAGAAATGAAGCCAAAACATAGACTGAAGGGTAAAAAGGATCATATATTTCACAATTTTGTTCATCAAATACACATGAGAGTTAAGTACTTAGCTCATAAACAAGTCAAGAGACCTCCTTAAGCTTGCTAAAAATCGAACCCCTTGTTCTCTTTGTGACCTTCCTAAATACTGCTTTTTCAAAGTTCAGTTAGGGTATAAACCCTAACTATTTTTAGCCTACTCATTGATAGGATATTGTCAAAATAATAATTATAAAAATAAAGTATTTCTCAAAAACATAACAAGTAACTATTTTAGCTAACAATGCTCAAAGGTCTTTAGCAACTTCTGCCAATAAAGCTATCCCATCTAAGGCTTGGGCCTTTTTCCTAGCTTTCCGCTGCTCAGCTTCCATATTTTTCATCCTTCTTGTAAGCTCCTTATTATTTTGTTGTAGCCTTATGACAGTCTATTTCAATTCTGTACACTATAAATTTGAGTTTCTTTTCCTTTTTAGGGCTTCTTTAGAGACTGCAATAAGTTCTTGGTAATTATCATTCACTTCTTCTAAGTCTTCCCTTAGTCTTCTATTAGCTATGATCAAACCATCATTTGTTTCTTGCATGTACTCCATTTGATGCTTATATTGCTTGATGGTTCTTTGCAAATTTTCCCTTTCTGAGTCAAAAGCCTTGCCTCTTGTTGTATTCTATAGCTTACTAGGAAGCCATGGGATGTTCAACTTTCTAAATATGTCCTCATCCTCAGGTAGCAGCTCTGTGGAAACACCATGAACACTTGTATTTTATTGATTAATTGTTTTAGTAGGTGCAATTTCATCCATCAACAACTTGCTTTCTGAATAAGACATCTCTGTTTCATCTTTCCATTGTTCCTTCAACATTTCACCTCTTAATTCCAAAAACACAGCAGATAGTTTGGTTTCAGTGAGGCTGGACTCTTCTACTATCTTCAATGATTTCTTTCCTTTGTTGTCACCTTTGCTAGATTCTATCTTTTCATCTGAAGAAGAAGTATCAATCATAGTTATCCCTTCTGTCTTTAACTTAGGGTTTAGTAGCTTTTCATGTTCAGCCTCAATTTGTTTTTGGGTCTAGTTTTGGGTCTCCAGCCTAGGGCAAACTCTCCTACCATCTTTAAAGTTTTTCCTTGATGAATGATTGTGGCAAACTCTTTAACCTTGATCTTCTTTTTTATTTTGCTTTACTGTCTTATCCTGTTGAGTGTAGAATTCCCTTTGTGTGCCAACCCTAGTTTTAGTACTGACAGTCAACTCATCTCCTTCCAACAAGTATCCTTCATCTTCAGATAAAATGGTAATTGGGATTCGTTGTTGTACCTTAGTATCTTCTTCTTATCCTGCAACCTTCTCTGTGAAATTTTTTTTTTCATCCATGAGTGCTTCTGCTGGTGCTTTATTTTGCACAGGTTGGGTTTTGTTTTTAATAAACAACAAAATTTTGCTCTTACTATCAACTAAAGGCTACTGAGATTCATAATCTCCCTTTGAAGGTTCTACAACTTCCTCAAGTTTGACACATTTTTTATCTTCAGCCTTGACTTTTTGTCCTAATTTTCTAATCAAGGTTTTTCCCTTATCAACATGCTTTTTGGTAGGCTATCCTTCCTAGTTAATTTGGAACCCAAACCAAAAGAGAAAGTAGTCCCAAGTATTTCCTTCTCTTTGCAGAACAGTGCTGATAATAAGCTTGATCAATCCATGATGAAAAATGGACTGTGTAGTATGGTCATGATGCTCTTTAATCCTGCTTGACATTTTTTGCAAACTCTTTAACAGGAAGAAAGGGAGATTCATCCTTGATTCACCAGCAAGGTGCTGTAGGAACCTGAAATGATACTTGAAGACAAAAGCATACCTCCCTTCACAAGTAATGTAGCTTTGTAGAATCTTGATGGGCTCTACCCATTCAGCTATGAAATTCTGGATGAGCACTCCCTTACTCCAATATGGAATAATGCCAGGAAAAAGATACCTTTGGGCATTGAAGGTAAAAGGCACCTTTTTGAACCAAAGCTCTCCTTCATTCTTGAACCCTATTGCTTCAACCACCAACTCTACAGTTAATTTGAATTACAGAGTGTCAAATGATACTGTATCTTGGTTATAACATTGAGCAAATTTATGAGAAACTTCGGTGTTATGTCCATCAATCTTCTTAAAGAATTCCAACCATCCAGCATTCTCAAAGAGTTATGCGCATCCAGGAAACTTGTCTATCCAATTCAGTTCAGTGGGCTCAACCCCGTTGGTCTTCCCACTCCTCTTCATTTGCTTTCCCAAGGCTTAATGATGTTTCTGTGTAATTTTCAGAACCTGTTAGTAACCTAATAGCCTTTTTTCTTCAAGTTTTCTGAGTCTTGAAAGTCAGTTCTCCTTTGGCTTCTCCCTGGCTGTTTTTCTTTGATGTTTTAAACAATCAATTCTATTATCACTGTGGGGAATATTTTGTACCGATCTTGTGTAATTTAGGTTAAACAGATCACTAATAATCTTTAACATAATTTCTGCTGAAGTTTACTAACATCCAAGATGTTCATCTAAACCTTTTGGACTGCTCTCTCACCGTTGGGAGTTTGTTAAAAACATGAATTTATGTTTTCTTTAATCAATTTAACATAACAAGCCTTAATAGAAAAACTCCCAATTTAGCAGACCATGACCAAAGTCACGCTGAATACCTGACTCCCGGCTTGCTATAGGTGTTTAAAATTGATCCTTGGACTATCTGAATGTCAAATTTAGCCGTCCAGGTGCCCTTAAGTCTTCAACTTACTTCCAACTATCGCGCTGAGAAAACCCTAAATTCCTTCTTCAACTGCAAATTCCAGATTCTAAGCAATTTGTCTTCATTCCACTTCTCCACCATCTTCGTAATGCCTATGTGGAGAACCTATTTCCCATAAATCTTGCCTCGTTCCTCTATCTGTCATGATTTGTTGAGCCCTAACTTCTGACTACCACGATCTCCCTCACGTCATAGACCACACCTGTTTGCATGATTATCTTTGATGAAACACGTATCGAACATGTCTACACATGTGATTATTCATCCAGGAGTGAAATCATTAGAGAATTTGGCGTAAAAACCGACAAATTTAGCACCCATGATATTCGTGTAGCGCCTCAGTGTAAAATTTTAACCGTTGCGCTACAAGAAAGTTTTAAACTCAAATTTGGTGCTTTTTGACCATTAATTCAATTTTAAATGAGGTTTATATGGTAAACCTTGCTCTTAGTGTTTATTTGTGAAACCTTTAATCAACATATGTCCTATAGAACCCTTCAGAATGATAAGAAAAACAAAAAATAATGAAAACCTAAAATCAAGAATTAAAATTTCACTTTAAACCAAAGTTTCCTAAAAGTAAGCAAATGAGCAAGCTTTAAACAAAAATCACAAGAAAAATATAAGACTGAAGAAAACAAATTCATGACTTAACATTTGGCTCCAGATGCGGGATGAAGTCCTCTCTGTGAGGCTTCAAAAACCTGTAGACCAGTGCCTTCTCTTCTGCTACCTACTAGTCTGCAAAATTTCCATTGGGTTATGGAGTCCTTATTATGCTTTAGTCACAGCGATATATACAACGAAAAGTAAAAATCTCCTCAAAGACTGTAAAAATGCTTGAGGAATCATCCATTGACTGGACTTGATAATTCCTCACCTTCCAAAGACTGCAGGACAAAAGTGTTATTTTCCAGAATCTTAGACACTAGGAAAGGGCCAAACCAGAGGTTGTCAAATTTTCCATGCTTCCCTTTTTGCTCTTTCCTGGCATCCCACCTCAAAACCATATCACCAACTGAGAAAGTGTTTTCTTTGATTTTCCTGTCAAATCTGCTTTTAATATTCAATATGTATAATTGTGCCCTTTCTTCCACTTTTTCCTTGTTCTGCTACAATTTTTCCATCTCATAAATCCTTCTCTGCATATCATTTGGCTCTTCCTGGCAATTCTAAAGAAACTTCATCACTGGGATTCCCAATTGAATAGGAAAAACTGCATCTGTGCCATACACTAATTGGAAAGGAGAAGTTCCAATTGCTTGTTTGACTGTTATCCTATCAGCCCACAATGCATATTTCAGCATAGAATCCCATGATCTCTTATTATGCTTAAGCAACTTTTTGATACTCTAAATGATGTTTTTATTTGAGGATTCAACTAAACCATTACCCTGGGGATAGTAAGGAGTTGAATGCTTCAGCAAGATAACATTCTTTTCAAAATGCTTCCATTGCCTTAAACTTGAAATCCTTTGCATTATCTGTTACTATTTTCTGAGGACACCCAAACCTACTAAGGATATTTTATTCAATGAATTCCATAATTACTTTGTCTGTGGCACTCCTAGTAGGGATGGCTTCCACCCATTTGGTAAAGAATTCTATTGCAGTTAGAATCCACCTGTGTTGTCCTAAGCAAGATGGATTTATATCCCTTATAAAATCCAGACCCCATTGCTGGAAAGGAGCACTTACTGCAATAGGTTTTAGGGGCAATGACAACAATTTTTGTTTGCCAATAAACTTCTGACAAGGGATACAGGCTCTTACCTGCTGATATACATCTGCAAACAAAGAGGGCCAATAGTACCCAGTTCTTAAAATCTTATATGCTGTTGTCTTCCAGTACTTGTGACCTCCACAAGCACCCTCATGATATTCAAAAATTACTCCTTCAATTTCAGATTTATCCAAGCATATGAGTAGAATACCACCTGGGTCCTTCTAGAATAACTGCTCTTCTACTATACAATACTTAGTAGCTTTAAGCTTTAAATATATAGCATATTTTCTATCTAAAAGCTCAGGACATTGCAAAAACAACAGAAAATACACAATGTCTGCATACCATGTGGATGTTGAATAATAGTCCATAATATTCTCTTTTTACAAGATTGATTGATCTTCTTCCTGAGCTAACTCTTCAGCCATCGCATGCAATCCCAGAGCTTGACAATTTGATTCAGCCAGTAGCTTTGCTAAACCTTGTCCCTTGACTAGTTTGGTAGGTTTGATATCTACATCATACTCCATGATTTTAGCAATCCACCTGCCTCTTTTCCCCTCATTATCACGCTGTGTTAAAACATCTTTTGCAGTAGCATTAGACACAAATGAAATAACTTTAGAATGCAAGACATAGATTCTAAAAAACTTTAAAGCTTTAACCAAAGCATAGGCTTGTTTTTCTAAGATACTGTATTTTAGTTCAGAATCCCTGAGAGTTTTGGTGAGGAATGCAATAGGCTGCTCCAGTCCTTCCTTATTCTTCTACAACAAAATAGTTTCTATTGTATCCTCTAATGCAAATGAGAATGTAAGAAATTATCTGGTAAAATCTGGGTTACTAATACAGGAGCTTCAGTAAGAGCCATTTTGATCTTCTCAAATGCATTATTTGCTTCAGTGGTCCACCTAACTTCTTTATCCTTCTTCAACATGACTGTAATATGTTTGATAGTATCAGCAAAGTTTGGAATAAACCAATGCAGAAATTTGATTTTACCAATGAAAGATTGGACATCCTTTTTACTCCTCGGTAAACTTATTTTCAATATATCTTTTACCCTTTCAGGATCAATCCTTATACCATCAGCAGACACTAAATGGCCAAGCAATTTATCTTCCTGTACAGCAAAGTGTGACTTCTTTGGATTCAAGGACAAGCCAAATTTTCTACATTTCAGGAAAGTCTACTTCAAATGCTTCAAATGTTCATCATCTGATTGTGAGAAAACAGTAATATCATCTAAGTATATTACCACAAACTTGTCCTTTTCTCCGACAAAATCAATATCCATAGCCCTCTGAAAAGTGGCTCCAGCATTCATTAGACCAAAAGGCATCTTATCATACATGAAAGTTCCCCAAGGATTAGTGAAAGATGTCTTCTCCTTATCATCAGGATGCATAGAAATCTGATTGTACCCTGAGAAACCATCAACCATAGAGATCCTCTGTGTCCCAACTACTTTCTACAATATTTGTTCAATTTTAGGCAGATGATAATTATCCTTTAGGGAAGATCTGTTCAAATTTCTAAAGTCCACACACAACCTGATTTCTCCATTCTTTTTCCTAACAGGAACTAGATTAGCCACCCATGAAGAGTACCTGAGGGGCACTATGATCTTGGCATCCAATAACTTCTTCGCTTCCTTTTCAATAACTAGAAATAAGGCTGGATTAATCCTTCTTAATTTCTGACGAAAATGTTTGACATTTGGTTTTAAAGGGACTTTATGCTATATAATTCCAGTGTCATAGGTTCTCAATTCCTCATAAGATCATGCAAAAACATCAACATGTTCCTTTAACAACTTAATGTACCTGTTTCTTTGTTCATCTGTAAGTGTTTTAGAAATTTTTACCATTCTAGGCTATTCTGCAGAGCCAATGTTACAATCCACCACATTCTCTTCTGAGGATTGTACAACAAGTTTTAAGAGTGTATCATCTTTTGAAAAAATCCTTTCCAAAGGTACCAAACCCTTTGGAATCAAATTACTTTTTAATTCAATGATTTTATGTCCAGCTATTTCATTTTCAGCAATCTCTTCCACCTGTCCATCCTCTTCCTCTTCCTCTTGATCAATCGGGGAATTAGAAAACTCATGTGTAAGCTCTAGAAACCTTTTAATATCAATGTCATCTTTGAACACTCTCCACTGCTTTACATTATTAGGTACAGATGGTCTGTACCTAACTTCAATGGGATATCTTAACTGAGTGGTCTTGGGGATTCTAAAGTGTGTAGCAGCCAAGGCCAATGAATCTACAGTCTGATTATGGTCTCTTGGAATATAGGTAATGTTAAAAGCTACAAAATAATTTTCAATCATGTACGATACCTCATTTCGATAGACTTTTAGTAAACCCTACTTCACTTGATAGTTGTTCTTCACCTGCTGAACAACTAATTCGGAGTCGCCAAATGCAGAAATCTGCTGAATGCCCAAATCTTTAGCAGCTTTCAAACCTAACAGCAAAGCTTCATATTCAGCAGTGTTATTTGTAGTAATAAACTCTAATTTATACATCAGCTTTACTGTTTCACCTCCACGGGATATAAGAAGAACCCCTGCTCCAGCACCTTCTTTGCAGGAGGATCCATCAAAGTATAATTGCCACAACTCATCCTCCTGTTCCCTGCTGCATTTTACTGGCTGTTTCTTTTCAACCTGTAACAAACCAGTAGCATTGTCATCCTCACTGAAATGTAACATGCAAGTACCCAGGTCTTTATCAACAGCATACAATGGGTGGTTGGTAGGGTTCTTGTCATCTATCATAATATATGCAAATTGAAGCTCTCTATACAGCCTTCTATTTTCTCCTCCAAAGAAAGAAATAGTAGCATATGATAAATCCATTTGTAAGGTCCCACCAACTTTCTTTGCCCAAGACTGTTGTAATGGATAATTCACCTAATAACCTAGGTCTGGGGGTTACCAACATACTATGACCTTGCAGACAATTTGATTATAAAAGCACAAATAGGAAATAGGGAAGTAGCAGGAACTTACTTGTAATAAACGAAGGTTGATCCAAGCTAACTCCTTCCTCTTTGCTTGACTCCTACAATCTCCAGGATAATTCCTCCTTCAACCTGTTAAAAAAGGTTCTTCCAATATACAGTATGATTCATATATAAAGATGCAGGTTAGGCAAATCACATATTATAATGAAATATAAACATTTACCAAGCCACAACACATGAAACACAATATGGAAGAAGTAATCTGCTTTATTAACAATAATCGAGGGAGTTTAGGTTACAACCCAATGTCTGAACAAGGGACTCCTCTGTCACCAAAGGACTCTAAGTTTCTCTGCTCCAAAGGTTCTGTAGAAAATCCACCAGCATAACTTTGCTCTCCAAGTATGAATATCTAAAACCCTCCCCAAGGCCTCTATTTATCTGAAGGAAATGAGGCAGTTCTCGAAGGTTAGGGAGGTTATAGCAGTTAATGGGATTAAGGTAAATGAAACAACTAATATCCCATTAACTCGTGTGTTTAAAAACTAATTTCGAGAAAACTATGCGCGGGTCTGTAGTAAAGCAACCCGCGCATCATGCGTGACTCTGTACAAGAGCAACCCGCACATAGATGTATGCGCGACCTGCTGAACATAATACTCGCGCATATGCGCGATATGCCAATAGAGATAGTCGCGCATGCACTCAAAATCTCAAAATAGCAAAGTAACCAGCTGGGCATATAGGTAATGTATTTCATCATCAACCAAGGTATAATGAAACTAGGAAAACCTCAATCCATAAGTGTCCTTTTGTGTGCCGACCTGAGGGATGTCAGCACTCGGACGGAGAGGTGCCATTCAGCTATATAACAGATGCCCCCTAATGTGTGAGGTCAGAGGGGAACGATGGCCGAAATACATTATAATAGTAACTTTGGAGAAACTCAGAAGTCTAGTGGAGCAGAAGGAGTACCTGAAACCAATACATAATAATGTCATATACAAAGCTATATCTGAGGATGCTATGTTCAATTTACTGGAACACTAGCTCCTTTACAATATGAGAGTACATCATATAATACGGGTAAAACCACGTATGTACAAAGGTGGATCAAAGCCACAATATAACAATGATGAGTCTTCAAATATCTGGGAGCTGGATATAGAAACAGAACATAGTCTTGCGCAACTTAGTTCGTAAGTGAGGAACTAAGGTCTTCATACGAGATCCCAAAGAACCAAGTACAATCCAAGCCATGTGAATAAGGGTAAGCTGAAGTCGAACATGGAGAGGATTCAACAGTTTGTCAACCAATAGATGATAATTGACAACTGAAGCAAAGGAGTTCACCAATGATGAAAGTGAATCCAGAGGTACTACCGTCAAACTCTAGGTCTTCGTCATCAGGAAGTGCTGAAACTGAACCAGACTGTGATAGGGAAGGCAATATATCCTCCAACGGATCACAATAGTGACTAGGAACTGGGAAAAAGAAGGTAGACACAAGGAAAAAGAGAACATATATAACGGTGATTGGATCAGGCTATAAATCAGATAGTGATAAGAATCCGTGAACAGTGAGCATGACACAGAGATGACCCAAGGCAGCGTATAACAGATAGATAGGACAACTAGAATTATCTGTCATGTAGGAGACATGATCAGATTCCCCATGTATAAAGGACAAGAGGAAGAGCAAAGACTCAAAGTGGTAGCTGAACACAGATGTACACTGAAACATAGGTATCGGGAGGCAAAAGAGTGCTATGTTCAAGGATGACATGCTGCCATTACTGAAAACAAGAGAAAACTTCTTCCTTTCCTTCCCTGTTAAGTTTTAACGAGTCCAGGAAATCCAACTCGGTTCCCTCTTCATTTTTTAACAAGCTTGAAGAGACGGGAAAATAATGCTTGATACACTGATTCGTGGATTTAACGAGCCCGAACTAGTACATGATC
>LPNX010930724.1:17947-55888 GCA_001517045.1 Pseudotsuga menziesii | reverse complement strand
TGAAATGTCAGACTTAGGACATTTGCATTATTTTCTTGGTCTCCAAGTCTTGCAAACCAAAGAAGGAATCTTTCTTTCCTAGTCTAAGTATGCTTGTGATCTTCTTCGTCGCTTCCACATGGAAGATTGTAAACCAGCCCCTTCTCCCTTCCAGTCTAGAGTCAAGCTTTCTACCACTTGTACTTCCCCTGAAGTAGATGCCACCTTGTATCGTCAGCTTGTTGGTAGTCTTTTATACTTGACCCATTCCCGTCCTGACCTTTCCTTTGTCGTTGGTCGTGTTGCCCGTTATATGCAAACTCCTCATGAAAGTCATTGGAAAGCAGCAAAAAGAATACTTCGATATATTCGAGGTACAATTCAGTTTGGGATTCATTACAGTACAGGGGGGAAACCTTTGTTGGTTGGTTTCACTGATTTAGATTGCGTCGGTGATCTTGATGATCGGAAGTCTACTGCAGGTTATGTTTTCAGTCTGGGATCTGGACCTGTCACTTGGGCTTGTAAGAAACAACAAGCTCTTGCTCTTTCTTCAGCAGAAGCAGAATATCGAGCCGCAGTTAATGCCAGTCAGGAAGCTTTATGGCTTCGACAGATCCTTTCAGAGTTTGGATTCGAGCAGCAACAGCCTACTCCACTTTGGTGCGACAATCAAAGTGCCATCAAGCTTGCCAAAGATCCAGTTCTACATCAGCGCAACAAACACATTGAGCTACACATGCACTTCATCAGAAATCTTGTTCATGATCGTGTTATTGAAGTGCTCTATTGTCCTACAGATGATCAAGTTGCAGACATCTTCACCAAGTCTCTTACAGAAGCGAAGTTTTCTAAACTTCGGTCTATGTTAGGAGTTCAGGAATGTGTCCTTAAGGGGGGATAGGCTCTAATGCCTCCTTCCTTCTCCTAATAGTGTCACTTTTGTAAATCCTTCAATCCTACCCAAGTTGTTCTTAAGGGGGGATGTTAGGATATTTAGACACTTAGGAGTTAGTGAAGATCAACTTGTGTAATATATCCGTTACGTAAAAGTGTGTTTCTTTAGTATGCATTAGTATGCATTTGTAAATATTCTAATCCGACGGTCACGATATGTTCTAGACATAGAGTGATCCGACGGTTCAACTTCTCTTAGATCATACCTACCATTGATTCGTGGCTTAACACCCAATTGGTCTATGATCTCTATTTAAAGAGCATAGAGGGTCCTTGGCTAGTTGATCGATTATGAGAAGCTCATCTAACTTTCTTTCTTTTGCATAATAAATTGCTCCAAGTAGCTATTTGGCTGGGGCCGTGGACTGTTTCCCTCTCGAGGGTTTTAACCACGTGACAAACATTGGTGTATTGATCTGTGATCTGTTTGTGTGAAGCGGTTGTTCTTGGTGTTCGGTCCTTTAGGAGTACCATGTGTACCCTAACACTAAATAAACTTGCTTCTCGTAGGATCCTTGAAGATCTCGGATCTTAGTCTTTGTTGGACATCCATAGTTTATTTCTAGAAAATAATTCTCAAGAAAACATTAACACTTGTGTTTCCGACATAATGGGTGAGTATTTTACTCAACTCGACTTTTCTCAGATAGCAGGTCAACCCCATTGTCTTCCAGACAAAGCTGTCGAGAAACTCCCAATGTACATCGGTACTGATGCCACAACTTCCGCCATGCACCTTAGAAACTTTTCTAGATGCATCAATGCCTATGTCAGTGATCCTGTAAGTGAACATGATGATGTCTACATGAAGTTATTTGCTCTATCTTTGGATGGAAAAGACGGCGATTGGTATAGCAATTTACTAGACAATGCTTTTGATACTCTAGCTGCTTTCAAAACCTCTTTCACCAATAAGTTCAGTGAAAAGAAAGAACCTCGGCATCAACTTGCATCTTTGACCAACATAAAAAAGAAGGACACTGAAACGATGAATGAGTTCAATACTAGATTCACTAAATTGTCAAAAGCTATCCCTGCTGCTTATGCCCCAAGTGCACCAACCATTCCGGTCTGTTACATTGAGGCACTTAGTGGCAAGATGCAATACCAGATAAGAGACAAGGAGCCTGCTAACTTGGTCCGAGCTCAAGAAATGGCAATTAAAATTGACTTGAACATGCAGTCATCAGGTGAATCCAACCTCCAGGGTCATTCAAGGTCTTCAACACCTTTGAAAATTAATGAACCCAAAGATAAGGATCCTTTGTCAGCTATGAAGGATGCTTATGAAAAGTAGATGATAGAAATGAAAAGGGAAATGAAGAAAAACATGGAAGAAGCTGAACAGAAACACTTAGCACAGTTGAAGGAAATACAGAATAGGGTGATAACAATGGAAAGAACTCAAACTCAGCCTGCTCCAAGAACCTTTCCTACCAAGCCAACTTGGCAAAGAAAGCCTCCCAACCATGAGTAGAGGCCTCCTCATCAGTTAGAGGCTGCTAACATGGTTGAGCATTAATATGCCATTTTGCAGAGCATGCAGAGATTTCCATGAGGAATCTGTTTGCCACTATGCATGCTATGTCCAAGAGCATGGTCATCCTGAAGGTTGTGGTCCTAGTACGTCAACAAGCGAGCCTGATTACATCAACAACATAGATGACATCCCTAGTATCTCCATAGGAAATTGGCCACAGTCCAATCGTTATGGAAAGAAAGTTGACTATTTAACTCAATACTATGGAGAGATGTCTTCAGCCGCGCAGATCAACAACACTCAAAACTTCAAAGGAATAACTTATCAAAGAAAAACAAGAGAGGGGTATTCTGCACAGAATGTTCCCAAGGTAACAGCTCCTAATCCTCCCAAAAAAGTAGAAACTAAAGAAATTGTTGATTTAAGTTTTGACTTAAGTAATTGGCTAGCAAATACAAAAGTTCTTGTTCCAGTCCTTGAATTATGCAAAATCCCTGGCCAAAGAGAGAGACTCTTGAAAATCCTAGATCCTCCAAGTAATGTTGATCCTCAAACTGAAGAAAGCCCTTCAAATCCTGTAAAGCCCCTTACCCCTAAGAAGGTCACTTTTTTCTGATACCATGGAGCGAACCTCAAATAATGTCTTTGTCGATCCGCCTATAGTTCTACATACTAGGGACCCAAGAAAAGAAGATCATCCCCCTTTTTATGTATCATTGAGGATGGGTGATCTTCTTCTACACAATTGTATGTTAGACTCGGGATCTAGTTCCAGCATCATGACCAAAAAAGTCGTGCAGTAGCTTGACTTAAGAACTACAAGACCATACCAAAATGTATGTGCCATGGACTCTAGACCGGTTAAAGTTGAAGGGATAATTGAGAATCAGTTAGTTAGATTGGCTAAGTATCCAGATATCCAGATCACCATGGACATCCTTGTTATTGATGTGCCAAACAAGTGGGGGATGTTGCTTTCTAGGAAATGGGGTACCACTTTGGGAGGATCAATTCAAATGGATTGGACCTATGCCACCGTACCAGCATCAGAGTTTTCACTTGTAAAGTTGTATTCTGAAAAGGAAAAAAAACACCATGTTGAAAACCATCAAATACCTTTAAATGAGTATGCTTACCACACTGATGAACATGGGACCTATCAACTCAACTCCACCTTCTTGGAACCCCTCCAAGAAGAAATAAAAAATGAAAAACTGAATGAATTATGGAGGATGAATTTTGATGGTGCTTACTCTAGAACAGGCAAGGGGGCTGGGGTTGTCATTATTTCACCAGAGGGTAAGGTTTTCAACTTTGCTTTCAGATTGGAATTTGAAGCAACAAACAATGTGGCGGAGTATGAGGCACTTCTACTAGGCAT
The DNA here is from genome assembly GCA_001517045.1 of Pseudotsuga menziesii. Lineage (NCBI taxonomy): Eukaryota > Viridiplantae > Streptophyta > Pinopsida > Pinales > Pinaceae > Pseudotsuga > Pseudotsuga menziesii. The sequence goes on along the minus strand of LPNX010930724.1, from coordinate 52,091 downwards.
TGAGATTGCCAAGGACATGGGGATCAAGTTGCTTAGTATTAAAGGGGATTCTGACTTAATTGTCCAACAAGTTAAGGGTCAGTTTGCATGTAAGTGTCAAAGACTTAAAAAATATAGAAATGCAATCTGGGATACAATGGAATTCTTTGATGCCCTTAATATAGAAGCAATCCCTAGAGATCAGAATAGTGCCTCTGATAAGCTTGCAGTTTCAGCGTCAACTCTTTAGCCATCGGATAAGATGTTAGAGGGGGATTGTCTTTTAGAGATTAACTTCAGACCTTCTGTTCCTGATAATGTAGAACATTGGCAGGTCTTCAAAGATGATGAGCAAATTTTGAGATTTATCCATAATGTCGATGAATTCCTAAACTTTAAAGTAAATGATCAAGAGGAAAATATGGAATACCATGGAGAAGGCGACCAGTTTAATAATCCTGTCCCAGGTGGTCTAGTTTCCTTAGAAAACATCTTTGACAGGCAGGACAGAAAAAAGAGTAATGTTGAGCAAATGAAACCGGGGGATTACATTGAAATCAACATTGGGACGAAAACGGAACCTAAAATAATAAAAATTGGAAAAAGGTACTTCCGAAAAAGAAAGGAACAACCTTATAAACTTGGTCAAAGAATATAGGGATGTTTTTGCCTTTACTTATGACAAACTCAAAGCATATAGGGAAGATGTCTTTCAACATACCAATCTCTTGAAACCAGAGTGTCAAAAGGGCAAGCCTTTCAGACAAAAACTTAGGCAAATAAATCCTAAGTTAGCACCAATCATAAAAAAGGAGTTAGAAAAAATGTTAATAGCAGGAATAATAGCTCCTACAAGACATTCAACGTGGTGTTCTAACTTGGTAGTAGTTAGAAAAAAGAACGGGAGTTTAAGGATATGTATAGATTTCAGAAATCTAAACATAGCATGTCAAAAGGACAATTACCCCCTCCCCAACATGGAGACCCTCCTCCAACGGGTCACTGGATCAAGCATGATGTCAATGCTAGATGGTTTTTCTGGCTATAATCAAGTGGTCATTCAAGAAGAGGTTAGGCATAAAACCACTTTTACAACTCCTTGGGGCACTTTTGAATATCTGAGAATGTCCTTTGGCCTTTTAAATGCAGGAGCTACTTTCCAAAGGGCCATGGATTATGCTTTCAAGGAGTTGATTGGTAAAATCATTGAGATCTATCAAGATGATCTTACTGTATTTTCGAAAGAAAGATCCAGCCATGTTGGTCATCTCAGGTAGATATTTGAGCGATGTAGGAAGTATGGTATTTCTTTGAATCTAGCTAAGTCAGTTTTGGGCATAGAAGAAGGAAAACTCTTGGGACACATCATCAATAAGGACGGTGTCAAGATTGACCCTGAAAGAATAGAGGCCATAAGAAAGATTCCCCTACCTAAGAATGTAAAAGCCCTCCAATCTTTCAATGGTCATATAAATTTTTTCAGAACATTTATTTCTAACTTGACCGAATTAATGAAACCTATGCAGGCCCTACTTAAGAAAAATGCCAAGTTTGTATGGACTAGTGAGGGAAGGGAAGCCTTTGATTCTATAAAGAATGCCATTACCAGGTCTCCAGTCTTAGTCAGCCTGGATTACACGAAACATTTCATTATCTTTTCCTTTGCTTCAGAAGACACTATTGTCGGTGTGTTGCTCCAAAAGAACTTCGAAGGGTTCGAGCAACCTATAGCATTCATGAGTAGAGCCTTGCAGAACTCCGAATTAAAGTATACCATCATGGAAAAGCAGGCTTATATGCCTTGGTTAAATCATTAAAACATTTCAAGACCTATATTGGGTATTCTAAAGTTATTGGATATGTTCCCCACACTGCAGTGAAAGATATCTTGTCTCAACAGCATTGCTTGGGAGTTAGAGGCACATGGGTGTCCAAGATCCTGGAGTATGACCTTGAAATAAAGCCTACTAAGTTAATCAAAGGTCAGGGCCTTGCCAAAATGCTTACCTAAAAGAATGAAGAAGCTATTGAAATGATTGCCGAAAATAATGCTCCTCAGCCAGCCATGACTCCTGCCCTTCAAGAGCTTGACAATCATTGGTATTTCGATATCATTCTCTTCCTTCTCCATCTCACTTGCCCGGATCACCTAAAAGATCACAAGCGTAGGGCTTTTAGACTCAAGACTGCTAGGTATTGCCTTACCCAAGAGGGTCTGGGTTGGAGGAACCCAGATGGTATCATACTTAGGTGCATAAACGAACAAGATTCCAAGAAAATCTTGGCGGAATTTCACTCAAGATTTTGTGGAGGCCATTATGCAGCAAATACAACTGCCCACAAGATCTTAAGAGCTGGATATTATTGGCCCACTATTTTCGCAGATGTTTATAAACATGTCAAGTGTTGCCAAGAGTGTCAGCTTTTCACTGGGAAGCAGAAGTTGGCTGCGCTTCCCCTTACACCTGTTGTGGTCCTTGCCCCCTTTCAGCAATGGGGGCTTGATTTTATCGGCAAATTTATGGATAATTCTAGCAATGGTTTTTCTTGGATCCTTACGGCAACCGATTATTTCACCAAGTGGATAGAGGCCATACCCACTAAAAATGCCACTGAGAAGGTTGTTATAGATTTCATCGAGGAAAGAATCATCACCAGATTTGGAACCCCCCTAAAAATAACAACCGATAATGCCAAGGCTTTCAGTTCCGAAAAAGTAAATGATCTTTGTTTTAAATATGGCATTATCCTATCCCACTCATCTGATTATTACCCACAGGGCAATGGACTGGCTAAGTCCACAAATAAAAACCTAATGACTATCCCCAAGAAAACTGTGGGTGATAATAAAAGATCATGGGATAGCAAGATTAAGTATGCTCTGTGGGCGGATAGAATTACCAAGAAGAACTCAACTGGGAAGTCCCCTTTTGAGTTAGTTTATGGACTCACAACCACCCTTCCGGTTAGCATGCAGATTCCAATCTTTAGAATGTTAAGTGAATATGGCACAGAACAATCAGAAATGGAACAGAGGATCAATCAGATCATAGACTTGGATGAATCTAGAAGAGCTGCCCTTGATCAGTCCCTCAGGCATCAAGAAAGCATGAAGGGCACTTTTGATAAATCAGCTACGCCAAGATCTTTCCAAATAGGGGATACTGTTCTCTTATGGGATAAGAGAAGGGAGAAGCCTCGGAAGCATGGAAAATTTGATAGCCTTTGGAAAGGCCCGTTTATCATCTGCGACATTGCTGGCTCAAATTCCTTTTTACTTAACACCATGGATGGAGATACATTAAACTTGCCCGTTAATGGCCAACACTTCAAGCCCTTTTATCGAAACAACCTCCAAGATGACCAAGGGGTCATCCCAGGGCTTTTCTAAACCCATTCTTGTTGTATTTTTATGTACTTTATTTTTGTAGCATATTTTATGTATCATATCCATGTAGAATGTGTTATCACCTGCCTTGTAGTTGCCTGCTTAAGGTGGATCCAGAATGGATGGTAGAGGGGCAAGCAACTAAGGGGTGGAACCACGACTGCCTAGACTCTCAAATGGATGGTTGTCACGCCAATCAAGGCAGCATTCACTTTAGGTTATCCTAGTCCAGGACAACAATGGGGGAGACCCAGATCTGCTCCCGACAGGAGAGATCGAACCTAGACACCAGAATAAGATCAGATGGGGCTTCAGGGTACTTAAGGTGCAAGGTGAATGGGAACCCTAGCTCTAGGGTTTAGGTACTAGCAACTGTCTTAGGAAACGTAACTATAATAGGGCGAGCACGAATAGAGTTGGGACTATCCCGTACCTAGAAATCAGACTCAGTAAAAGGTGTTTGAGCTATCAATGAATGTTGGTAGATGGCAAAGGCTAAGAACCTAAGGGCAGTGCTAGCTTGGAAATTAGTGCTTTGTATGCATTGGGCAATGGAGTCAGCAGCAAGACAACGTTTCAGGAAACCCACTTGGGAAACACCTTGATCTATGAACCCAGAAAGCAATTGGTCCAGAAAAGCCAAGGTACAGGAAAACCCGCTCAGTAGATGGCTAGCGCTAGGGCTTAGGAAGACAAATCTGAAGTTTTAGGGGGCATCGAAAGGATGATAGCTCAACGTTGAGGATGAGAAGAGATCAGGGAGACCTGATCTACAAGCCCAAATCAGGAAAACAGCAGAAAAATCAAATCTAGAAAAGTCAAAATCTGACGATGGGGCTAGGAGGCTGAAAACTGATTTTTTCAGATCTAAGGAAAACCATGATAAATTAGCACAGTGTTGAGGGTGTTTTGGGATGCTTGGGACCCGGTCTATCAGCCTATCATGTCAGATTTCAGAAAAACCTACTGCCGAAAAAGGCCAATTTTCAGTGAGGGCGCTAGGGCAGTTTCAATCTATTTTTCATATTCCGGTCAAAGTGTTGAGCCTCCTGACAGTGTTGGGGTTGATTTGGACTTCCCAAGACCCGATCTATCCGTCTGTGAAGCCAGAAATCAGAAAAACTCAAAACCCTAGCAGGTCAATTTTTTCAGCGGGGGGTTATGCAATTTTCTGTTGAAAAATCAGATCTAGGTCAATCTATGAGGAATTTGACCAGCGTTCCGGTTGATTTAGTTAGGGGAAGACCCGATCTATGAAACCCAGAAACGGTTCTGCAAAAGATCGGGCGGTTCCCTGATTTTTTGATTTTTTAGGTTTTTATGGTTTAGGAATTTTCCGAAAAAAAGTTAAATTTCAGCAAGGTACAATGGAATAAGTTCAGAAAAGAAGAACTTACTTGTGGATCTTACCTAGATAAGCTTGTATAAGTCTGTAACAGTGACGATCCTAGCTATCCCGATCAATCCTGTAAGATCCCCGTGATTTCTATGGCATATGCAAGCTCCAAGCCATCAAAGCGCCCCCTACCCTGCATGAGCAAACGTCAACCATATCAGATTTGCACATACAAAATAAATAAACTGAATGCTACAAGACAGTAAAATGAAGTAATCATAGATCGCAATGAAACTAATGAAAACCCCCTGATCCAAGACGAAGAAAACCGAACGAGTTGAGATCCCCCTACAAAAACGCTCCAGCCAAAACGCCCTCCTGTAGACAAAACAATGATAGCCACGAACAAAAAATAGATCTCACGAGAATTTCCACGATGCTAGTAAGATGAAGACAAGCTAATCACCATTTGAGCACATCAGATGCAAAGCAAATCCAGAAAATTTCCACAGAAAAAGTCTTTCTATTATTCAGATCCAAGAGCCAAAGACCCTTTACAAATAAGAAGCTCTCTCCTTTAAATAGAAATGAGATAACCTCAATCATAACCAAATCCTAACCACTTTCAAAACGAGTGGCTAAGATTAAAAAATGAAATGTTCTAATCAATGGTTGAGATGAGCTCAACATACAATACATGGATCAATATAACCATAATTCACCGAAGTGGACTAAACCACCCAAATAAAGGTAACCCACTCAACAAGAAATAAATGAAAGCACATGGTGGGTCCAAGGAATGTTTGACTAACTCCCTTGGGTGTCCCCATGGCACAATAAATAATATAACAATTTAAATCTTTGACTTTTTGTGCCTCGAGAAAATCGTGAGCCTCCAAAAAGAGCTCCAGAAAATAATAATAAATGCCCGAAAAATAGGTGTGGGCCCAATCAGGAGCTGCAACTGTTGGAGAAGGTGTGGAGGACATCACTCTCATCATCATGACTCATCCCATGCCATTTCCTTGCCTCAGTAGCCCAAACCGATTTCTTCAATAGCCATTTAATCATTTTTTAATCTGCCTCGGGAAACGTGATCCTGCCAAAACAGCTTCCTAGGGTGCCTGCGTTGTCAATCTGAGCCCACCAAGCTCTCTGGGATGGGGGTACAATGGTACAAACAAGTGGCTGCACCCCGCTATGCCCCTACAATGCCCTAGGAGATCCAATTGAAACATCTCCCTACTCAAAAATATCAATCTGTGAAGAAAAACTGCATCAAAAAGGCAGAGTGAGCCTGATCACATCTGTAAGTGCCCGGAACTGGAAATAACCTGTATCATTGGACTCAAAGAGTCCCAATCCATCTAAGGTGTATACTCATACCCCTCATAGGTCTCTATCTGATCATCAATCATACCCAATAAACAATATAACTATCTGTGAATAATCAGACACCAATAATAACTCAGCATACATCCATCTGCTGCAAGTGTTAAAAGGTTAAACCATGCTCTACAACTCATTCAAGTAACAAAATCAACAAGTAGCATTCATTTCACTGGCGGTACATCAACCAATACTTACATAAGGCTTTATTTAATATTACTCAAACTTAGACTTTCAAGACTATACTCCCTTCATAGCTGTAGTGATTTTGCTAGTGAAGGGTGAAAGGTGGAAATGACAAGGCTAAGGCAAAGACTGACTTCCTACTCAACACCATGACATTTTAGACAAGGAAAGGGAGAACTCACTATAACCAATGCTGGACAAACAACAACACAAGGAATGGCAGTGCCTCACAGGTGGATGAGTTGTTTAGAGAGTGCTTATTCAACTTAGGCATCATGTCTACATCAAACTTGATCCAAGTTCATTAGGATAACATTTTATTCCATGGCCTTTTTGGCCTATATGACCCTTTTGGGACTTCACCAGTGCTTAAAAGCACAACTAATCGAAGCTTTCATCCGGGACATATTTATTTTAATAAGGTCAGCAATTTTTGGATATGGCACAGTTTAAACCATTGCTTTTTGGACATTTTCTTATACTCTTCAAAGAGTATTTTAGCATTTCATTGCTCTTTCCCTTTTTACATATTTTAAGAAACACATTTTTACAATTTTCATTTTCCATGGGCGCATATTCAATATTTCAATACAAGTAGTACATGAGCTTTCAGTTTTAGCCAACAACATCTCAAGTGACTAGGGGGAATTCTGCACAATGCCAAACATCGGGACAACTGACCAGAATGATTTAGGCATACTATCCAACTTACCAAAGACAAGTTTTGTCACCAACTCAGAGCCGAGACACAATATAAACAGGGAGGCTTGTCCAACAAAGGTTCTAGCGGGAAAAAAAGGTCCTCCATGCCATAAGTCAAGAAGTCAGTCGGGTTGAAAATTAAACTGGAAGGTAATGGATGGGTGAAGACAATGAAATGATGGAGCCAACACTAGCAAGCCAAAACAATGGTGGGAATGACTACCTCTATTCTCCCTAAGGAGGGTAAAACCAATGAGTATAGATCACGAACTTCAAAGTCAGAGTAAGGACATCAATACATAGTATAAGATACAACCAAGTCCATATAATTATGACCGCCAGATCATGATACCACAAGTCAATACATGTCACAAGAATCAGTATAAGAGCAATAATAACCATAACACAATATAAAATGCTGAGTCATAACCATGCAATATAATCCATCTAAAACACCATCTATCCAATGAGAAAGTACTGATATAACACTGGGCATCCATGACTGCTCTGAAATATTATAAATGGCTACATCGGTCCTCAAATCTGAGTGTCATGAGACTCAGTCCTGACATGGGAGAGTTCAATAGTCCACAAATATAATCATGATCCATAAAAATGCTCATCTCAGCATCTCATATGTAAGAGATCTGGCTGAAAAATGTACTGTGTCTGAAAAATAGAATATGGTAGCCCGGCTACTATATATGTGATAACATCTGGCTCCAGCTGAGACAAGGGCTCTGCTGAAAAGAGCGATTGAGAACCTTAGAATCTCTGGTCCTTGCACTTTTCTTCTCGCATCCTTGATCAATCTATCCAACTTTGCAACTGCTACCAAGAATGTACCTGACTACCTACAACATGTCCAGAGCTATACCAAACTCACAGACCGGTCGTCAGAACAATATGTGGATAATATATAAAATACTGAAAAATAAAAATGCATGAAACTCAAAAGCAGAAAATAAATCTAATCTATAACCATAACTTTCAGTAAAAGTTTGATTTTTATTTTGCAGTGATAACAAAATTACGCTAAGAGCTTCAAAAGTGAGCTTCAAACAACAAAACAAAACTCTATACTACTGCCGGGAAGGCTTATTCAGGTCCTACCTACTCTACTCTAACCAGTTTAGACAAGTGTTAGGTAAAATCATAAATCCAATGTAACCACTTGCTAAACGAATTTATTGAGCTTTCTTTACAATTAATGATAGAACAAATCAATGATGGCTTGTAAGTAATGTGAATGAAAGTTAAAGCCATTATAACTTGTTGTTTGAAAATCGAAGAAAGATATGGATAAAGAAAAATGAAATCATGCCAGGGATGAGATTGATTGTTGCAAACTTCTTCTAGCCATAGATCGATAGGATCATAAAACTTATGCAAGTTCAAATTTGATGAAATAATAGAATATGATACATGATTCATCCCTCCTAGGCCATCATTTTTTCCCTCATCTTTTTGGTCAGCATACTCAATCATTCTCACATCATGATCAATGGTGAAACAGAATATGGACAAATTATAAATCTTTAAACCAGAAATTGAGATTATCCCCATTTGTTGTTTATAAAATGAGAAAATATGGAATTGGTCTTTATAGAGCTTTTCATTCACCCAATCAAAGAAATTAGAAAAGTTGAAAACATTATGCACCAAGGATGAAAGGAGATAAAATGCTTTACCATTGACCGGTTGGCACTTTCTAGAATCTGTACTGCATGATACCAAAGAGGAGGACATCAAGAGCTGGGATGGGAGGGTGGATTGACAAATTAAGACTTGATTTGTATCACCTAAAGATGTTAACACCAATCTTGCATGTGATATGGGACATTTTCTAGAGAAATTGGCAAGATTGAAACCAACCTCCCATGAACTAGACTCACTATGATTAATCTCCTCCACCAAATCACCTTGATCAAAAGTATGACGGGGAATTGCGGCAGCATCACAAGAATCATTCCTTGGAGGCTCTTGATGATTATTCGGACACAGATTCCAGTTCGACAGATGTGACAAAGAAGGTTCTAGGTCAAGCTCGCTCACTAGAATATCGTCATCATGTGATTGTTCTTCTTGAGATTGTTCATTACATTCAACTGAGGATAAATGATCATCATCATTCATTTGACAAGGAAAAACATCACCATGTTCATTTCTATCCTCACAAACTTGGTCTTCAACTACAATATGACCACATGATTGCTCTTCAATGGAAGTTTCATTAATTTCAACCTTTTCTTCTTCTGCAGAGATATGATCAAGGTCTGAATCCAGATTCGGATAGGTTGGATACTGACTCAAATTATCATCAATTTGGCAATGACTATGGAGCTGTTCTTTTAAAGGCTCTTTAATGACCTCACCAATGGAAGGCTCAACTATAGATGTTTCTTGATGGTGCATGTTAGGTTTCCTTCCACGGATTAGATCCAGGATTTGCTCTGTGACTGCTTCAGGTAACAATAACAAAGTATCTTGTATGATTTGATTGATATCCTTCTTAATTTCAGCATGGGGTTTTGAAACATTATCCTCAAAGTACTCTGTAACATTCTTATGGATTGCAGGCACACTCATAATTTGGAACATATCAGGAGAGGAATGGTCCAATTTAGAAGGCACTTCGCCAATATACTGATTATAATCATTGCTAGATTCACACTCTAAAGAATCATCAGTGTTCCTACTCCAACTATCAATTAACAAATCTGTGAACATGTCATATCCAGTGACGGATCCTGGTGCTAAATGATCAAACCATAGTTGAACATCCCCTTGCAAGGATTCTCCTAAGGCTCGCATATAAACATCTTCATCGTTTGCACCTCTAGATTCCATGTAATCCCAGAGAATGTCCAGATGATTTTCAATAGATATATCTTTATTTCCATTGAACTGGGGCATCCTCCTAGTGTAATCATTTGGCATAGGATGAGGTGCTCTCGGTATTTCAGAAAAGTCAAAAGGAGACCGTTTGTCTTGCTTTTTAACAACTCTAGTTACTTGGCTATAAGGCTTTGACTGGGAATGACCTCTAGGTTCATGTCGACTTACAGGTCCACTCGGGATGGTCAAGAAATCTTTATTGCATGGGTGAGGAAGTTGGTGGGTATCATAAAGATTGTGATAACTAGATTTATACCCATAATCATGCTCGAGATCATCCTCATACCCGTAGTTTGAACTCCATCTATTCCTTTCGTTTATTTGTCTGTTAGTTTCAATCATGTTCTTGGTTACTTCCTTCAAGTGCTTCAAAAATACATCCGAATTCATTATGATTTAAGGTATGCTCTAAGAAATTAAGATTAATATGTTGGGCACGATCCTCAGTGGAGTCGCGGGGTGGAGTCTCTAGGTGAACCACACAAGTAATTCACCGAAAGAGATATGTCGTAGGGAAAGGTGAGGTATGTTGAACCAAGGTAGGCCTCTACCTCCCCGACAACGGCGCCAAAATGTTATCACCTGCCTTGTAGTTTCCTGCTTAAGGTGGATCCAGAATGGATGGTAGAGGGGCAAGCAACTAAGGGGTGGAACCACCATTGCCTAGACTCCCAAATGGATGGTTGTCACGTCAATCAAGGCAGCCTTCACTTTAGGTTATCCTAGTCTAGGACAATAATGGAGGAGACTCGGATCTGCTCCCGACAGGAGAGATCGAACCTAGACACCAGAAGAAGATCAGATGGGGCTTCAGGGTACTTAAGGTGCAAGGTGAATGGGAACCCTAGCTCTAGGGTTTAGGTACTAGCAACTGTCTTGGGAAATGTAATTATGACAGGGCGAGCACGAATAGAGTTGGGACTACCCAGTACCTAGAAATCAGACTCAGTAAAAGTTGTTTGAGCTATCAGTGAATGTTGGTAGATGGCAAAGGATAAGAGCCTAAGGGTAGCGCTAGCTTGGAATCGGTGCTTTGTATGCATTGGGCAATGGAGTCAGCAGTAAGACAACGTTTCAGCAAACCCACTTGGGAAACACCTTGATCTACGAACCCAGAAAGCAATTGGTCCGGAAAAGCCAAGGTACAGGAAAACCCGCTCAGTAGATGGCTAGTGCTAGGCCTTGGAAGACAAATCTGAAGTTTTAGGGGGTACCAGAAGGCTGATGGCTCAGCGTTGAGGATGAGAAGAGATCAGGGAGACTTGATCTACAAGCCCAAATCAGGAAAACAACAGAAAAATCAGATCTAGAAAAATCAAAATCTGATGATGGGGCTAGGAGGCTGAAAACTGATTTTTTTCAGATCTAGGGCAAACCAGGATAAATTAGCACAGCGTTGAGGGTGTTCTGGGATGCTTGGGACCCGATCTATCAGCCTATCATGTCATATTTCAGAAAAACCTACTTCCGGAAAAGGCCATTTTTCAGTGAGGGCGTTAGGGCAGTTTCAGTCTATTTTTCAGATCCCGGTCAAATTGTTGAGCCTCCTAATAGCGTTGAAGTTGATTTGGACTTCCCAAGACCCGATCTATCCATCTGTGAAGTCAGAAATTTGAAAAACTCAAAACCCTAGCAGGTCAATTTTTTCAGTGGGGGGGTTATGCAGTTTTCTGCTGAAAAATCAAATCTAGGTCAATCTATGAGGAATTTGACCAGCGTTCCAGTTGATTTAGTTAGGGAGAGGCCCGGTCTATGAAACCCAAAAATGGTTTGGCAAAAGATCAGACGGTTCCGTGATTTTTTTATTTTTTAGGCTATTATGGCTTAGGAGTTTTCAGAAAAATAGTTAAATTTCAGCAAGGTACAATGGAATAAGATCAGAAAAGAAGAACTTACCTATGGATCTTACTTAGATAAGCTTGTAGAAGTCTGTAACAGTGACGATGCTAGCTATCCCGATCAATCTTGGAAGATCCCCGTGATTTCTATGGCATAAGCAAGCTCCAAGCCATCAAAGCGCCCCCTACCCTGCATGAGAAAACGTCAACCATATCAGATTTGCACATACAAAATAAAGAAACTGAATGCTACAAGACAGTAAAATGAAGTAATCATAGATCGCAATGAAACTAATGAAAACTCCCTGATCTAAGACGAAGAGAACCAAGCGAGTTGAGGTCCCCCTACAAAGACCCTCCAACCAAAACGCCCTCCTGTAGACAAAACAATGATAGCCACGAAAAAAATAGATCTCACGAGAATTTCCACGATGCCAGTAAGCTGAAGACAAGCTAATCACCATTTGAGCACATCAGATGCAAAGCAAATCCAGAAAATTTCCACAGAAAAAAGTCTTTCTATTATTCAAATCCAAGAGCCAAAGACCCTTTACAAATGAGAAGCTCTCTCCTTTAAATAGAAATGAGAGAACCTCAATCATAACCAAATCCTAACCACTTTCAAAACGAGTGGTTAATATTAAAAGATAAAATGTTCTAATCAATGGTTGAGATGAGCTCAACATACAATACATGGATCAATATAACCATAATTCACCGAAGTGGACTAAACCACCCAAATAAAGGTAACCCACTCAACAAGAAATTAATGAAAGCACATGGTGGGTCCAAGGAGTGTTTGACTAACTCCCTTGGGTGTCCCCATGGCACAATAAATAATATAACAATTTAAATCTTTAACTTTTTGTGCCTCCTTGAGAAAATCGTGAGCCTCCAAAAAGAGCTCCAGAAAATAATAATAAATGCCCAAAAAATAGGTGTGGGCCCAATCAGGAGCTGCAATTGCTGGAGAAGGTGTGGAGGACATCACTCTCATCATCATGACTCATCCCATGCCATTTCCTTGCTTCAGTAGCCCAAATCGATTTCTTCAATAGCCATTTAATCATTTTTTAATCTGCCTCGAGAAACGTGATCCTGCCAAAACAACCTCCTAGGGTGCCTGCGTTGTCAATTTGAGCCCACCAGGCTCTCTGGGATGGGGGTACAATGGTACAAACAAGTGGCTGCACCCCGCTATGCGCCTACAACGCCCTAGGAGATCCAACTGAAACATCTCCTTGCTCAAAAATATCAATCTGTGAAGAAAAACTGCATCAAAAAGGCAGAGGGAGCCTGATCACATCTGTAATTGCTCGAGACTGGAAATAACCTGTCTCATCGAACTCAGAGAGTCCCAATCCATCTAAGTTGTATACTCATACCCCTCATAGGTCTTTATCTGATCATTAATCATACCCAATAAACAATATAACCATCTGTGAATAATCAGACACCAATAATAACTCAGCATACATCCATCTGCTGCAAGTGTTAAAAGGTTAAACCATGCTCTACAACTCATTCAAGTAACAAAATCAACAAGTAGCATTCATTTCACTGACGGTACATCAACCAATACATACATAAGGCTTTATTTAATATTACTCAAACTTAGACTTTCAAGACTATACTCCCTTCATAGCTGTAGTGATTTTGCGAGTGAAGGATGAAAAGTGGAAATGACAAGGCTAAGGCAAAGGATGACTTCCTTCTCAACATCATGACATTTTAGACAAGGAAAGGGAGAACTCACTATAACCAATGCTGGACAATCAACAACACAAGGAATGGCAGTACCTCACAGGTGGATGAGTTGTTTAGAGAGTGCTTATTCAACTTAGGCATCATGTCTACATCAAACTTGATCCAAGTTCATTAGGATCACATTTTATTCCATGGCCTTTTTGGCCTATATGACCCTTTTGGGACTTCACCAGTGCTTAAAAGCACAGCTAATCGCAGCTTTCATTCGGGACATTTATTTTAATAAGGTCAGCAATTTTTGGATATGGCACAGTTTTAACCATTGCTTTTTAGACCTTTTCTTATACTCTTCAAGGAGTATTTTAGCATTTCATTGCTCTTGCCCTTTTTACATATGTTAAGAAACACAGTTTTACAATTTTCATTTTCCATGGGTGCATATTCAATATTTCAATACAAGTAGTACATGAGCTTTCAGTTTTAGCCAACAACATCTCAAGTGACTAGGGGGAATTCTGCACAATGCCAAACATCGGGACAACCGACCATAATGATTTAGGCATACTATCCAACTTACCAAAGGCAAGTTTTGTCACCAACTCAGAGCCGAGACACAATATAAATAGGGAGGTTTGTACAACAAAGGTTCTAGCGGAAAAAAAAGGTCCTCCATGCCATAAGTCAAGAAGTCAGTCGGGTTGAAAATTAAACTGGAAGGTAATGGATGGGTGAAGAGAATGAAATGATGGAGCCAACACTAGCAAGCCAAAACAATGGTGGGAATGACTACCTCTATTCTCCCTAAGGAGGGTAAAACCAATGAGTATAGATCACGAACTTCAAAGTCAGAGTAAGGACATCAATACATAGTATAAGATACAACCAAGTCCATATAATTATGACCGCCAGATCATGATACCACAAGTCAATACATGTCACAAGAATCAGTATAAGAGTAATAATAACCATAACACAATATAAAATGCTGAGTCATAACCATGCAATATAATCCATCTAAAACACCATCTATCCAATGAGAAAGTACTGATATAACACTGGGCATCCATGACTGCTCTGAAATAACATAAATGGCTACATCGTTCTTCAAATCTGAGTGTCCTGAGACTCAGTCCTGAAATGGGAGAGTTCAATAGTCCACAAATATAATCATGATCCATAAAAATACTCATCTCAGCATTTCATATGTAAGAGATTTGGCTGAAAAATGTACTGTATTTGAAAAATAGAATATGGTAGCCCGACTACTATATATGTGATAACAGAATGTTGTATCTAACTTTTGTATATTAGCATTCGTATCATATTTCATTTATATGCTGAAAAAGAAAAAGTTTATTTCATGTACTTTGATTTGAAAAGCAAAAAAAATATTTTTCTAGTATTTCATCATGGCTTATTTTTATATCATATACACGGGACTAAGACACTTTTGTTTACATACAGGTACCAGAGATTCTTGGATTCTCAGGCACTCTCTTTGATCAATAAATCAAGCGAGTACTCGTCCCGCAGTTGGAGCCAAATGTTGCCAACTTATTTGTACCATAGTTGGATTAGCTAGGGAGCCGCCATTTGACAAACATGATAAATGTTTGTTTCCAGTGTATCAGATGATCTGCCTTTGTGCCTAGCCAGTTTTGGCTAGTCAGTTTTTGTTTTGAATAATTATGACCATGGCCCCGCAGGGTTTGTAATAAAATGTGCTAGTTGGGTGTTTTGAGTAGTTCGGTCTCCTAAGACGTAGAATTTCAACTAAGGTATTCCAGGGAGTTTTTTGCCCTTGACAATTATGCTTTGCCTATAGTCGAGTATAATTGACGAGGTTTTCTGCCGTTTCCTCCAAAGCTGGAATGCCCGATTTTGAATTCTGGGCCTTGGGGGGTTATTAGAACCCAACTGAGTATGTATAAAGTTACTAGATATTATTAGAATAGACTATGGTCATGTCCTAAATCACTAGGACCCTCAGAGAAAATTCTGAAAAATTTTTACTAGACGCGTCAAATTTTAATTTTTTTAATTTTTTTAATTGTTCCTAAGTTTTTAATTAAATTTTCCATAATTGAAATGGAAAAATTCAATTTGTAATAAGTCGGCCATCCGGGGTCCATTTTCAGTGATTGAAGGCTCTAACCTTAAGCCAAAAATCATTCATGATTAGCCAGCCAGCTAGGTCCAAGTTTCAGATCATCATTCAGCCACATAACTCGTAATTTCTTAAAAAAAGTCGGTTTTGGAGAAATTATTGATTAAATAATAAAAATGATTATTTTGGAGAAAATCCAAATCTCTCCAAATTATTCCGAATTGAACTAAATGAAATGCAGAATGACATGGCATCGGGCATTAATGATGATTGGAGTTAACACAAATCGGCTTCAGCCAGCATTCAGTGAGTATTGAGTCCTCAGCTACTTAGCCAATTCGCCTCCTTCAGTGATGACCACGTCTGGGTGAGGTGGAGCTTGTCTATTGGCTTGGTGTTATGTTTGAGGTTAAGGAATGACATGTGTTCGTTGTTTTTAGGTAGAGGCTCCTCCTTACCTAGCTCTAAGCTCCTCCAAGACCTCACGCCTTCTCTACCTTGCCTCACGTGTGCATCTCTCATCCTTCACGCCCTAGGTTTGGAGCCTCACGCTTTTGATGATGGAGGGCTCATATGGATGGTGGTTGGAGTGGTTAGGCTTGGAGTGGGGGCGCCTTGCCTAGGTGGAGGCCTCCCCTCACTCTTAGCTTGTTTACTTTTGGTTTGGCTCTCTCACTTGGCTACAAAGCTAGGTTTGCGCCCTCCTTGGGTTTAGGGTTTCAACACTCTTTCATTGTATAAATAGAGGCTCTTTTAGCTCTATTGGGATGGATTTTTTGGGCATAGAAACTCTGTAAAAATTGTAATCAGTATTTCATTGAATAAAGCTTTTCGACTTTGGAGATCTATATGATTGTTTCTTCATTGGTGGATGTGTCTATTATGAGGTGATTTCTTTCCTTGCTTTCAATTTGTTACTCATGTGTTGAATCAAATAACTAGCTTTAGAAGTCTATTGTTAGAACATAAGATCTTCCATTTGCAGCTGTCAAGTTGGATTATTATGCAAAGTTTATCATAATCTAGATGAGTACAAGTATTTAGTTATATGAAGTATTGATCTTGGTTTAAATATTCATAGCATACTAGTTATTTTGTTTGATCTCACAGGGTTTCGAGTTTGATTGTCTCAACAGATCTTGCCGTTTGGAGAAGGGTGCGAGCTCAGTTGCATCAATCTCATCTCCATCATCATAAGAACCTTCTAACATTGTTGTCTTTCAGGACCTACAGAGTTGGGCTTTTTCCAAGAGGAAAAACACAAGGAGATTTTACTCCAAAGCTCCATCTTCAAATTTCAAATCTATCTTTTCTTTGGTTACCAGTTACTTTAGGGAGCCCTAGTTTACTTTTTTCCACCCTTTGGCTTCCCTTCCATTGCCTTGTTTGGCCTACTTTTCCTCTTTCCCTTTCGCTGCCCTCTTTTCCTCTTTCTTCTCATAGTTTCACTGCCCTCTTTTTGTTAGTTTGCAGCCATCTTTTTTTTTATACTTTTTGCAGCCCTCTTTTTGCCTTTTAGACATCCCCCTTTTATACTTTTCTCTCTCCCAATTCATAGCCTTTTCTCCTCTCTCTTTCCTCCTCTTTCACTGTAGAATTTTACCCCTCTGTTAAGTGTTGGTTTGTAGTTTTATTTATTTTTATTTTTTATTAACATATAATGTTTGAAGTGTTTAAAGCTCTTACTTTCAGGAAGAATCGAGAAAAGCCCAAAGGCTAAGGGCAAACAAGGAAGCAAGCAAAGAGCACAAAAAGACAAAGTCTTTCCCTCTTCTTTCCATCCCTTTCTCACCTTGTTCTTTCAGGAAAAGACAAAAGCAAAGTCAAAGAAAGCATTGTAAAATTAATAAAAGAGCAAGTGGGATTACGGCTTCCACACCCCTCTTCCCCCATTTGGGGGAAGCTTGTGTCGTCTCTTTATTTTCATTTTTTGCTTAATAATTTGCTAGAGTAGAATAGGAAAGAGTAGTTTCATTTTTAGAATTTTGCTTTCATAAAAGTTAGATAGAAAAGTTTTCTGTTTCATTACATAGTTAGGTCAAGTTTTGTTTCTTTCGATATAATATTGCAAAACTTAAAAAAGAATCAAAATCTCTTGAATCTTACCATAAGGTGGATCAAGAGTGCTCTCTATCGTAGAGTTGCTTTTGTTATCTTGCTTTTGTTTTACTTACCCCCATGCTCTCCCGATTAAGGCCTAAAACCCTGAAAGAGATTCTTGGGTAGATTAGTTCTTGTAATTTCTCTTGAGTTTAATTAAGTAATTGCTAGTGTCTCTTGAACTTACTATAACCCAAGTCAAGAGAACTCTCTATCGGAGAGCATTCCCACTAGATATCCTTACATCAAGCATATAGTTTAGCTAAGACTCTTGAACTTCTGTCATAAGACAAAGACAAGAGTGCTCTTTGTCGGAGGGTTCTAATTAATTTACTTAATAAAATTTTGCAACTCACATTCCCCTAATTAATTTACTTTGTTGATTATCCTTCACCTAGTATGCTCTACCGACTTTCGAGTTGGGCTCGTACTCAGAACAGTGAACGGACTTGCTAAGTTCGCAAATAAAAACACAATAAAACTTAACCCCATAATCAACGCATCGGCGTTGTAGAAAGTTTTCCAAGTCATTCCTAGTAAGGCCGCCGGAACTCCCTGCTGTCTAGAGTCTCAGCTAGCTGGTCAATCTCCGCGAAACCAGCCTAGGATACTGGGCGGGCCGTCATGTCTCTAACGGAGTAGCTCGAAAGATTTTCCTAGTCGATCTCTTGATACCTTTCGCTGAAACCCTACGCAAGATCATCTAAAAACTTTAAAATTAACCAAGGTTAAGCGCAATAAACATTCATTGGCATTATTTTGAGGTTCACATCATCTTTACGATCGAAGCATCTCTGATAAGTTGACTCCATAGGCACTGGTTCTTTCTTTTACACACTATTGATAATCTGGGCCATTTTTCCATTGGATATTTTGATTAAAAGTTTATATCTGTGAATGCTTTATCATTTCGTGAGTTCTCAAATTATTGTCTATCTTCTAATTCTTGTGATAGCAATGTGGATTGCTTTGTCTTGTGTTCAGAATTCATAATAAATAAACATATTTCATCATAATAACTCCTAAACAACACCCATCCGCATCCGTAACCATTAAAAACACTTAAACAACTTAAGAGCCATAGAAACTCTTTTGTAGGGACTACCCCCCTTGGCTTCGTTAGGAGTTACCCTAAACGAAGGAGCTCGGAGTAGGTGACAGTACCTAGCAAAGGAATCCACTTCTCATGATATTTGTAAATACCGTAATAAAAGATTTTGAGTAGGCTCTTTAGAGCCCAGTCCCCATCCCCCTGGGGGGATTTGTGTCGGTGTCTTTGTTTTAT
Source organism: Pseudotsuga menziesii (assembly GCA_001517045.1). Taxonomy (NCBI): domain Eukaryota; kingdom Viridiplantae; phylum Streptophyta; class Pinopsida; order Pinales; family Pinaceae; genus Pseudotsuga; species Pseudotsuga menziesii. The sequence continues at coordinate 33,176 of LPNX010930724.1, read as the reverse complement.
GATTTTTCAGTTTTAGTTAGTTTATCTTTATTTATAATTTAGTTGTTTATTTGATCAAGGAAGTAAAAGAAATACTCACCCCACGCTCTCCCAAGTACCCCGAAAGGGTGAAAAAGATTCATGGTAGGATTAATTAGAAAATATTTCTTTTATTTATTTGTTCTTAATTTTTTAAATCAATCCGATCGTTGCTTCCCTGAGTACCTGAAAGGTGAAAGAGACTCTTCGATTGTCACCTAAACAACTCATTGTTATGTCTCTAATAAAATAAACCAAAACTCCTTCCCCGTATGCTCTACACCGCTGCAGCTTGTCTGATCAGTTGGCTCTACACGCTCCTCTCTTCCTCGCTTCAGGTTGGCTCTTCTCCAACTCAAGGGGGGCGTCCCTGATTTTAAAATCGCTAAGGCAGGAAACAATTGCGGACAGGGTGATTGGAAGAGGTTGCCTCAGCGAAATGGTTGTAGCATAAGAGTATTTGAATGGTTGACAGAAGGAGGGAAGCATCAAACCCCACTAATTGATCAGTGCCGGTATACCTAAAGGAAGAAATGGAGTCAATGGAGAACCCACGAGGGCCTTGTGTCAGAGGGGAAGCTACTAGATCCTCTTCTTCCTAAAAGCAGAGGATGCGCTATTCAAACAAAGGAGATGCTACACAATCAAACTTGATAAAATGTAAGCATCAAACCCGTGCATGCACGGTCACAAAGGGGAAAGGCTAGCAACCGCTAGGATTTCCACCTTCCAATACGATGGGAGCATCTATTTATGGTCCTCGACACAGACATAGAGAGGAAAAAAAGCTAGCAACAAATGCCCAATAACACAAGTTAGTGCCACACACCATAGAGAGCACTCAATTGAACAATCATGAAACCCAAAACAATATTTTTCTATTAAACCCTGGGAAAAAATCCTCCCAGTTTTTCCATCATCACAAATGGAGAAGGCTGGTTTTTTTAATCGACCAAAAACTCTTCTTATATCATTTTTCAAAAAAAGATAAAAATAATAATCAAGAAATAATCAAGAAAAAGTGGAAAATGATGGGTCAAATCCACTTTTTTCTACAAATGACAACACTTTTATTTAAAGGAACTCCCACTTAGGCTAATTTTTTCCACCCAATAAGTGGTGAAACTACTGCAACCGAATGATAGACCTTGATTGGGTTTTCCAAGTGGGATTCCACCAACATTAAAAAAAAGCCATAATTTATAATAAAATTGAAACTCCAGGCCAACTGTCAACCGAACAACCTCTCAGCCAATGACCCTCTCCTTGGCTGCCAATGGAAGTGTTGGTTCAGAAATCCGATAGAAGTGTTGGTTCACGGGATTTCTGGAAGCGATTTCCTGTCTTTGATCAATCCGCCAGTCATTAGAAAAAAAGGACTTGTCCCGCTTCCACTGCCACGTAACATGGTTCTTCATTACTCCAATCTTGGACTCGGCTGCTTATGCTGTCATCGAGTTTCCTTTTTTTATGTGAAGGATCTGGCTGCTAGTTGGATTTGGCACATAACTGCCAGAATTAACTCAAGATATGGTTGCCTTTGCATTTTTCAAACGACTGATCTCAATACTAAGAATCTAGAATTACCTGCTAAGGACGTTGCTCCAAATCTGTGACTGATTTCCATGTTTATCTTCCGCCCAGAAATCTCCACTGTACACAGTTGCCATCGGGCCGAAAAATTCACGAAATTGAAACTGTTTCCAGATGATGAACACAAATGTAATTGACTACTAAAAAACGCGTGATTGCTCCATGACTCTGTGTAGACGGCAGTGATGGTAGGTGGACAGATTTTCACAAGTCGTGGCTCTCCCCATTCAGTTGTTTTTAACCCAGAAGTCGTCTGCCACAATTAATATGGATTGAAGGAACGCGCCCCAATCATCTCTATCATTGAGCGTGAATTTTACACCTGTGCATGGTGAAGATCTATCCGATTAAAATCGGCTGAACACCAACCCCATCTTCAGCTCGAGTTTTTAAACAAAAATGATACGAGTTTGTATGTATTGTATATGAACATGAGCGTTGTGTAAGCAGAGGGACCAATGGCCTGCGTAACTCCCGAGTCTAAAATGTAGCAATTTCCTGAAAAAATCATCCTTTGTCGTGACCTGCTCTTTTTGCGCATCACGTGAATGGCTACAAAGTTTCAACCTCAGTGCATTCAAATGATCACTTTATCAAACTGTCTTGTGTTTTTTTAGCATCACCGAATACCTCCTTCAAAATTCATTGATTTTAGTAAAAGGCATATGCGCTGGTCAAGAAAACATTAGATCACCCAAAATAAAGGCTGATTTCTTGGGCTTGAATAAATAGTTTTGATGTCACCATTCTTTTTGAACTATGAATTTCACAACACTCTACTTCGGCCATGAGACGCTGCTTCCCTCAAATAGCTAAATCTAACGATGGCTCTTCATATTATCTGAGCCTGTCTTCATTTCTGTCAAAACAAACCTCTGTTTATTCATGGGTCGATTATTGAAAGTCAAATATGACTGCAAAACTAACCTGATTCATGACATGGATGTGCGCTTTTAAAGGTTTGAGCTGAGGACGCCCTCCAGATCTGGATTTCGAAGCTCTGTCAATAGGAAAAGACAAAAACTCATATACATGCTTTAGGATGCACTATATGATATCCTGCCCTGTCTCCATACTTCGTATGAAACTGGGGTCTCATATGTTCTCTGGTAAACATTTTCTGACTGATGGCTGACTAATAACAACCCTGCAATTCAAAACCTGCAGTACAAACCTAGGCCTCATGTTGACGTAAATTATAGCTGAACAACCTGCCAATTGTTTTGTTGTGTTTGCAGGCTGCGGAGGACTGCATTTCAGCTGCAAATGAATCCTGACCAGTAACTAAGGACACCTCTGTCAAATTGAGGTGGTAACAGGTGTTGGGGTTCGACCTTGAAGGTCCTAAATTTTGGCAACTCCGCGGTTTTGGTGCGAAGCTTGTAAGCGGAGTTGCGGTCCAAAATAGTCTTAGGGGTTTCGGGGTTGGGTCGAAACCCCTCTTTTTGTAAATAACCCATGGTTTTTAAGCCCATGGTTTAAGCTCATGGTATTGTAATAGTGCACTTGTATAAATAGGCACTTATGTAAAGGAGAAATGAGCTTTTCGAAGGTTTTTGTATGATGATAATTTGATGCGAAGAAGCTAAGGCCTATTTTTGGGTTTAAGGTTAAGTCCCAGCTGAGTGCGTGGACGACCTCTGCAGCTGAGTGCGTAGAGGGTTTTGTTAAGGTTAAGTCCCAGCTGAGTGCGTGGACGACCTCTACAGTTGAGTGTGCAGAGGGTTTTGGGAAGAAAGGATCTGCAGCTGAGTGCACAGATTAGAGAAAGGTTCTGCAGCTAAGTGCGCAGTTTTTTGTTGTTGAGAAGATCTGCAGTTGAGTGCGCAGAGATCTGCAGCTGAGTGCGCAGATCAGAACTGTGTTGTTTGTAAAGAGTTGAATATAAACGCAGTTCTGTGGACGTAGCCCCTACACTGGGGGTGAACCACGTATATCTTGTGTTGTGGTGGTTCTTGTTTGTTTGTTCTTGTTATGTTTTTATACATTTGATAAGTAGGTGAATGATAAGTAAGATATATTGTTAAGTATTAACTTCGTTGTGAATTCCTAGTTAAGGGTTAAGCAAGTAACTGTCTGTTTATCTAAACTGCGAAGCTATTTAAGTGAATGTCGAAGCTCTATATTGTATAAATATTCTTTGTTAAGGCTAAAGGTACAGTAATATCCCTCTTTTGCCTGCAGAAACCTGATTCTGCGGCACCACATAGCTGTTTTGGGTGAGACTGCAACCTGTTCGCAGGTTGTTGCCGAAAGGGCCAACACTGTGGGTCTCTTTGTTGGTGAAAATAAAAGTATAAGAACCCGGGTCTGCCCTAAGTGCCAACAAATTGGTTCCGTTGCCGGTTGAACCAGTATCTGCTCAAGAGAGATCTACGTCGTACCTGGAGGGATATGTTTTGGAGGCCCTCAGTAAAAGAAATCGGTGATTGGGTTGAGGATACCTATCTGAAATTTGCTGAACAAGAAAATAAGGATCCTCGTCGTAGCTCAGACGACTTCTTGCAAATGTACGTTTTTACTGATATTTATGAAATTTTCTTTGGTAGTATCCACACAGAATTGCACCAGTGGTTATCCAGGTTGACAGAAAGAAAGACAAACTTCCAAGAAGATCAGTTTCCTGCCTGGACCCCAGAAAGAATTAAGCTGTTGAAAAGAGTGAACAACGCGGTATCTAGAGCTGTTGACTTCTGGACAACGCGAACCTTTGAAGCATTTGTGATGGAGTTCGCCATCGACACACATACTTTTTTCAACGAAGCAGAAAGACAGTTCTTCAAAGGTCCAAGGGGTAAGTACTTGAATTCATTAAGTTTGAAAATTAAAATGCTCTTGGCTGAGAAACGCATATTGCTTATCGAATCAGATTGCTAGATTTATTGCTACTAAGCTATGTTTGAAAGCGAAAGTGACTTCGATGAGCAAAGTGGTTTGCTTCGCAACGGTAAAAGATACAAGAGAACTTTTGGATCCTTTACCCTAGGCCAGAATACCGATTATACCCCTTTAAGCTTAGAAGAGTCTGAATCTGAAGAAACCCCTTTTGTTAGAAACCCTTCTATAACTCCGCAGCGAAAACCTGTTATCCCTGAGAACCCGTCGCAGTGTGAAAGTAACCCTAGCCCGAGTAGTCCTGTCGCAGGTCAGTCTACCTCAGTAAGTCCCCCCCCCCCTGTTACCAGTTTTCCCCCTCCTCCCCCCCCTCGATCCACTATGGCCCATGTAAATGATGATATTAAGCTCCCAGTCTTTAAAGGAACTGGATCAGAAGATCCAGAGTAGTTTTGGTTCTTATGCGAAGCTGTTTGGACTGCTAAGAATATTATGGATCAAAACACAAGAACAACGCAGCTGATCACCTCTTTCAGAGACCGAGCTTTGACTTGGTTTATGAAGTTTTCCAGTACTCAGAACCATGTCTTGGCTGATATTAAAAAAACAATGATCAAAGAATTCAAGAAGCCTAAATCAGAGTCACAGTTTATAACTGAACTAAAAGAGATTCAGCAGAAGCGAGGTGAATCAGTTTGGGACTTTGATCAGAGGTTTAAGGTTCTGTTGGATCAAGTTAGTTTTACTATTGGACCAGAACAGCATAAAGAATGGTTCATCGCAGCACTATTGCCTCATATCAGGACTCCACTTATGCAACATGAGGTTGCTGATCAACAAGAGGCATTGGAAATTGCTATGAAACTTGAAACAGCTCCTGTTGGAGATAATTCTGGAATAGCCCAAATACAAACACAGTTAGCAGAAATGGCTTTGGAGCTTCGCGACATGAAAAAAGGGAAAGCTACTCGCGAAGAGGTTTGGTGTACACGATGTAAGACAGAAGGTCATGACAAAGAACAGTGTCTTGCATTAAGAAACTATCTGAATACTGGTGTACCAAACCCGTTTAACCCTAATGTCCTATATTGTGAGATCTGTAGAACAACTGGCCAGCATCGACCTGAAGATTGCTATCTGCTGCAGAGATATGTTCAAGTACCTAAGAATCCCTACTGCAAGTTCTGTAAGTCAGTTGGACACAATGAAGACAAATGTCGCAGCTTTGACCTCATGAGAGAGCGAACCTATGATGCTTATAGGGTACAACCCGATGCACAAGGCAATGATGGATATGGTTACCGTGGTAATACATCAGGTCGAGGTAATTTTAGAGGTCGAGGTCGTGGTGGTATGCCTGGAAGAGGTCGAGGCCAGGTTATTTGCTATAACTGTAATCAGGCAGGACATGTATCTAGAGACTGTCAGAACCCAACTACGACATGTCGATATTGCAGAGCAATCGATCATGTGATTGAGCAATGTCCACAGTTGATAGCCAAGATACAAGAAATAAATGGCGCTCCTACCCAGAGTGTTCAAATGATTGTTGTAGAGAAAAGACCTGTCCCAGCCGTTAACGTTGTTACAAGGAGTAGAGCTACGACGCAAGTGCAGAATAAGGAGAAACAACCTGACGAGGCTTGGGTCCGCAAGACCCCAGAAAAAATTCCCGTCTTCGATGTTGGAAGAGAAAAAGGAACATTTATGGAAGCCAAAAAAGACTTTGTTGATCCAAGAATATCAGTAGCAACTACGCAACAACATCAACAACAATTACAGTTTCAAGAAGCCTCACCGGATCAAGTAAGTACACTAACATCATTTTTACAGAGTTGTATGAAGCTATTAAGAAATCAGAATGCTTTGAATGAGTTACAGAAAGTTATTGCATCTTGTGAACCTCAACGAAGCTTTGATAGAGGAAAAACTGTTAATAGAGTTAAAAGGACTAGAAGAGAAATGAGATTGCATGCTTAGATAGGAGATTATGACATGACTGATATCATTTTAGACCTAGGATCAGAAATGAATGTCCTAACTAGGCAGACATGGGAACAAATGGGAAGACCTACGCTTGAATGGTCCCCTATACAACTGAGATTAGCCAATCAGCAGAAGATTGTGTCGTTGGGAAGATTCCCTAGTGTACCAGTGGAGATTGATGGAGTCAGTACCTTAGCAGATTTTGAAGTCATTGAAATAATTGATGATAGCAACCCCTATTCAACATTGCTAGGAATTGAATGGGCAATAGACAATGATGCAGTAATCAACCTTAAGAACAGACAGATGACTTTTGAAGGAAAAGGCTTGAGAGTCATAGTACCGTTGGACAGTTCTCAAGGAGAAAGGTATACAGAACCAGTCAAAGATGAAGATCAGGATGTTTTAGATCATATTTACAACATCACAGCTAAAGAAGAAGACTATGTTAACCCTACTGCTGAAGGAATAATGGATTGGCAGTGTGACAATTCTTGCATGACTGATTCAGACGAAGGCCTAGAGAATTGGTAGAATAGACTTTATGAGCTACATGGACATTGATGTGCAAGAATTACCAAGTCTATCAGATGGGTTGGCTCACAGACAAAGATCTTACCTACGTTTGATGGCTTGACAGACCTAGAAGATTTTATTGTACAATTCTCAGAGCAAGTACCAGATTCACAGAAAATGGAGACTCTAGATTCAGCATTCAGAGCCGCAGCTGCCAGATGGTGGAATGGTCATAAAAAGTATATTCATAGTTGGAGAGCTTGCTAAAAGTTTCTTCGCCTAATATTCATGGATCAACCTCAGGAGGTGTGAAGCAGATTTAATGGTAAGACTAGCCCTTAGGAACATTTGGAGCAGTGTTATAAAGCCTGGAAGCATGCACCTTGTGAAGAATGGGTACATAGGTTTGTACACACTCTGGAACCTGTAGCAAAGAACTTGTATGCGGAGGTGGAGCTTCGCCATGGTACTGTAAGTTGGGATAACCTTGTTGATAGTTTTGTGCTCACATTTTCTATTAATGAGGATTGCCCTGCCTTGGACGCAGCTATTAGGGTGATCCATACTAAGGTGTTTGATGATAAAGAAATAGCCGAGCACCAACTTGATTGGAAAGAACAAGAAGCTAATGCAGTAGAATGTTATAACCTCGCCATTGATGAAGACGATGAACCTCACAACATTAATATTCCTGAGTCAGAAGGACATTGCGAAGTACATGGACCAGCAGTCGAAGCACCTTAAGTAACTTAGCCCTTGAAAACAAGGAAAGTAAACATTGGATTAGAAGAGATGCCTAAGTACGCTACCATTGGAGATTATTGGGACGAAGAAATGGTAAGCAAAGTGACTGAACTTCTCCATGAGTATCAGGACTTATTTCCAACGAAGTTCTCAGAAATAAAAGGTATCCTTGGTGATATAGGAGTGATAAAAATCACTTTGAAAGCTGATGCGAAGCCTGTGAAGCAGCGCCCTTATAGGCTGAATCCTAAGTATAAAGAAAAAGTCAGGATGGAGTTAGATAAGATGCTCGCTGCAGGAATCATTGAGCCTGTCGAAGAGTTCGAATGGGTCAGCCCTATGGTGGTACAAGAAAAGAAGACCAAGGGAGAAATCAGAATCTGTGTCGATCTGAGGAAGCTGAATGATGCCTGTTTACATGATCCTTTCCCTACTCCCTTTACAGATGAAGTTTTAGACAATGTCGGAGGACAAGAAGTGTATTCTTTCACTGATGGATTTTCAGGTTACCATCAGATCAGAATTTCCCCAGAGGATCGACATAAAACAACCTTCGCTACAGAAATGAGATTTTTTCAGTATACTGTTATGCCCTTTGGATTGAAGAATGCACCTGCTATGTTTTCCAGAGTAGTCATATCTGCATTTAAGGAATTTATTCATAAGTTCTTGGAAGTTTACTTTGATGATTGGACTATCTTTGGTTTATTGAAAGATCATATAGCCAGTTTAAGACTCATGCTGGACAAGTGTAGACAGCATCAGATTTCATTTAACCTGAAGAAGTGTATCTTTTGTGCACCTTTTGGAATTTTGCTAGGTCACATTGTATGCAAGCAAGGATTGATGGTGGATCGTACGAAGATAGCCATTATTGTGAACTTACCACCTCCGAAGTCTGTTAAGCAACTTTGCACTACGCTTGGTCATACTGGATATTACAGGAAATTCATTAAAGGATATGCTCAGATTACAGCCCCTATGTAAAAGAAATTGAAGAAAGATATTAAGTTTGAATGGACACCTGAATGTCAGGAAAGCTTGGACATTTTGAAAGAAAAGATGGTAACAGCCCCTATCTTAGTATTCCCTGACTGGAATAAGGAGTTTCATGTTCATGTCGATGCATCCTCCATTGCTTTAGGTGTAGTATTGGCTCAGTCAGGTGAAGGTAATATTGATCACCCTATTGCTTTTGCAAGTAGAAAATTGTCCACAGCAGAAAAGAATTATACTACGACAGAACGAGAAGGTCTAGCTATGGTTTATGCTTTGTAGAAATTTCGACATTATTTGTTAGGATCTCATTTTAAGATGTTCACTAACCATTCTGCTTTGAAGTATTTGGTTAACAAGCCTGTGTTAGGTGGAAGGATACGCAGATGGCTGATTTTGTTTCAGGAGTATGACTTTGAGATCATAGTTAAGCCAGGAAGACTTAACCTGGGGCCTGACCACTTGTCGAGGCTCGAGTCAGGAGAAGAACCTACTAGTTTGGACGAAGGTCTTCCTGATGCCCAGTTGTTTGCCATCCAGATGGTTGATGACTATTTTAAGGATATTGTTCGGTACTTGTCTACAGGTTTTGCACCCTCTGAGATGACAACACAGCAGAAGACGCAGCTGGTGGTTAGAGCAGCTGACTTTACCTTGATAGCAGGACAACTATATAAGATGGGACTAGATGAAATACTGCACAGATGTGTCCTGGAACATGAAAAGCCATTGATTTTGGCTGAGGCACATTCTGGAGCAGCAGGAGGTCATTATGCAGGAAAAGCTACGGCACAGAAGATTCTGACAGCTGGATTGTGGTGGCCTACGATTCATAAGGATGCAAGAGAGTATTGCCACAGCTGCGATATTTGTCAGAGGACAGGCAAACCATTCAGGAGGGATGAGATGCCTCTGGTTCCACAGGTAACTTTACAAGCATTTGACAAGTGGGCTATTGATTTTGTTGGACCAATCAATCCCCCTGCAAAGAAATCTGGAGCAAGATACATTATTACAGCAACTGATTACCTTACTCGTTGGGCCGAATCTCAACCAGTCAAGGACTGTAGCGCTGCTACAGCTGCGAAGTTCATATTTGATAATATTTTGTCAAGGTTTGGATGTCCTAGAATCCTTATGAGTGATCAAGGATCACATTTTTTGAATAAGACTATTGAAGCATTGACCGAAGAATTTCAAGTATATCATCAGAAGAGCACTTCCTACCATCCTCATGCAAATGGAACTGTCGAAGCCTTTAACAAGATTCTTGAGCACGCTCTGACGAAGGTTTGCAATGTTGACAGAAATGATTGGGATCTCAGAATTCCAGCAGTATTATGGGCTTATAGAACCACTTGCAAGAAGTTGACAGGCCACACACCTTTTAGGCTGGTGTATGGACAGGAATCAGTTATGCCCATGGAGTATATTGTTCCTAGCCTCAGAATATCTGCCTTCACAAAGATGGATGATCCAACAAGGTTGAATGAAAGGTTGGCAAAGATACTAGAGCTAGAAGAAAACAGATTCACTGCAGGGTTCCAGCAGTAAGTACAGAAAGCTAGAGAAAAAGCATGGCATGATAGACACATTAAGAAGAAACATTTTCAGAATGGGGACCTTGTGCTCTTGTACGACACTAAATTCATGAAGTTCCTAGGTAAGTTCAAGACACATTGGAAAGGACCATACATAGTTCAGAAAGTTATCAATGGTGGTGCAGTTCAGTTAGCTAAATTGAATGGAGAAATTTTGCCCTCCATGGTGAATGGAAGTAGGTTAAAGAAGTACAGGGACAAGCCTGTACCCCCTGATCAGAAGTAATAGCAAGAAGAAGAGTCTAAGTACCAAGAACAGTTGAAATTGGGTACTAGACTGTAATGAAGCTGTTCTCAGAGAAGATTTGGCAGATTGTGGAAGTGTCGAAGGTTGTGGAAGAAATCCTGTCGAGGGTCGAAGCTCAAAGCTCTGTCGAAACTGGTGCCAGGATGTGTCGAAGGTATGTACTGTGTCAAAGGTCCTTATTTGTGGCGAAGCTGAAGTTAGTGGCTGTGCCGAAGAAGAAAGGAGTGTCGAAGCTTAAAATATGACCGTTGAGAAAAATCAGATTTGGCGGCGCCGGTACGTTAACTGCAGTCTGTAATGATGAGATTTTAAGGAAATCTAGCGCCGTTTGGACAAGATCTACCAGATTTGGTGTCTTTAATGCACAGTTATGGTAGAGTTGGTCGTTGGATTCCATAAGAAGACACCCAGACCTGCGAATTTCGCATTACGCATTTTCTTGAGTTGAGTCCATGTCAGCTGATCGCGAAGTCCAGGATTTGTTGAAAGAATTCAGAGAGAGGGGTCTGCAGAACCTTATGAGCAATCCACCTGCATCGCCACCTCGCGAAGAGACTCCCCCACTACCGAATCAACCAATGCAGACACGAGCAACCAGGAAGAAGTTTAAGCCAGAAGTTCGCTCTAAGCGGAACGAAGAAAGACACAAGCCATCAGGACAGACACCAGAGGATCCCGTGATGAATCCTCCTGGAGAATTCGAAGACCTTGGTGAGGATGAGAACGTTGCACCGCAGCGTCCACCATATCTTCCGCCTGTTCGACCAGGAGTTCAGCCACCTCGGCGGACAGCCAAGTTCACGTTACGCACCCCTTCGCTGCCACAGGGTGTGCACTTGGTCGGTACGATGACAGGGAAAATAGACCGGCTCAAGTACGCAGACCACGATACGAATGATCGTGGGAAATTTCCGCAGTTCGCACCTGGGAAGTACTTGCACTCTGTCCATTATCCGGAGGCCGGTACGACGCTATTGGAAGTGAAATAGTGGGCTGTTGGCTTGGAGCAAGTTGGCTTGTTGAAGATGCTGAATGTCCCCCACTTTGGTCGCAGCACGTAGGTTACTATAGTGGTCAAGCAGCTATTGGCGTTGGTGCATGATGGGCACCTATGGATGGGAAGCCAGCGAATTGCCATTGATGGAGAACTCATTCACAGGATTATAGGCTTGCCGAAGGAAGGGCCTGATCCTGGCATTGAGTTCGTCGAAAAGCACGAAGACACGAAGCTGGCGCAGCACATGAAGGACCGCTTCGGCCTAACGAAAGGAAAGCGAGGGTATCAAACCTCGACAATTCGACATCAAAACATCCGCTTTGCCGTAGAGCTACTAGCATGCAAACTAATGCGGAAGTGCAGACCCAATGAAGTACCTGCCCCGATTGTCAGTTTTGCTGCGAACTGTGCCAAAGGCTACAGTTACAAATGGGCAGAGTACATTGCGCGAGAATTCCTTGAAGATGTCCGCGATGCGCAGGAGAAAGGTAGACCCTTTCATTACTCATGGTTAGTGCTTATTGCACTGGTAGGATGGAGAGAACCTACCGAGGCACAGTTTGTTGATGTGCCTTCGCACATGCCTGGTGTAGCAAGGTACGCATCTTTGTGGGTCTCGCAGGATAAGGCCTTACAGCAGATGATGAACTATGTGTTCGCCTTCTACGCCCTGAATATTTCATATGAGAATCTGAAGACACCGCGGCTCAGTAATGAGCTATTTTCTCAGTATGCGGGAGTGGCCAATTTCAGGGCTGACATGCATCATGTCTTCATCCAGGCCCGCGCAGATAACAAGCATAAATGGTCGAAGTTGCCATACGTGGTGAACAAGGAAGACATCCTCGCAGTAGTTAAGCAGTGGCCGGCTAAATGGATGAAGGACGCAGGAACAAGGCCGAGCATACCAGTTCCCCCAGTAACAGATGTGGGCGCAGGTCCTAGCCAGACACAGCAGAATGACCCACTCGAAGAAAGCGACGAACAAGATGAGTCACAGCAGAGCGGAAGTGACCAGGGTGGAGATGATGGAGCTGATGAAGAAGAAGAAGAATCGGTCAAAAAACCATTTCAGACCCCAATCGCCCAGATAAGCGCAAGTCTCCTGAAGCAGAGGAAGTGACGAAGCCTTCGCCGAGAAAGAAAGCTAAGGCGTCGAAGGGCAAGAATATTGTTGAAGAGCCCGCTGTGACGATTGAAAAGCTTGATAAGGCTCTGACAAAGTCTACAGAATTATTAACTAGAAAATGGTCAGAGTTTGCAGCTACGCACCTTGATGCGCTCAGCGGAGTAGCGCAGCAAATTGAAGAACTGAAGGCGTTAGCAGAAAGAATAGCAACTGGTGCTGCAGCAAGCAGTGCCCCAGCAAGGGCGCAGCCAGATACTCGGCAATGGCCAGCCAGAAGCAACAGAGGACAGGTCCCAAGTGCGGCCCTCATAATAACTGATGCAGCATCTCGATCGCAGATGAGCATGACAGTTGAGATAGACTACACTAAGTTGTCTATGCCGGAGCTGCATCTGTATCAACTGGCACTCATGAAGGAGATCCGAGAACGAGACAGCTACTCACACATGCAGTTAGAAAATGCAACGAAGCAGAGTGAGAGCCTCGCAACGCAGTTGGAAGAAGCTGAGCAGAAGAAGAGGGAAGCAGAAAGCAAGCGGGCTACACTGGCTCGAGTTTTGGATGAGGCGTGTCGAAGTCTCCCTGACTTCGACATGCAGGCTGAAGAAGAACCAAAGCAAAGAATCGTCAAGCTGAAAGACTATGCACAACAGTCTCGAAGCGAGATAGAGAAGATGAAAGCAGAGCATGAGGCTCAGATTGCGGAACTTCAACTTCGCATCATCCCTGAGAATCCTCCAGAGGTCAAGGAACAGCGCCGCAGGGATATTCAATCCTCAGCGACGAAGATCTCAGACCTTGTAAGTAGTGCCTCAAAGCTCCTAGATGAAAGTGTCGAGGCTTGGGCAAACTTACAAGACAACCCAGAAGTGGAAAAGCTGCAAGAAACCATCAAGCAGCGACAGACAAAGCTAGATGCAGTCAAAGCGGAAATCAAGACATTGCCCCTAAACAGAAGATGTTTAAAGTGAAGCATAGTAATGAGCAAGAAATCGAGGCGTGCAAAAGGAAAGAAACACTGTTGGTGAACTCTGTGTAGCCCCTCATTAACGAGGCTTTGGAGTTGAGCACTGCTGCGGACAACTAGCTCAAAGTCCTGAAGGAGTATGATGCGTTTGCACAGGAGAAGGCCAGTGAAGCATCTACAGCAACAATGCAGGAGATAATGGAGAAGGAGCAAGCAGCCGAAGATATCATGCGCAGTCTCAACAAGCAATTTACTATCTTCGCCAACAAGATTCTTCCTCCAGAAAAGCAGCAGAGTGTCCCGGGACGGGACATTGGTGAGTCTTAGGGGCCTGTTGGGGTTCGACCTTGAAGGTCCTTAATTTTGGCAACTCCGCGATTTTGGTGCGAAGTTTGTAAGCAGAGTTGCGGTCCAAAATAGTCTTAGGGGTTTCGGGGTTGGGTCAAAACCCCTCTTTTTGTAAATAACCCATGGTTTAAACTCATGGTTTTTAAGCCCATGGTTTAAGCTCATGGTATTGTAATAGTGCACTTGTATAAATAGGCACTTATGTAAAGGAGAAATGAGATTTTTGAAGGTTTTTGTATGATGATAATTTGATGCAAAGAAGCTAAGGCCTATTTTTGGGTTTAAGGTTAAGTCCCAGCTGAGTGCGTGGACGACCTTTGCAGCTGAGTGCGCAGAGGGTTTTGTTAAGGTTAAGTCCCAGCTGAGTGCGTGGACGACCTCTACAGCTGAGTGCGCAGAGGGTTTTGGGAAGAAAGGATCTGCAGCTGAGTGCGCAGATCAGAGAAAGGTTCTGCAGCTAAGTGCATAGTTTTTTGTTGTTGAGAAGATCTGCAGCTGAGTGCGTAGAGATCTGCAGCTGAGTGCGCAGATCAGAACTGTGTTGTTTGTAAAGAGTTGAATATAAACGCAGTTCTGTGGACGTAGCCCCTACACTGGGGGTGAACCACGTATATCTTGTGTTGTGGTGGTTCTTGTTTGTTTGTTCCTGTTATGTTTTTATACATTTGATAAGTAGGTGAATGATAAGTAAGATATATTGTTAAGTATTAACTTCGCTGTGAATTCCCAGTTAAGGGTTAAGCAAGTAACTATCTGTTTATCTAAACTGCGAAGCTATTTAAGTGAATGTCGAAGCTCTGTATTGTATAAATATTATTTGTTAAGGTTAAAGGTACAGTAATATCCCTCTTTTGCCTGCAGAAACTTGATTCTGAGGCACCCCATAGCTGTTTCGGGTGAGACTGCAACCTGTTCGCAGGTTGTTGCCGAAAGGGCCAACACTGTGGGTCTCTTTGTTGGTGAAAATAAAAGTATAAGAACCCGGGTCTGTCCTAAGTGCCAACAACAGGAGGTAGACACCTTAGTCAGTTTGCATTTTCTTGTACAAACACTCTAATCCCCTGTTGTGACCAGCCTTGTAGTTGCTTATGTATGATGGATCCAGGATGGATGGTAGAGGGGCAAGCAACTAAGGAGGTGGAACCAAGACTGCTTAGACTCCCAAATGGATGGTTGTCATGCCAATCAAGGCAGTCTTCGTTTTATGTTATCCAAGTCCAAGACAACAAAGGGGGAGACCTAGATCTACAAG